>CM061529.1:14560796-14767012 GCA_030068015.2 Neoceratitis asiatica
AATAAAATTATAATAGTAATGATAATAATAATTATAATAATAATAATAATAATAATAATAATAATAATAATAAAAATTATAATAATTATAATAATTATAATAATAATAATAATAATAATAATAATAATAATAATAATAATTATAATAATTATAATAATAATAATAATAATAATAATAATAATAATAATAATAATAATAATTATAATAATAATAATAATAATAATAATAATAATAATAATATTAATAATAATAATTATTATTATTATTATTATTATTATAATAACAATAATAATAATAATAATAATATTAATAATAATAATAATAATAATAATAATAATAATAATAATAATAATAATAATAATAATAATTATATTAATTTTAATAATAATATTGAAAATAATGATATTAATAATAATAATAATAATAACATATTAGAAATGATAATAATAATAATAAAAATTATAAAATAATAAATAATAAATAATATTAATAATAATAAAGATGTAAGTGATGAAAGTAATAATAAAAATGTAATATATATATAATAATGAATATAAATATATTTTGAGTATTCTCTGTGTTTATGATGTATTTCCTAAACACAGAGAATACTTATACGGCGCACAGATTGCAAAGTTTTCCTTTTTGTACAATGGCACAACATCAAATCACTTTAAAAAAGATAGAAAAAATACCCTATACTCAGACCTACATATATTTATTTTCCATAGATTGCAAGAAGAGTAAGTCAACCCAGTGCTTGGTTGTTGTTGTTTTTTGTCTTGTTGAAATACTTACATAGCATGCATTTCTTAAACAGTGATAATACCCCAATTATTTTCGGCCCTAAATCAGTCGTACAAGTTCCAGCCGAGAGGTCCAATTTTCGACTGCTTTGCAGCGATTGGAGCCGTCTTTCAGCAACAACATGCCGAATACAAGTCAATCTGCTCATAATAAGCACACAATACTGAGTATAAAAAAAATATCTCGATAAAAACCACACGTCTAAAAAAAACCCTTTGCATTGTACATGGATACTGATGCTCATCTAAATCTAATATACTATACATAATACTATAACTTAAACTATAACATATAGCTCCCATACACTGATTTGTTCATATATAAGACTTGGGTCAAAACTCCTTCAAAAAAGCATCTATGAGCGTAGCTTCAAATAAATATTGGTGTTGATAATCATAAAAATTGGATAACTATATCATTTAGCCCTCTGCACCAATTTGTTCAGATATGAGTCTTTGGCCATTTCGCCAAAAAAGGATGTAGGAGCGTGAAAATTGCTGTTATTCAAACATATCATAAATCGCATATTGGTATGAAAATCATCGAAATCGGATATGATTTTGTATATGTGTAAACCCCATCTAAACATATTAAATAATAAAAAAAAAAGAACCTACACTACTACCAAATCCCATTTACAATGACAATAATCGAGTTTGATGTATAAGAATAGAGTTTGGTATATACAAGTGAGGGATGCAGTAAATAAAACGTAAATTCTACAGAAACAGTAAATACTTAATAACGAAAAACATGGACGAAACTGATCTCTACAAATACTTAGGCTTGACCAGGCAGACAGAGAATACACCCCACCAAATCTCCGTAGTAGAAGCGTGACTACAGAAAGCACACATAAGAAGACATTTAAGCAAAATGGCAACAAAAGCAACTTCATGGAAAACACCACATCCACATGGTTTAAGGAAGGGGGACATAAATCAGATATAGAAGGGTTCACGCTTGCTGTTTACGATCAAGCAAGAAGAAGTTACAGAAATGATTCTTAAAATACCTAAAATTAGGACAGATAACAGCCGAAAAAACCCTAGACTACATAACATCCGCCCAATACTGGCTGGCAACAAATACACGCAACGACACGACATAGTAGCGAAAATAATTAATCAAGTAAATGTCTATAGTCTCAACATGAACAGCAACATATCAACCTAATATTAACATACACCCGAAACAATAGATCTATGCCACTTCGTACGATCCGCGTTAAAAACAACATAATAAAAACGAAAAACAGCAAACAGATATTTGCCCTTCATATCGATATTTGGAACAAATGGCATCTCGGGTGCACATACCCGCTACCGAGATTGAAAAACTCTATAATATTAATAATAAATATAATCAGAATAATAATACTAATATACTACTACATTGGCGTAGGCACCGCTTACTCTATTATACTAAGCGAAACCAGAAGTCGAATTACAACATTCGTGAACGTATCGATAATCGTACAACAGAATACGTCAATCGAATGAATGGAATCAGATTCTAACATACCAAAGCTGGCGAAATGTCATTATCTTTGTATGCGCAATAATTTTAAACTTTGTTTTTTTAATCGTAATTTTAGGTCACAATAGAATTGGGATGTAAAGATTTAAAAAAAAACTAATTTAATTAAGCAGAAGCTAAATCTTATTGAAGAGTTTTCCAATAGGGATGATATGATTTCTAAGTCTCGTTTTTACCATTTTTAATAACCAACTTTTTACAGCCACAATTGAAAGAAGTTGATATTAACAACATTTGGCTCCAACAAGATGGGGCTACGTGTCACACAGCACGTGCAACAACCGAATTATTGCGAGAAAGGTTTGTAGATTCGATTATGTCAAGAAACTGTGACATTGAATGGCCTCGAAGAAGTTGCGATTTAACACCATTAGACTACATTTTGTGGGGTTATTTGGAGTCATTGGTCTTTAGTAATAAAAAGCTTTAAAAGTCAATATTGAACGTGCTATTCATGACATGCGACTTGATTTAGTGGAAAAAGTGCTCAACAATTGGGTTAATCGAATTCGTTACTGCAAAAGAAGTCGTAGAGGCCATTTGAATGATGTTATATTCAGAACTTAATTGTATCGATTGTACTTCACATTAAATAAAAAATATTTGAATTTCCTTAACAATTAGTGTCTTTTTTTTAAATAAATCACTCTTATTGTAAAACCCTAAATATATACTTCTTTAAAAGCGAAGACGAAAATAATAAAAAATATTAAAGCCTTTGAAAAGGAGCACTTGGACTTCAACGGGAAGTAGTTTCACACTACGAACGAGATGCTGAATGCAGGCCTCAGCAGGTTCTCTTTGGTAACTTCTCAACCGCTCCGTTTTTTAGAGATTTTCTTGAAGGAAGGTTTTTTTATAAGTTACTTCGAAAAGAGTTCCTAAAATCTTTTCTCAAAGATTCAAACTAAGCGTTCCTAACATTGTTCTTTCCCATCCTTTATCCTCACATTTTCAATCGGTGACATCACTAGGGCAGCGCATTTTACATCCGATTTGCAGTCGCTTTTCTTTGCGCATAGCTAGGCAGCATATCCTTTGCCAAATTATGGCGCGCCGTCATTAATCCTTTTTAAACTAGAATTAACTTTGCGCAATTGGTTGTAAAATTTTATAGTATTCATACATAAATTTGGTTTCAGTACGAATAAAAATTCTAAGCCCAACAAATGACATTAATTCCCACTGTTTATGGACTATTCATAAATAAATATTTTATTAATAACGAGAATAAATTATTCTATGCCTAAACTAAATTTTTCAATTATTCAAATAGCTTTTGGCGTAGTTGATAACAACGCTTTACTGCTCTTTATTTCTTAAATAATTCAAATTTTATGATTTTTTCTATTTAAGAATAACGAATGATGCCCGTGAAGATGAAATGGAGGAAAATGTAGGTCAAGTAAACACAATGATCGGAAATCTTCGAAATATGGCGTTAGACATGGGTTCCGAATTAGAAAATCAAAATAGACAAATTGATCGAATAAATCGAAAGGTATGTTGGCAATCTTATTTTCTCGTATAAATTGTGATGTGATAAATTGTAAATTTTTATCCTGTGTATGAAATAAGATTTTTAATTTGGTATCATTAAAACCCAGTCTGAAAGCATCGTAAATAAATGTAATATAGCTTGGCTTCACAAAACTTTTTTCATTAATAGAATGATAAAACGAGGTATGAAATACACATCATCATCGGAAACGTAAATTTAGCTTCCAAGTAATGGTGAATAACTTCCAGCAAAGTTCTGTAATTAATTTCGGGCAATATTTAAGCTATTTACGTTTCCCAGCCAATTGATTCTTTTAATTTGTTTTCCAATATTGTCGATTAGTATTTGTCACGACCATTTATTTCAATATACAAAAAACACTTTAGTGGTTGTTGGTGGGAAGTATACCACTACACCAGAGAACGTAGAATATAGAGAAATTTCTTCTCATGTAATCGTCATTTCCATTTCGTCTTTAATTTCTGTTTCACCTCGATGTAGGAAGTTAACAGAATTGAGCGTTTTCAAACACACCAGAGAATTAAAATGTATTCAAAAGTAAATTAACAGCCGTTTTTATTTTCTATTATCACATATGTTAACGACCAAATTGAATTTAAATTTGTAATCAACAATTAATTACTGATATTACATTTTACCAATTTTTAGTATTTGTCACGACCATTTATTTCAATATACAAAAAACACTTTAGTGGTTGTTGGTGGGAAGTATACCACTACACCAGAGAACGTAGAATATAGAGAAATTTCTTCTCATGTAATCGTCATTTCCATTTCGTCTTGAATTTCTGTTTCACCTCGATGTAGGAAGTTAACAGAATTGAGCGTTTTCAAACACACCAGAGAATTAAAATGTATTCAAAAGTAAATTAACAGCCGTTTTTATTTTCTATTATCACATATGTTAACGACCAAATTGAATTTAAATTTGTAATCAACAATTAATTACTGATATTACATTTTACCAATTTTTGAATATAAAAAAATCTGTTAAATGACCTTTTGTATATAAGTCTTTATGCTGATGTATTCGCATATGAACTATTATATATATGTACAAGTATTTATTCAATTATATATTATTATTATTATATCTTTACATACATATTTGTAAACATATATATATATATATATATATACATAAAATGTCGACTCATTATGTATATTTATGAATGTTCACTGCATAAAATCATATCAATTGTTATCAGTAGTACCTATGTACATATATACGATCTTCATGTTCATCTAAACTTCCATACATATGTATGCGCATATGTACAAATATTGCTTATGTTCATGCACATATGTATGTATATATAAAAAATCAAATATCGTCTCCATGACAACATTATTTTCATGGTCGTTGACTAAATTTCCAAAAAAGCCTTCTTGTCATTTGCCAAATATTGAAAGTTGAAGAATTTTGTGTCTTCACTCCTTCAAATTTAAAACGCACTCTCGATAATGCAAACTGAGTTCTTTACAATTTTTAAACGAATGTTCAGAAACAGCACCTGATTATTTCTAAAAATACTTTTTCGGAAGAAATTTATGTTTAATACTTCAAGATTACTTAAGATTTATAAGAAATTTGAAATCAATGAGCAATTATTTATTTAAATGTAATGAAGCTAGATGCACACTGCATGGTTCAAATGTGATGTAAACATTCGTGGCATACACAGTTCACTGTACCTGAATTCCTACACCAAAATGAGAAAATAATAATTTGTCTGACTTGAATTCTTTTTGTGATTTTGGCAATTTTCTTTCTTGAACAAAAATCAAATATTGCTGATGCTGATGAGGTATTTTAGAGGCATAATCACAGACGGTAAAGGATACTATTTTATTGTGTACGTTGAAGAATGATGAGCTGTTTTAAAAATGGCTTATTATTTTAAACTGTTGCTGGGATAAAATTGACGAACGAATGGAGCAGAAGCCCCCTCACCATATTTCTACTATTTGTCAGCATGCCTCTAAAACCACCTGTTTGTGCGTGCAACCCTGCGCAGCAGCTTCTATATACACCTGCAGATGTCCCTGCTGTTGAAGAATATTCACGACTCATCCCTGTCGGAAGGCATAAAAGGCCGATGTTCCCCTCTTAGCTCTCTCTTTTTGCGCAAATCCCCGCAGCAGCAACATCGACGTGAGTTTTTAGCTCTTGTATCTTTTATGTATTGTTACTTATATATACTTTTTTATATACATACATATATGCATTATCTCTAAAATCATTGTATAAAGATGTCAGAAACACCATACTTTAAAAAAGTTAAATGCAAGGATTTTGAGAAGAATCATAATAGGAATGTGTATGAAACACCAAGGAATACATTCAAAAGATTGGAGGGTATGACAGACAAATTTCAGTTACTGTTCCCGGATACTACTTTACAACCTGAAGACAAAATTTGTAATTATTGTTATTCCAAACTATTAGACAGAATCGGTAAAACAGAAACACCTATGTCGCAAATGACCGAAGATTTGCAATCTGGTGCATCAGAACTAACTAGTTGCTCTCCGCATTCTAATAATTACATGTCTGACCAATCATTCATCGCGGAAAATGAAGAATTCGAATTTCCGACATCAGAGATCACAGATTGTCAACTTTGTGTGAAGTGGTTCGAGAATTTCAGTCTGAGTCTGGAAAATTGTACTTCGTGCGCTGAAAAAAATCAGATTGTTGTCAGCAGCACCCATTTGTCAAATGCCAAAAAATGTAATTCTTTCTAAATGGCCTCAAGTAAATGACTACATGATTCGAAGGCGAAAATTCACGTCAGCGAAAAAGGAAATTATAGTATTCCTGATCCGTATTTGGGACATCCAATCGATAAAAATGTTCGGCGAGTTGCGTTTGAATATTATTTGAATGATGACCTTAATTGCTCTACTCAAAGTCCGAATAAAAATGATGTAATCAATGTTTACGAAAATTATAAGAAAATTGCTAAGGTGAAACATACATGTCTCGAAGTATACATGAAACTTATGAAATATTCAAGAGTGATCATCCGGACATGAAAATTGGGCATTCAAAATTTTTCACCCTCCGACCAAAATGGATTGCTCAATATCCGGCTAAGCAGGTCTGTTTGTGTATATATTGCACTAATTTTGAATTGCTATTGGTAGGATTGAAAAATTGTCTGAATAGGTACAGTTTTGTAGTTACAAATTTGCGCGATATTGTCCTATCCGTCGGAGTTTGTTCAGTCGCAAAGAATGCGACAAATGTCCTGGAATTGATGGAATAATAAAAAAAAAATCACGGAATATTTAAGAGATGAAATCGAAGAAGAAACAATTTTTGCATTTTGGGAAGAAAATGACTTTATAAAGAAAACAACTTCTATAGAAATTTTCATTAAAACATTATCTGAGTGGACTTTAAAGATCAATACTCATTTACAGTGCAAAAAAATTCAACAAAACAGTATAAAACTAGAGAAAGCGATATCAAAAGAAAATTCATCTCATTTGGTTTTGCACATAGACTTTGCGGAAAATTGGTCAGTGATTGTGAAAAATGAAGTACAGTCATATCACTGGAAGTCAAAACAAATCTCAATTTTCACTGCAGTCTGTTATTTTGGTCAAAACGTAGAAAGTTATGTCGTTGTTACCGATGACTTATCGCATGACTCGGCACATTCAATACTGGCAATTGATGAAATTGTATCTGATTTGAACCATCGATTTCCAGACATTATAACGCAAATTATGACTATAATTTCGGACGGGGCCACAAGTCATTTTAAAAATAGATACCAACTGAATGAATTCAAAACTTCGACACGTAAAATGAAATGGTTGTTTTCCGCGACAGGCCATGGGAAAGGGGCATGCGATGGCATTGGGGGGCTCGTTAAACAATTTGCGACATGACACAATTTAAGAGTGGATGAAATACACTATATTCAATGCGCGAAATCATTTGTCGGTATAGTGCAGATAAAAACTCCTAAAATCAAACATCTTTTCCTGAAGGTTGAAGAATTCAAAAGTTTTCGAAGCAAAAAGAAATATGTTTGGAAAAAAGCTAAAGCATATAAAGGAATTCGAGAGACACATGTGTGGAAAAATGAACTTGGGGAAAACAAAAAAAAACAAAGTTTTTGCCGCAAGAACTTGTGAACATGAGTGGAAAGTTGCTGAATGAAGCTGTACATTATGAAGTAAGGTTTATAAGTATAGATTAAGGAAGGATGAAGTTCGATTGTTTACTAAAAATAAACATTTTAAAGATGCTTTAATACCAAAGATACATTATCATTTCATACATGTATTGATAATTAAAAATCGGTATTCATTGGGCGTAGTTCACATTAACACGAAAAACCAATTTTTTATTCAAAAAAACGTAACTCTGAAACATAAAATTTTAGTCGAGGGAAATTTTTTTTAATGAAAATTCAAAGTCTCTGTTTGTTGTAAAAAAAGTTTCGAAGAAAAAAAATACACTTTTTGAGATATTGAATTTCAAAAAAATTTGCTAATTTTTCTATTGCAAAATAAAAAATTATTACTTATTTCTGAGTAATTTTCAAACTTCTATCTGATAGTGCAGATCATCACGAATGATAAGAAGTAAAAATCATTGAAATCGGTCAATTTTTGTCAAAAATATGGCCAATTGAAAAAAAGAAGTACCCGAATTACCGAAAAATCGATTTTTACCCACAAAACAAAATTGTCGATAAATCTCGAAAAAAAAAAATTGGGCCAGAAAAAAATACGTGTCTCTTTATTTTGACCAAAGCATAACATATTCAAATTTCGTTTAAAAGTAAAATAGTGACCCGAATGGACCGGTTGAATCGAGATGGAAAGCATCTGCTAAATTTTAAAATTTTAGCATCCTCGCCACTTTCAGCATCACTATTACGATTTGATTTTGTATGTCCGTCTCTTAGTGTACACCCGAGTAAGAATTGTAAAATGTCTCTGACAGTATGAAATATAAACATCAGCCGAGTGAGTAACATTCGGTTTCACCCGAACTTTCTTCCTTTCGCGAAGAAGCAAATGTTGGTACGGGTAAGCGAGCTAATGTGATCGATTGTCTTTATGAATGAACGCATTTCGCTTTATTGTAAGCGAATTCTTTGCATGTTAAATGTGCATACATATCCAAATACTTAAAAATCATACATACATACGTACAAATTTGCACGGACGTAAATATGTATGGTTGAGTACAAATATTAATGTTTATATGTTTCCATATGTTAATATATAAATATATACTGTTTTTACATACATACGTATTTACATAAATTTATGGTAAATCATATATTTTATTTTATTTCATATGGAAATTTGTTTATTTATGAAAAAAACACAGTATTGCATATAATTATGTACTGATATACGTAAGTCAATTTTTTAAAGTTTTCAGGATAGCAGTTTAAAATTTCATTTTTCCATACATCTCCATATGAAACTCAGTAGGTTTTTAGTTCATAATTTCTGTTATAAAAAATATAGATGCCTGATATATTCATTACAAGTAGATTTTCACCTGCTGAATGCGGTGAAGCCAATATCTCATTTTCGTACAATTGTGCATATGTGCCAAAGCAAAATACCGTCGGCAAAATTTTAGATATTTTTATAATTTTTATACCTGTTAGCAATTTACATTCTGTATACAATATAACATACTGTTTCACTCAATTCTGTTAAGTTTACAGAATTTGGTGCGAATCATGTGAGGAATGTGGTACGATTACGTGAGACCGAGTAATCGCGCTTCTTGACGTTTTCCGCTCTGGTCCGTAATTGAATCTTCTCTATATTCTACGTTCTCTGACTACACTACCTGCCAACAAAACGAACTACCGCACAAAAGGAAAGTGACAAAAATTATAACCGCCCTGCCAGCTGAGTGGAGTTGGTGCGGGTCGCAAACTAAATGCAAATACAAAAACGATTAAAAAAAACCAATTAGAATTGATCAAGGTAGATTTGTAGAAAAGAAAATCACACAACAATTATCGACAGTAGTTGGAAAGAAAAGCACAACAAAATTTTAAGAAATTTTACTTCGACCTCACTAACTAAAAATACAATATAATAGAAATGAAAGTAACACATATGACATCCTCTTAAACTGAAATTAGCCTCAACCTGGTACCGTAAATGCTGCAAGGGGCCTCGACTGTTCTTCCTCGAGAATTCACCAATAGGTAGAGGTAACTATCCTTTTCGGTATATTTATTTTAAAACTCTATAGTCTTCACGAAACTCATATGTACCTTCCTTCTTCCTAATCATATTTACTGGTGACGCCCAAGGTCTATATGGCTTTTCTATTACGCCCTCTTCAATTTCCTCCGAAGAAACTGGGAGTCAATGGTCAACGAGTCTGGTAGCAACAGAATCCAACAAAGCTCTAAAGTTAACCCATAATCCTAAATGTCCAAGTAAGGGCGCTTGTCGTGACAGTCCATCACCTACGAAATTACCGACGTACCCTGCTGCCAATGATGACTAGAAAATAAATTTACTCAATTAAAGACGACTGATATAATTCATATTTGTAATATAATACGGACAGTTCATATCACAGTGGTACTGTTCGGAAATATTATAAAAATGTGGATTCTTAGCACTCTCATGAAATGAAGATTTTCGCATCTAGTCCATCTATGCTCTTGCATCCGAGAAAGATATTGTTTTTCATCAAGATGGTGATCTAAAGCACACACGTTAGATTGAAACTGCCCCAAAAGAACATGAGCAACGTTTGCGATAATGTCAAAGAGGAATAGAATCGAATTTTAAGCCTGCTACTACTTTTATTATATTTATTTAAATGTGATTTTATTGAGTGATTTTGGGCTTTTATCGATTTTTTCTTCAAATGCTTTTAATTTATCTTATTTATATTTTCTTTTTGTTACGAACGCAAAATAAAAAAAAATTCTAGATTTGATTGTATGGTTTTGATTTTATGGATGTCGAAAGGCATTACAGAGAATGTGGAATAACGAGAAGAACCAATTGCCGACCAGCGTGTGGACTGTCAAAAACGAAATCGATTGCTGAAAGCGTATTTCACCATTGGCGTCAGAATTTGACAGAAATGCTCTTTTAGTTTAACATTTTGAGCATAGCAATGATAGTTATGCTCAGAAATGTAATTTCATATACTCCAATAAAAAGCTCTGTAAATTTATACAAATGTTAAGTTATAGAAATTTGTGTGCTATGTGTATGAAAATTCTATGCTGTTTTGCCGACGGCATTTTGCATAATTTATTTATTATTGCCAAAAACAACTTTTAAATTCTTCATTTATTTTTTTACGAAATCAGCTAAAGAAATAAACAGAATTGGCTTTTACATTGCTGAGAATAGTTATTATAAATATGCTCAGAAATGTAATTCTCCGTATATAAAAACATTGCTGTATGTTACCGTGAAATAACGAATTTTTGTAGATCTTTATGAAAATAAGTTTAAAATTCTAATAAAGTACAACAATAACATTTTCATTCATAAAATTTACCGCACACATTCCCCTGCATAACCATGCCAACAAGCTGTTGACAAAACCCTAAAAAAAAGATGGTTGCGAAATGTGTAGCAATAGCCGCGAACGCGTCAAGGAGTTTTGTGGTTCAAAGTCCTTTTTCATTGTTGAACATGTAGTTAAAGAATTAATTTAATTCTTGCTAATTTTAATGTTTTGAAAGCACATATGTTCTACTTGAACAGTTTTTATATAACGATTAAAAAAAAAAATTTTTTTTTGAAAATTCATAAATTAAAAATACAAAGTAACAGCAATAAACAATACTTTATGGAAAAGTATTTTAAGGAAAAACAGCAATATAAATTATTAATTCATTCATTCCTTATCCTATGTATATTCTCTTAAGAAGCCGGACCCCCAACAACAAAATACAAATGCTGCCCTTTTCCCTTCAACAAGTAATACTCATACGGCATCTAAAGGGTGTTTTTTTATAGAGGTATAGAACTTTAAATTGGCATTAAAGTGATTTATTCTCAGTTTGGTTTGGCAATTCATCATGAATAGACTCACGCCTGAACAACGCTTGCAAATAGTGCAATTTTATTTCGAAAATAATGGTTCTGTGCGGAAAACGTATCGCGCACTACGTCCATTTTATCGTCGTTTAGCGATGAACCGCACTTCTGGTTGAATGGCTACGTCAACAAACAAAACTGCCGCATGTGGAGTGAAGGTAATCCTCAAGTGTATGTTGAAACACCGTTACATCCAGAAAAACTGACTGTTTGGTGCGCTTTATGGGCTGGTGGAATCATTGGTCCGTACTTTTTCAAAAACGATGGTGGCCAGAACGTTACAGTCAATGGTGATCGGTATAGAGCCATGATTATTAACTTTTCCATTCCTGAATTGAATAACCATGATGTCCAGGAGATGTGGTTTCAACAAGACAGCGCAACATGTCACACAACTCGTGCCACAATAGATTTATTGAAAGACACGTTAAGTGACCGCCTAATTTCACGTTTTGGACCTGTGAATTGGCCTCCAAGATCTTGTGATTTAACACCGCTAGACTACTTTCTGTGGGGCTATGTAAAGTCATTGGTCTATGCGGATAAGCCACAAACGCTTGACCATTTGGAAGACAACATTCGCCGTGTTATTGCCGATATACGGCCACAAACGTTGGAAAAAGTCATCGAAAATTGGACGTCCAGATTGGACTACATCCGCGCCAGCCGTGGCGGTCATATGCCAGAAATCATATTTAAAATGTAATGCCACAAGATTATCTTTCGGATAAATATGTAAATTCATGTCAATTGAATAATCCATCGTTGTTTTATTGCAACTTAAAGTTCTATACCTCTATAAAAACACCCTTTACAAACATTGATTCAAATTTTTTCTGAAGAAAATTGAAAAATTCTGAAATTCAAAAATTCAATCACCGTCTACTAAAATGAAATAAAATCGACATTGCCTTGCTAAATTTGCTGGTTGCCTATTATTTCATATTGTTCAGCGAAAATTTCTTTGCCTTCCCGCATGGATTTTGTCCACAATATCTGAATTGAAAAATGCTAAAATTCTAAAATTTAGGATATGTCGTATTTTGTTCAGAAAAGAAAACTGGCAAGCGAAATATGGCAACATTGCCCAAGATGATTCCAAATCAATCCAAGTCAATTTAATATTTTTTCGCTTTTTGGTGTATAAATCCAGATACAGTGAACTCTGTGTGCCACCAATAATTTCATCACAAATTAATTATCACATAGATATTTATAAATTGATTGTCATATAATTAATTCAAGGTTTAATTCAAAATCTTAACTAAACATTTTTGAAATATATTCATATACTTTCATACTCACAATTAAAATACGTATTAATTAATTATTATTATTTAATTATCGCTTGGTAATTATAAAGAAAAAAGTTCACTCCGTGGAATATTCGTATCAAATTTTTGTTTGAAATATGCAACTAGATATATTACTTTTGCATAAGTAATTCCTCATCAATTTCAAATTTCTATTAAATCTTAGGTTTTCTCGAAATATGAACCAAAAATTTAATTAAAAAAATCTTATTTAAAGCTAACGAGCTATTTTTACAAAACATTGGTTTGATAATTGTAATGAACTTGATTCGCATTATCGAGAGTGTGTTTTACAATTGTCGATTGAAAACACAATTTCTTAAATTTATAATTTTTGGTTTTTGGTTTGTGGAATAGACACGCGAGGGGAGTTCGTATTTTTGTTGTTGTAATTTTGACTAGGGGCCATTAAAATAGTATTGCCATGGCAATGCGTAGTATTTTTTGATAGACGTGTCTACGAGTTTGTTTTTAAACATAGCGTAAATATGAATTTATGTGCGTAAATATATATGTATTTATATGAATGTATATATGCGGCTGTATATCTGTACGCTAATAAATGCATAAAAATGCTTGTTAAAATGACTGGATGGATTTTGATTTGTTTGCTTTTTTAATATATGCCTCAAAATTTAAAAGAATTTAATCATTTGGGAAAGAAAATTCTGTCCACAATAATGAGTAAATGAAGTGGTTATTTGCTATTAAATTTTTTATTTCATATTGCGCCAAATTGCAACATATAATACAAATCTACGTACATATATTAATAGATGCTAATCAAAGTTATTAGATCATACATATTTACATGCACCTGTTGACTTAACATTGAATGATTTCTCTCAACAGAATGTGTGCAAAGTCTAGTTGGTCTGAGAGAAAATTTCTCACTCACTGTTAGCGGTGAAATACGCTTGAAAATAGCAATGGTGAAATACGCTTTCATAAAACAAGCCAGCGGTACAATTTGGTAATCGGCACGCGCTGGTCCTTCTTGTTGTTATACGTTCTCTGGGCATTATTGAGAAAATTCACTCACTTTGCTCGCTACTGAAACTTTAATCGCCGCTGCCTTGATTATTTTGTCTATTCTCATCTCGTAGTAAGTCGTCCTGATTGGAATGAGTGTAAATCAAATTAAAATACATATATTACACGAAATAAAGGGTGTTTTTAGACGCGTAGTTTTCAATTAGGCAATGCTTTTTTCGGACTTAGTTTTTTTGACAGCTGTTACTTGGGTTATACTAAGTTTTGTTTGCTATCTTGTAATGAACAAAACTGCTCTCAAAAAGTAGTCCAAAATTGGGTCTTCGGATGCAATTTATTTGATCCAGCCGCAGCGGCCACTTCCCTGAAATCATTTTTAAAACATAATGACAATTCCTTATATTTATAATAAAGCTAATTCTTTCTTCTTAGTGAAAACCACATGTCTAAAAAAATACTTTTTACCAAAACACAAATTACAAAGAAAAAGTGCAACATTCTTTAAAATTATAATCAAATTAAATAAACATTTATTTTATTTTAAAATACATGTAGGTAAAAAATAAATGAGTTGCACCAGTGTTGAAATCAAATTAAATAACAAGATAAAAAATATATAAATGAGAAAAAAGTTTTAGAAAAATAAATTTGAAAATAAAGGTTTTTAAATATTAACTAATAAAATTTTCTCAATCCTTAATCAAAAAACCTGCAAATAAATTTTGAGCGGAAACTTATTCCCCAAAAGACTCACTGCCTCGAAAGATGTTTCAGGGTAATCCTCCATAATAAAATGGCCGCTGCTGACGATCACTAAATGTACTAACTATTTTATACCAAAAAATTTATTCAATCTCAAAATTTTAAAAATTGAACGGACTCGTCGAATTCACTATCAATTTAATTGTATAATATTGTATAAGTATACCAACAACCACCTTACCGCGGGTCGCCATCGTCGGGTAAAGAAAATTTTCAATTTCTCTGAGACAGTTAAAATATTGAGATCTTTCTGGACGTAGTCATTTATGAAAAACTCACTTTAGGAGGATAATGAGATATTAAATATTGACTATCAAAATTATTGAAGCGACCGGTTAAACAAAATCGGAGGTGGGGTTCTACTTAACGTTCATTCTTCAATACCATCCGAAGAAGTCCATGTCCCTGTCGTGATTCTATGGGACTTAAATGCATACGAGTGCCTTTTACTAGTAGCTCTCTATATATAGCACTATCTTATATACCTCCTCAGTAGGATATATCTGTATGTATGTAGTATGTCTCTTCATTTTAAAATTTTACCTCAAATGATTCCTTTATAGGTTTGGGTGACTTCAATCTGTCATGTGTCTCATGGAAATCCATTGACGATAATATCACTCCAATTTGTATTCGATTATGTGTAAAAGAGTTATTGCAAGAAAGATCTGATCAATCGAATTAGTTTCATTCCAAACCACTTTGGTAAGATTTTAGATTTAGTTTATGTTGATAATGCTTCTAAATTTTCTGTTATTAGAACCGATCGCATCGGTCTTCCAGGGGATTTGTATCACCCGGCTTTGGAGATAACTGCAGCGGATTACTCTATTCCTTATTATAGTTATCGTTTAAATTTTGCGAAAGCTAATTTCAAAAAGATGAATAAAGAATTGAATTAGGTATATTGCATTTTAATAATACTAAAGGCAGATTCAAGTAGAGGTACTTTTTTCAATAGCCAGGTCGCGCGAAAGTCGTGTCAATTTTTGTTCAGTATTGTTTGGCATTTCATCATGGAAAGACTTACGCCTGAACAATGTTTACAAATCATTCAACTTTATTACGAAAATTCACGTTTTGTAAAGAATATGTTTCGCCTGCTTCGCTCACCTTATGGTCAACATAATCGACCTACTGAGCGTACTATTCGCAACACCATATCGGCCGTAGCTCAGAATGTACATGAAGACCGTGGAGAGTCTATTTGGCGCGCTTCGCAGCAACTCGGAATGACGTATACAACGACTTGGCGCATTTGACGTCGAGACCTTAAATTGAAAGCTTACAAAATACAGCTTGTGCAAGAACTGAAACCGATCGACCTTCCCAAAAAGAACGGTTTGGTGTGGTTTGTGGGCCGGTGGAATAACCGGTTCAAATTTCTTCAAAAAAGAAGCTGGTGAGAATTAAACCATCAATGGCGACCACTATCGCGCCATGATAACCGACTATTTGAGGCCTGAAATTGAAGCTCCGCGATATTTGGTTTCAACAAGACGGCGCCACTTCTCACACATCTTTACTTTCTCACACATCACATCAATTAATAGATTTATGGCCTTTCGATTCGCCACCAAGATCGTGTGTTATCACACCGTTAGACTTTTTCCTATGGGGATATGTAAAGTCTAAACTCTATGCGGACAATTCGGCTTCGATTCAGGCCTTGGAGCAAAACATCGCGTGTGTCATTCGCGTTACCAGTCGAAATGCTCAAACGAGTCATCGAAAATTTGAATCAACGATTGGACCATTTGAGATAATTTTCAAAAAATAAATGCCGAACAATGTTCCTTCGAATGATAATAAAAATTCACCATTAAATTTGAATTTTCTGTGTTCACCCTTTATTATTAGACTTTTCGAAAAATATATACCTAAAGTCACTGCGCCTAGAAAAGAACGAATAAATTTGTGGCTTACAAAGGAATTATGTTTCTTAAAGAATTGAAAGTCAAGGGTATTTGAAATTTTCAAAAAAAAAAAAAGTGGTTTAAATTTAGATTACTTAAAATACTTGTTTTTTCATCGCAAATTTCTTGAACTTAACTAAAATGTTACAATGATTACTTAACCAAAGTTAAGAAAAATATTTTACACAATCAAAAGTTATTCTATGGTTTCGTAAACTCCAAACGTAGGCTTTCTTTCTTTCAGTCCGTGCAATAAATCTTGACTTTATCTAAACTATTTAATTGCAGTCTTTTATGTTCCCCCTAAATAAGAGTGGTTTTGGTTCTAATACTGAAAATTAGAACTAAACTACCCGCTATACATAAACTTTTTGAGGCAATTATTACTACCTAAATAACGCTTTCGATCACTTCATTACTTTCCCGTTTCCAACAAGGGTATTTTCCTTTACAAAACCCTTGTTGGAAACAGGAAAGTATACCGTTTACAAGATTGCTTGAATTTGTGCCACAAATCGCTAAGGCTTTTCGAAATCATTTACACCGACTTCAGCAAAGCATTCGATAGGGTAAATCACTCAATTCTCATCCGTAAACTAGACCTCTTTGGGTTTCAACCAAGACTTTTGCAATGGATTTCCTCAGTAATAGAACACAACGTGTTATATTTAAAGATAATTTATCTGAATTGATTGATGTACCTTCTGGGGTTCCACAAGGTAGTCATCTCGGTCCGATTTTGTTCTTGTTATTTATAAATGATATATTTGCCGTAATAAAGATTTCAATTTTTTGTTATATGTTGATAATGTAAAGTTTTTTAATGTCATATACCTCGATCGACAAAAGACGTTTATTGCAGATGGTTTTAACTAATTAAGGTACTTGGTGTAATGAGAACGACAAGCCCTTGAATCGTAAAAATTGTAAAAGGATGTGTTCACGAAAGCTTATTCAAACTTCTCCTTACAAAATTAATAACTGTAGTCTTTAACAAGTGTTTATTTGTTGATTTTTCCTTCATATTAACACTAAAGTCTTAAAAGCCAAAAATTCCTTTGCCTTTATCAAAAGATGTTCCACGGTATTTGAAGAACTTTATGTAACAAAAACAATTCATACGACTTTGGTGAAGCTAATATTAGAATAGGGTTCATTGATATGGAAGACTAATTATCAAGTTCATTCCGATAAGTTAGAGTCTGTGCAAAAACGAGTTTTACCTTTTGCTTTAAGACATTTCCGATTGGATTCCAGGTTAAATGTTCCTCCCTATACAACCCGTTTAAAGCTCATGAGTTTAGCCTCTCTCGTAAATCGTAGAGAAATGTTAGGCGTGATGTTCGTAGTCAAACTTCTTAAAGGATCAATTAGTAGTAGTTCATTGCTTTTGTTTGAGATAAACTTCAATGTTCCAATCGGGTATCTAGGCAGTTTAGACCTCTACTCTTAAAGTAAGTCAAAAGAAATTATGAACTGAATGAATCATTGCGCCGATTGTGTCATGATTTTAATACTCATTCCAGCACCTTTGACTTATCAGACTCACTTTTTAGCGTTAAAAAACTATTATTGCTTCTCTAAACCTCAGTTTTAAAAGTTTTGAATTACTAATTTTCAGCTGTTGAATTAATTCTTTTCCATAGCTGAACATTTTTTAATCTCGACATTTATTTCTCTTGCGGATGGCGCCCAATTTAACAGAGAAACATATCAACTTGATAGGAAATTTCAAAATTATTAAACTAGACAATACTTGTTGTTCTTATTTTGTTCACACCAATGTATACGCGACAGAACATTTACTACCGGTGCTGCCAGTTGTAAGTATGCATTTAAATTATAATCGGCAAATCTGTTCTTGAGTTATAGGCACTTTGCTATACCTACATATGTATGTACATAAGTATATACATATATAAAATTCTATTGTCCCGGTTTTTGTCCTCGATTTTAATGAAATTTCGTATATATATTCGTTTGGTTTTAGAATAGATTATTAACTATTTTTCATACCGGGAAGTAGACCGTGGTCCAACCCTTTCGAAATCATATGAAAAAGTCAGCACTTCTAAATTTTGTTACATAGTTTTCTTAGACTTTTTAAAAACTTACGAATAATTTTTAAATAAATTAAAAGGACATACAGTTAATAGTTATAAAATTAATCCCAGTGCGTGCGACATTGTGCGACAAACTACTATTTACTTTGTACAATGCCAACAAGAGCTTCAAGAAAACGAAACGCAAGAGCACAAAGAACAGAAGACTAAATGCAGAAAGATATTATTAATATGCGTGTGAACCTGGCGCGATTGCATCAATCTCAATAAGCTTATACGCGAGCTGAACGAAATGAACGAGGAAGATTAGATCAAAGACAAACGCGCAGAGCAAATGACCAACAACATCAGCAGGAACTTCGAGCATTCATATCTAATTCATTTTTGCGTTTAGCCTGCTAGTATGAGTCCGACATTGAATATTATGTAATTCGAGCTATGGACAAGGCATGCTCACACTCTAATGATTTTAGCTTCAAAAATAAACCGGGATATGTTGCTCGTCAGGAAAGGTCCAATTATAACCTTTTTCTGAAGTCAATTAAAACTATTAACTTATGTTTTCAAATAACTAAAGAATAATCATATAAATGGTCAACAATTCAATTCGACATCCAAAATCAAAGGCCAAATATACCATAAAGTCGGTTCATTGCTGCTAAAGTCAAATGAATCTTCTAAACTTTTACAAATTTAATTTATGGGTGGTGAGGATGCACGCGTGAATGCACGGTGCGGTTATAATAACTTCAATTCACTTTTTGCCAGACGCATCGTTGGTGATCTGGGCGCCATATTGAATGAACACAATTCATTGTTGAAAATATTTAAATCACACATGCCCAATTACAAAGTGCTAATCACGATATTGTTATTAATCCCGATAAAACACCTGCTGGGGAGCACATTTGGTAGATTTAATGCACCTGTTAAACGACCTTGCTGGAATCATGGTTGGTATTGTACAGCTACGTAGAAAAAATAATAATCTCCAGTTCATTGCTGATACACACTTATGACGCTCTTCAATATCCGCCAATGTTCTGGAAGGGACAAGACGGATACTAAACAAATATTAAACAACGAGATCCCACAAAGAATGCCGAAACAAATAAGAAAGTTAGTGCGAAGGATTATTATGTGTATGGGTTGATGATTAGGCGGGATCAGGTCAACTTTATTTTACGATGTCGTGAGCTTTGTGAGCAATTTATGGTCGATATGTATAAGAAGATAGAAAATGAACAACTACGATATTTGTGATTTAATTTGCGAGACGCTATTGTCGGCAACGCTGACGCTGCCCAAATTGATAAGTCTTTCATCCTACCATCATAACGTACGCAATCCACTCCATTTATGAAACGAAAGCTTCGGTGCCTCTAAGGTATATATGGCGTCCAACTTCTGTACACTGCACATAATCACTCACAGGCTAATCTGGGCCTCGGGTGTGGCCCACAAACATATTCTGTTTATTTATATATAGATGTTCACTTTTGTTTGCTAAATCCTTTTGTTGTGAGATCTCCTTGTGCTCAAAGCAGCGACAGTTATTTCCACTTAGTTTTGTTGTACTTACTTATAGTTTTTGTTCTTGTATGTAGCTCGCGACCCACGTCATCTCCACTCTGCTGGTCGGTTGCTTAGAAAATTTTTATGTCACTTCTTCTTTGTGTGGTAGTTTGTTTTCGTTGACGGCTAGTATGGTTGTTGGTAGGCTTCTAACCAACAACCACTGTAGGCAATCCTCTTTCCCAGCAGGCTTATATGTAAATATATACACCCTTGTACATATGTACATATGTATGTATGTATAAGCGAACAAAAAGGTGATCGTGCCAGCGTTGTTTGCAGGGAACTTTGTTGTTTCATTTTTTACCTTCTAGCGACATTTCTGGTGACATCTTTCTCATCTTTTTGCCTAACGTGGCATTTCTTGTAACCCGTCAACCTGTCCAATGATCGTGGTTCTGTTTCGCACCCCTTTTCGGTTATACATTATATCAATTATTTTATTTTAAATTAATAATGGATTACAATATTTTTGTATATCTAATTTTATAATATATCATACAACATAAAATATTCAGTATGAGTTAATCAATCATTTATTAATATTGTTACGATCTTGCTGATTCAACCTCGCTGATTTCCCAAGTCCTTCGGGTACGATCTCTGGATTGTTAAATAAAAGTCACCTACTTTATTTGCAGTTTCTTTATTTATAAAAAAAATATTAAATGTGCGTTGATTTGGTTTTGTGTTTTTCCGACAGGGTGGATACTAGATTTATATCGGAACGAATTTCCGTGTTTGGTTTCCAAACACTGAAGATGGCGGTTTGCCGAAACCGGTGTGTTACTAAAGCAAAATTGACAAGGGATGACGGAAATTCGTTCCGATATAAATCTATTAAATGTGCCTTTATTACTCAGTAATTCACAATTCAATTACAATTTACTTCACTATTTACAATAACTGGAATTAGAACTTTCACAATGTACTGTTTCTTATTGCTTCACTGTTATGTAATCACCAACGCGTTTACTTTACGACTGATTCACTTACCGACTCTTCTGCAGTTGTGTGTGGCCCTTATATACCACTCGGTTGTTCGCAACCAACCGCCTGGAATAATCGAAACGTTCTATGCCAGCTATCGGCTTCTCTCTTTCATCTGACATTCGCTGCGCATTTTCGCCACACTGATCCTGTCTTTCCTTAAGTTCTGCATTGTCTCTCACCAGATTTTGTTGTATTTGCGCGATTGTTCCTTCTAAGGATAATATGTGCTCCCTCTGTTCAACCATTTGTGATGTAATGCTGGCATTCTGCGCATCCAGCTTTTGTGAGATACTGGCATCCTGCGAATCCAGCTTTTGTGACATGTTGGCATGTTCATGTCCATACCCGTGGATGAGACAGTAGCCTTTTTTTGAATCTTACTTGAGGGCTGCTCCAATTCCTTCGCAAAATCACTAGCATCTTCCTTGCCTATATCCTTCAAGGATATATCTTCATCCTCGCGTCGTACTTCGTACCGGCTCAAGTCGATGCCTTCGACTTCCAGGTCATCTCGTAGTCTCGATTGTAGTTCTGCCTTATTTCCAGTTGTCGATAATCCTCGATTTGCCAATTCCCTCTTGAGAGGAGGTATCCTCAAATCCTGAATCTTTACCCAAATCCTTCGGGTACAACCACTGGATTGTTAAATAAAAGTCACCAATTTTTTTCCGAGACGGAGATTATGGGACATTCAGTTGCAGGAGCCAGCATACGCCTCTTTATACTGGCTCGTTTTAGTTTAACGACTGAGATGATGATTCATCTTCCTCAGCCTTCCGTTTTCACATTCGCGTGCGAAGTGACCAGGCTTTTCACATTTAAATCATTTTCCAGCTGGATTCTTGACACCAGGACGATTCATTCCTTCTATCGACTTCAGAGTTCTCAATATTTCGGTCATCACATCTGGCGTTTAAACCTCCAATTTATTGACTTTGTATGCTGGTCTGCTTATGAGTGCCGCCGTTTCACGTGTTTGAACATACGCAACAGTTCCAGCTTTGGATTCGCTAATGTCTCTAGCTTGGTGTAAATGTCTTTTATTCCGCTGATCTTTGTATTTTCACCCTTTCGAGATGCTCGCCCGATGCGTCTCCAATGGCTAAATGAGCCAGTCTCTCAATTTCTGAAGCATATTCTTGCAGAGATTCGTTGGGCCTTTGATCGCGCTTCTCCAACTCCATCTGGTAAATTTGCCTCCTGTGTTCGCTTCCATAGCATCTTTCCACGGCACGTGTTAATGCGTCGTAGTCATCTCTCACATATTCCGGAATAGTCTGCAAAATTTACACAGCAGGTCCTTCCTACGCAGCGAATAGCGCAGCGATCGCGGACACGACCTTCCAATTCGTTGATTTTGGTCCTAATTAGCTCCTCTATTTTGTCTTGCCGACCTCCCAACTCGTTGACTTTGGTCTCAATTATCTCCTCTTCTGTTTTACCTCTCCTCGATTTTGTTCTGTCTCTTCTTGAGTTCTGCGCATTCTTTGACAACACTCTCTTGAAGCTGGATGAAATACGTGCTTTTTGGTCTCGCATTTGCGATGAAATGTGGACATTCTTTTGTGACATGTTGGCATCCTGTTCATCCAACTTTTGCGACATCTTGGCTTCCTGTTCATCGAACTTCTCTGAAATGTTGGTATTTATTTGTTACATTTCGACATACTGTTCATCCAACTTCTCTAACATGTTGGCATTCATTTGTGACATGCTAGCATCCAACTTTTGCAAAATTGCAGCCAATAAAATGTTCATGTCCACACTCGTAGATGAGCTAGGAGTCTTTTCTTCAACTTTAGCTGCTGACTGCTCTGAACCTTTCGTCTCAACAGTCTCTTCCTTCTCCATTTCTTTCGGGGATGTCTCTTCGTCCTCACGACGGAATTCATATTGGCTCAAACCTATGCCTTCTGCTTCCATAGCTTTCCGCAGCCGTGATTTTAGCTCAGTCTTATTCCCGGTTAAAGATAATTCTCGCTTCGCCAATTCCTTTTGGGGCAGTATCGTCAAATCTTGAATCTTGACCTCCATGATTTCCTAAATCCTTCGAGTTCGATCAAGTGATTGCTAAATAAAACTCCCAAGATTTCTTCGTTTGGTCTCTTAATCGTCAGGAATTTACTCAACGTTTATTCGTCCTCAATAATTACAATTCTTTGCTATACACAATTCTTTGTAATACACATATAGTTTGTGCTTCACACAGTTTATCCGTTTCTAAAACACACAGCTCACAGCAATGCTAATGCGTTTTCTACTCGTCTCTCTTGTGATAACGGCTGCCGCTCTATTTATACCTGAAGATGACCCAAACATTCTGTTCACGCGCTCAAGAACAGGCTGATTATTCATTTGCCTGCGATAGCTGCAGCCGCTCAGTTTATCCTTGACGGAGAATTTCCTTTACACTGTCGACCCTTTTGTCTGTCCTTTTTACGGGGAATTTCCCTTAAATTGTCGCTTTTTTGTCTGTCCATTTTATTTGGAAATCTCGTCCCACTGCTGCTCCTGTTGTCTGTCCTTCGTATTTGGGATTTCCGTCACAATATGTATATTTGTGTTTGGAAGCACCTACACTTGTGAAATTTTATTTTCCATCACGAAATTAAACAAATCTAAAGTAAGGGAAATATTATATCAAATAAATTTTACTGTAATAATGTGTGCTGTAGCAGCATCTTAAATTGAATGTAGATTTCATAATTTCTAATTAAAAAAGTAAGGGATGAATTAAAAAGATATTGAGAAAGTTATTACTTATCACCTCCTATTACTAGTCCAAGC
Source organism: Neoceratitis asiatica (assembly GCA_030068015.2). Classification (NCBI taxonomy): domain Eukaryota; kingdom Metazoa; phylum Arthropoda; class Insecta; order Diptera; family Tephritidae; genus Neoceratitis; species Neoceratitis asiatica. Next base: position 14,585,143 of record CM061529.1, read on the forward strand.
TCTTAATGTATTTTACTTAAAGTTATTATAAAACAACTTAAAATTGTTAGGCAATTTTACGATTGTTATCCACAGTGCAATCTCATATATGCGCGCACCCTCATTGGTGCCCTCACTTGACTCTTTATGTTTGCCCACGATGCTTCCCTCACTTAGCCTCCAAAGTTGACTCTCTAAATAGAATGTCAGTGAAATCAGTGGTTCCTTCCACCATAGTCGAAGGTATTACGACGGATGAGAGGCCCCACTATTTGGTGTTGCTTTTGTAGTGGGAGAGAGATTCCGTCGCCGAGTGACAAAGTGACTAAGGATGCTTTCTATGATTGACTAGCTCACACCTACGAGAGCTGCCCCGCCACGATGTCGAAATTGTGCTTTGTGATTTTAACGCCAGGGTAGGCAAAGAAGGTATTTTTGGCACAGCAGTCGGGAAATTCAGCCTTTACGACGAAACATCTCCAAACAGACTATGGCTGATCGACTTCATCGGGGCCCAAAAAATGGTAGACTGTAGTACAAGATCCTAGCACATGAAAATGTATCAATCTATATTCCAGTGTGTTATATCGGCGAAATATTTCATAGCCTAACATGTAGCATATCGTATGTACATAAGTTACATATGTATGTATTTGTACTAGTTATAAGCAATGTAATGGAAATAAATGTATGAAGTGGTTTTCTTAATATGCTGCGATCATATGTGAAATAGAAGATTTAGTTGCAAATGGTGCTTTAGAAAAAAATGACACTAGCGAGTGGGCAGAACCGACATTCGCTATTAAAAAGCAGCAATAGAGTGAGAATATGTGGTGACTATAAGCTGACGGTCAACCCAAATTTAATAGTGGACGAACATCCATTGGCAACCATTGATGAAATGTTTGCGTCGATGGCAGGTGGACAGAAATTCACCAAATTGGACCTTACGAAAGCGAATTTAAAAATTCAAGTACACGAAAACAGTCATGGTGTCTTAACTTTGAACCCACACAAAGGGTTGTATACTCCATGGTATGGTATAATGTAGCTACTGGACCAGCAAGGGGGTAAGGAGAAATTAAAAATTTAATTCAGAGCATTGAAGAAGTGTATGTACTTATACATAAAACGCAACAATGGATATGTACGTATGTATATGCAATACGAAATTTGTACCGACTAAAGAATAATGACGACGTTCGTGCTATGTTAGGAGTAGTTAATTACTTACTCAGATTTTTTAATAATACGAATTTTAGAGGCATTATGGCCAAATCGATCGGGAAACATACGCTATTATTTTTGGTATAAAAAATTTTGTATGTACATAAATACTTTTATATGAGAGAAAGTTTATTCTTTTTACGGATAATAATTGCCTTATCCAAATATTATCACCAAGGGACGAAGTTACTTCCCACTTTCCCTGCAACAAGGATACAGCATAACTACTACTATATTGGCGTAGGCACTGTTTAGATCTTATTATTTCCATGCTCTCATGTGCGGGAACTGCATCGAAAACTTTCAAAGCTGGAGCGCTTTCATCCACTCGTAATAATCTAGCTCAGCATACCAACGTCTGCAGTATTCGCCGTTGTCAACGCGCAAATAGCCAGAAATCTTGCGCAAAACCTTTGTCCTTAATACTCTTAGTCTCATTAGAAGTCGATATCGTCTACGCTTCTGCGTAATACAGAGAGACGGGAATGATGAGCGACTTTTGAGTTTGGTTTTGTTGGTAAGAAGATAAAGAAAATTATCTACAACTTTAATGTTTGACTGCCAACAGTGACGTGAGAACCAAGACGCGAATGCGCTGACTGTTTGTTTGATGACAGGAGATATTTCATTTTGTCCTTGTCTAGTCTGGAGAAAGCAGAACTTACGGGTGCGGCTGTTGTACCCAATGATAGCAATATCATCGGAATGCGGCGGAAAATTATCACTTTTATAAAATGCTATTTAGCTCTGTGGATATTATTATTTTTTCCACCATTATGTTGAAGAAATCACTCCATAAAGAGTAACCCTGTCTGAAACCTCGGTTTGCACTGAACGGGTCGCAGTGGTCCTTCCCAGTTCTGTCTGCGCTTGTAGTATTGCCTAACGTTAGTTTACATAGCCCTAAAAGTTTTGCAGGGATATCAAATTCAGACATAGCGGAATAGAGCCAGATCCAAAACCATTGAAGGGAGATGTCTTCTCCAAGACTTTGAGCATGATGAGTAAATGGTCAATGGTGGATTTACCAAGTTTAAAGCCACTCTGAAGAGGTCCATCAGTTCGTTGACCGTTGGCTTTAATATCTCATAATATGCCCGATAGTACTTTGTAAGCGATATTGAGGAAGTTTATTCCACGATAATTGGCGAAAAAAATGGGATCCCCTATTTTATGGATTAAGCAGAGCACACTGTAGTTTAAACCGTCGGCCATGCGTCCGTCCGACCATGTTCTTCAAAGAAACGAATGCATGACGGAGTGCATGTCATTGCCAACGTCTCCCGCCGATTTATTAATTTTTTAACGGACAATCGCTGTTCTTTTCTTTTTCATTGTCGGGTATTGGAATATCTATTCCATAATCTTCAACTGGGGATTCGCGTTCGTCTGCAAACATTTGTGGACCATATTGTCCATTGGAGTACCTAGAAATATACTAGTCTGTGGAAACATGCTTCTAGCTTAGCGCGACACGATCATCCTTCGTATGTTACCGATCGCTATCTCTACACGAATTTACAATTGCGCAATAAATTTTATTTTCGTATACATAAAATGTGTGAAAATGAAACTGAGTCAGTTTCGTTTCGCTGGTGAACTCTGCTGGTACACAAAAGACTTGTGGAATTTATTATTATTTCAATGCGTAGAACAAATGCACAAAGTAAGATATATTATATATTTATTAACAATAAACGATTAATATTAATATAAATTTATACGGCAAATACTACATTTTAATAACTTTTCATCGAGGCGGATTGTATTCGAAACTAAAAAGTATGATCGAATGTAATTTTTCGCATATACGCCATAACATAATCCCCTGTAGGTACTTCATGGAGTACTCGGATGTTATGCAGATATGGATTATATGGTCCAGCCCTGGGACATCAGAAAGTTAATTTGACCATATTTTTTGTATGACGTGGCAGGTTTTGGATTAGTCTATTGTCCGCATGGAGTATATATTTCACGCATGCTCGTAGTACTCGCGTTGTTTGCGTCTGTACTTTTAAACATAGTACATAGTACATACAGAAAAGCTTGTGCTAAAATAGCGGTTGGGATTTTTTTTTTGCGAAAAAACCAAAAGCGAGCTAAGACGTCGACGTCAGTTTGTGTCGTTGCGTGAGCATAGAGAAAACACACGTACTCATATGAAGCGGTGACATATGTAGTCACTTTGTACTTTGAATGAATGTGCGATTCCATTGAAATCATTCGGTTGGTGGTGATTGAAACTGCAACTTTTTCTGGAAACTACGCAGAGACACCTACGCTTATCTTATTAATTATTGCTGTGTCAAAGCAGCAAACTTACAAACGGTAAACAGACGCTCTATATAAGCAGAAAAGTAATGCGAAGAGTCCATAATATACCTATTAAGGGTAAATGAAACCGAAATCGTCTATATAAAAAAAAATCGTCGAAACGAAAAATTAAAATAGAGAAAAAAATAACAACAATAAACGCATCAATAGACAATCAAGCAACAAAATGTTGAAGCAGCAGCCTGAATTGAATGCAGCACCCAGCAAGAAAATTATAGCTAAGTAAAAGTAGATAGTGTGCATTCTTTTGTCGTTGGCATTGTATCAGGTTTGTAATTATAAGTTAAAATATATAAACAAGAATTAATATATTTTTTTCTCCTAAACAGCTTTATTAACGTAAAAAGTAAGCAATAAATAAGTAATATTAATAAAAATAGTTGAGAAATATTAAATTAAAAATTAACGATTTCTGACAAGTTTCTAAAACAAAATTGTAAAACGTAAATATTGAAATTTTAAATATCACTACTATTTTATGATTATTTACAAGTTGCATTGTACGCACATTATTAGCTAGTCTTAACATTTTAGACACTACAAAAATTGTAAAAATGGATGCTCAGACTATACTTGACATGACACTTGAGGGCTTACGCTTGGATGGACGGAAGAAGGATTTGAAGCAAAAGGAAGCGGTCGTTGTTAGTCCTAGGCCAATCGCAGGTCCTCATTTCAATTTTAAAGAGATATAAGATAGCTTACCATTATTCAACAGTGCTGATTATCTTGATAGTAATCCATGGGTTACACAATTCGAGGAGATAGGGTGGGATGAAGCTCGCATGTTATTTACGCTAAATATGTGTTGAAAGGTGCGGCCAAGTCATTGTCAAGAGTCAGGTAAGTCTGAAAAATTTAAATAAGTTGAAAAGAGCTCTTGTCGCAAGGTTCGGAGTCAGTTTACGTCCAGAAAAGTTTGTACAGAATTTGGAATTTTTATATGCGCTGATGAAGCTACAAATGAAGAACAGATTATTTTGGATGAAGCAAGTGTGATAGATTACTTTGGGGCAGGAGTATTGGACTCAATGTTCAACAAAGCCGTCTTGTACCAGGGCAACAGTATTAAAGAACTGAAAGTACAAATCAAGGTTTACGAGAAAATAACAGTGAAGTCAAAAATCGCAGGGGCAGAGTTTAAGCCGAAAAAAGAAAAGACGGATAAGGGTCAGCCGCAAACAGCTGACAAGAGATGTTTTAAATGCGAAGATACGTCCCACGTGGCTAAGAATTGTACAATTAACGTGCAAGAGGTGAAGTGATTTAAATGCGGCGAGACGGGACATACATAAGACTTCGAACACGGTGAAGGAAATTAAATAGAAACCTTCAGTCGCAAATAACGGACTAGGGTTCACATTAAGGTGGGTAACATCATTTTCTGAACTTTACTTGACAAGGGAAGCAGTATATGCTTGTTTTGAGATAAGCAGAGATAAACGTAGACTAAATAGGAAAGTTTTAAGGTGAAAACATTGGTGGATGAAGTAGGGATAGAGATAACGTTTCATATCATTAAAAATCAAGACATGGATTTTCCAGCGATCTTAGGTCGTTCAATTTTAGGCCAAGTAGATTTGATAATAAGGGAAGACGGCGACGTAATTATGGACAAAGGAAAGGAATGGAAAGGCGAAACATTCTGAAATAGAAACCTAAGACAATTGAGAGAAGAACTACAAATTGAGGAAGTGGAAAATTCTAGACACGACCTGACTAACCTCAAAAAGAATGAGTCAGCTTGTATGGAGAAATCGATCAGACAGTATAAATCTTTGAAGCTTACTCCATCTCCAGGCGAGGTGAAAATTGTACTTGTGCGTAGAACGATACCCTGCAGGGAACCAAAACTTATCGAAGTACAAATCAAAACGCTAGCAATTCCAAGTATGCTTCTCCAGAACCAAGCGACTTTGTTGTGATTACCGGAAACTAAACAAGAAAGTGCAACAAAGTTATCAATGAACAACTATTATTCGTCTATGCTTAATAAATGTGGCTCTGATCCAAAAAAAACGTGGAAATTTATCAACACCATTTTAGGCAGAAAAAAGAAAAAGTGTATTGTGCTCAATGACAGTGATGATGTTCCGCTGACGTGTGACATAGATAAGGCTAACTTTTTAAATAACTTTTTCCTAGAATCCGTAAGAGACTTACAAAACAGCATTGAAGTTCGAGACGATGATGACTGTTGCATGTTTAGAATGTCAACAAAGCTTCAAAACAGTTTCATGCTGAATGAGATTAGCGCCCAAGACATGGAACTTGCGTTGACAAACATTGTAATAAACAATGGCTGTGGACACGACAATATACCACCAAAAGCAATATTTTTGACAAAAGATATTATAACACCCTATTTAACGCATGCGTTTAATAACATGGTTAGAAGTTGTACTTATCCAGGAGTTCTCAAAATTCATAAAGTAATACCAATTCAAAAAGTCACTCATGCAAAGAAAGCTGAAGATTACAGACCGGTTGCTGTTCTACCAATTATAGATAAAGTTTTTGAAAGGATTATATACGATCAACTTATTTATTTTTTGGAGTCAGAAAAGGTGATGTTTCCTTATCAATTCGGGTTTAGAAAAGGTTGTGGCACTGAAGAGGCGGTGGTCAATGTTGTCAATATTATTTGCGATGGCTTAGATCGTGGATATGCTGGTGTAGCTGGCATGTTTTATGATTTCAGCAAAGCTTTTGACCTCGTTGACCATCGTATTTTATTGCAAAAGCTAAACTTGTTAGGCATAAGAAATAAGGAACATAAACTTTTAACAGACTATTTTGAAAACCGAAAACAATATGTAGAGATCAATGGGTCAAAGAGTTTCTTAAAATCAATTAGTTTTGGTGTACCACAGGGCAGCGTCTTGGGACCATTACTGTTTAAGCTGTATATAAATGACATTAAGAATCTTAATTTGTATGGTCGTCTCGTAATGTTTGCAGATGACATTAGCTTATTTTACCCGTATAAACATCCCGCTATTGCTATCTCCGAGTATGCGCGCTTACATAAATTGGTGTTGAATGCAGGTAAAACTAAACTAGTCAGGTTTAGACCACAAATAACGCCTCAAACGAATCTGGAGTTCAGTGTATTTCTTGACGGAAGGGGGATTTTTGAGGTGGACACCGTTAAATATTTGGGAGTTCATCTCGCTAGAAACTTATCTTGGGCCACTCATATTGATGCAATAAAATCTAAAATTTCTCCTGCTATTGGAATTCTCTATAAGTTTCGTAATAAGCTTACAATGCAAGTTAAGTTGTCCTTATACCAGTCTCTTATTCACAGCCATTTGTCATATCTTCCAATAATATATGCCCATAAGGTAAGCAATGAAATAAGATCCCTCCAATCGTGTCAGAACACCGCACTAAAACTTGTTTTTAAGAATGCATTCCACATTAAGTCTCTTCAATGAGTATGCGAAATCGATATTACCAATAGTTGGCTTGTATAAAAAGCAACTTTTAATTTACGTTTATAAAAATATTAATAATGTGGGCTACCATGTTTTAAGATTTGATCGAAATCAATCAGTGTTCTATACGCGAAACTGCGAAATGCTTAGAGTAGTTAGATGCCGTTCAGAGACTTCTAAAAAAAGAATAGAATATGCGGGACCTAACCAATATAATAAATTGCCCAATAATATCAAAAATTTGAGTCGTATATCTAGTTTCAAAATTCAGCTAAAGCGCTATCTTCTAGATAGCGTCGAATCGCTTCTTAATTGAATCCTCAGATTAAATGCTAAGTAACTATTCTTTATTAAATTTATATTTTATTTTTATATATGTATGTTTTCCAACCTAATACTTGTAAAAGCCAGATATCCTCTATCAAGCCAATATGGCGCAGAGGAACCGTACTATGTAATTGCTTAGATATATGCTTGTATTTATTTTACAATCCATTGTCTTTGTTAATAAAATTTTGATATATATATATAAAAAATAAAAAATTAAAAATAATAAAAAAAGTTATACACTATACTTTTCCCATGGCACTAATGGATGAGGTAGTTGAGAGATTGCAAAGGTTTTAAAGTATTTACGACATTAGACCTAGAGAACAGATTTTTCCAGGTTTCCGTTGAAGAAAGTTCACGGAAATATATATCACATCACATACACCAATTTCTTTACGTACCGCTTCGAATATGAAACTCGCCCGCAGTTTTTTGCAGGTAGATGAAGGCGATATTTAGAAAATTGAGCAAGGACTATCATTATGTAAATGGATGACTTAACCATCCATCGGAAATTGAAGTAGAAGGTATTGTGAAATTAGGAAAGGTCTTAAACGTAGCATTAAAGGCGATTCCAAGGATGAAACTTAAGAATTCTAGTTTCCTGAAACGTAAGGCAGATTATCTAGATTACATAATAGAAAACAACACAGAGCGTCCGTCTTTAGAGAAAACGCGAGCAGTAACAGCATTTAAAATTTCGAGGGATCAAAAGAGAGTCCAGAGATTGGTGGTATACCACAATTAGTGTTGAAATTAGGAAAGATAGTAAGTAATTGCGTAGAATATAAGTAATGAATAGTAAAAGCTGGGAAAAAGAAGGCTTCTTGTCCCTTATTGATAAGGAGGACCACCCACTAGGCTCGTACCACATCGACCTTGTTAGACCCATGACAGTTACAGCTAAACAATACAGTTCAATATTTGTTGTCGTACATGCATTGTCAAAATTTGTAACTTAATATTAACAATGGATAAGTCTATGCTGGCAGTGGTATAAGCATATTGTTCAAGTTCAACAATATATGTAAGTGAAACGCCGAGTCGTAGCACATCTGTTTCTCCGTTCAAATTACGTACTGGGTGTGGAATGAGAAAATAGGACCTCAGATTAAAGGAAATATTAGATGAAAAAGTAGTTACTAGTTTTAATGAAGAAAGTTAAGCGCTACACGAAGCTGCTAAAAAGAATTTACTAAGTATACAAGAAGAACAGGTATACAATATAAAGTAAATGATCTAGTGACAATAAAACGAACACAGTTTGGAGCAGGCGGTCAGAAAGTTGAATCACGACAGTTACGATGTAGAAAAGGTAGCGAACTGTCAGAGGCCTCAAGTAACATTATCCATCGTAGAAAACATGAAAAAATGGGAACAACGTCCGAGAGCAAACATATTGTCAGGTATTGTCGAGTTGTAGGATTTAATTCTCAACCAATGAAACTCCTAAATACTCAATCAGCTAGCATTAACTATTCAGAGAATGTGGACGTTCGACAAATCGTATAAACTCTTTATGCTGAGGGGCTTAAACTATTTTGAAATTATAAAAAAGTGCTTAAAACTGCTATATAAAAACTATAATAAAAGTGCTTAAAATTATTATATAAAAACTATAATAAAAGTTCATTAAAATTATGAAATGAGCAGGAGCATATCTAACTAAAATTACTTAAAGTCGTTTTACTACATAAATAAGATGAATTAATCGAGACGAAGCACTAGTGTCACATTTAGCAACAGCTAAATCTAGGGTTGCGCCAAGGAAGGTAGTTACATTATGTATATAAATATATGTATGGCGCCTTGTGACCGCTGAAGCGATTTTTGGCCGAGCTCCTCCTCCAATTTGTAGTTTTGCATGTTGATGTTTTTACCAACAACTTCATGTCAGAAATACATTCGGAGCATTTGACATTCCCTGCCGAAGGGCGACCGCAATTAGAAAAATTAATTTTCAATAATTTTCGATGGTGGTGGAACCTAGACTCGAAACCTGGTAAGTTGGGGTTGTAGTTAATAAATATTCCTTGTGGGAAAGAATACTGATGGTCAGCCTGTTAGAAGATCCGATAAATATTTGTTATGCTACAAAGATCGTATATTCAAAAGTTGTGTCGGCTTAGCTAAACGCAGTTGTCTAATTAAAATTTATTCCAATAATGGATAGCAGTGCATGGCTTGAATAAAATCTATAAAATGTTGCAAAGTGAAAAACAGAAAAATAGTTTTAAAAAAACTTTGTGGAGAAAGACAAAAAAATTTACTGGATCAATATACCAGAAAAGTCTCCACCCTAGGAGGTTATGGGAAGCAGTGGTAAAAGGTGTTAAAACACTTTTTAGAGTAACTGAAGGAAGAATGGCCTTTAAAAATGTTAGTACGTTATGACACGAATCAAAGCAAATTTAAATTCACGCTCTCGAAATCTTTGTTCCAATAACCCTGATAACTTAAATATAAAACCCCTGGTCGAGGGAGGGCAGTGAAAATGAATACGTTACAATTTTTAAAGATGTGATGAATATCTATATCAATTGAAAAAAAAAGATATGCGTAGAGAGAAAAAACAGGGGGAAAATATTTAAAAAGACACACTTCAAGAAAACATATGAATTGGATATGAGGAAGAAAATGTCTATTAGTAGACGTACGGGCCAGCAATGGCATATCGACAAGAGCGATACACATTGTTTGTCCGTTTCCTCTGAAAAAATTACAGAAAAAGAAATTAAAAATTTAAATCAAGAAAATATTAAAAGTACAAATTGATAATTAAATAGAATAAAAAATAAAAACTGTTTGTTGAAAACTCCCTCATTTTTATTAATTTTGCCCAGTACAAATTCACAAAACATTTTTAAGTAAGGAATTTTATTTGAGTCACTGGAAACAATCGGGTTTACCAAGACAGCATGGGATATAAGTTCATGTAAACTTCAAGGATTATTGATAATATAAAAACTCCATTGATGAAGCTATGACAGCATTCTGGAAAGTACAGAGCAAAACCTCTCATAATTTGAATTGCTCGGAGCCCATTAGACCGTTAGAAATGAAATTCATACGAATAGAGAGAAAACATGAAATTTGTTTATTATAAAAATATAGCAAATCTGAGAAAACTAAAAAGGTTAGCTCCGTTGTCATTTATAGGAAGCATTATGCGTACGTTGATAGCATACCGAGAGCTATCAGAAGAAATTGAAAAAGGCTACAAAAACGAAAAATACCTGGCTGAGCTAAATGTATAGGAACCAGTATTCGATTCAAAAAAACTATAGATGTAATGAAACATCAAAATGAAATAATCTGAGACAATTTCAAATTTTTGAAGAGTTCCGTTTATATGTAATTAAATATCATGGCAAATGTGGTAACTTCGGCATTTGTGGCTATCATATCTTTCGAACAACTAAAGCATTATTATTCCATTATTGGAATAATTCAGAATTCAAATAGAAAATTTCTAAAGAATTTATTATCACTGCATAAATTTCAAGAGATTCCATTAGACATTGAGAATATTTTGTACTACGGTCTGTCAGAAAGCAGTTTTGGAAATTGCAAAAAAATTAAAAAAGTAATATTATGTTCGCAAATGCATCTACTACGCGTGCGCGTGATCAATCCCTGTAGGATATTGAATCTAAATTATCCCCTTATGGTTGAGGGAAAGGTCCAAAACGCATTCCATCACAGTTAGTAGTAGAAGTTATTGATGGAAATGATATTTATCCACTTCATCGTCCGCATTCCACTGATGAAAACGGAAGGTAAACAACACATACTACGTATGTATAGGGTGTTTTTTATAGAGGTATAGAACTTTAAGTTCCACTGATGAAAACGGAAGGTAAACAACACATACTACGTATGTATAGGGTGTTTTTTATAGAGGTATAGAACTTTAAGTTGGCATTACTTTTCAAGATGGCGACCGATTTAACAGGTGTCAAGTGATTTATTCTCAGTTTGGTTTGGCAATTCAGCATAAATAGGCTGACGCTGAACAACGCTTGCAATTAGTGCAATTTTATTTCGAAAATAATGGTTCTGTTTGGAAACCGTATCGCGCACTACGTCCAATGATACGGACCAATGATTCCACCAGCCCATAAAGCGCACCAAACAGTCAGTTTTTCTGGATGTAACGGTGTTTCAACATACACTTGAGGATTACCTTCACTCCAAATGCGGCAGTTTTGTTTGTTGACGTAGCCATTCAACCAGAAGTGCGCTTCATCGCTAAACATCCCTAAAATGGACGTAGTGCGCGATACGTTTTCCGCACAGAACCATTATTTTCGAAATAAAATTGCACTATTTGCAAGCGTTGTTCAGGCGTGAGTCTATTCATGATGAATTGCCAAACCAAACTGAGAATAAATCACTTGACACCTGTTAAATCGTTCGCTATCTTGAAAAGTAATGCCAACTACTTCTATACCTCTATAAAAAAACACCCGATAGATGTTGAATAGTGCCATTTCGTAAAATCAATAAAATATTCATTATATGTTCAATTAAATCAACAAAGAAAAAAGCTGTGTTCGGAGTTTCTGAAGAAAATTGAAACGATGAAATCACACATTTTCAAATGGGCCGCTATGTGAGTAGTTACAAGGCGTATTTTTTCATTTGCAGTATGTGAAAGACATCCCACTGTTGTTTACTTGGCCGTACATCAGAGGGTGTATTTTATAACAGAAAAAGTGCTGCAACGAGTTAAGAGGCGGCCTACGACGAAATGTGCCAGTGTGATGACTTCCGCAGAACATTGATTTATTTTGCTCCAATATCAACAAATCGTTAAAGAAATTTCAAAGATTAATAGAATTAATCGCCAAATACACGACACACTTTATCGAGAGTGTTGAGACGCAAACTCATCGAAACTAGCAAAATAATGTATTTAGGTGGAGGAGTTACATTGGCTGCAAGAAACGTTGATGTCAACGAAAATAATATATATTGCGAATTATAGATATAAAAATCTATTAATTCTGTCACTAACCAAGATAATTTTGTCAACTATTAGACGTAGTTTTTCAAATCATTATATTGCGGAATATAAGACAGCCACGTCTTTGTAATGGAACTCGACTTGGGGTGAAAAAATTGTTGAATAACGTAATGGAAAACATAATTTTGAAAGGAAAGTACTAAAGCAAAGACGTTTATTTATTTATTATTTATTTAATCGAAAAATATTAGTACAATACGATTACAATATCCTTTTAGTATAACAGAAATAGTGTATAAAACATAAGTAGAGGTAGACATATTATTAATAAACAATAATAACAAGAAATGTATAACAAATAAAATATTAGTTATAAATTTAAAATTGAATAATAATAAAAAACAACAATGTTAAAAAATAAAAGAACATGAAGGAAAACAATCATATAAATGGCCAGGCTAAGTTAAATATGATTTTAAAATACGGGTATATAAAATGCTTAAAGTTGCATCTCAGTAATTTCCACTTTAAATTAGCAGAGATGGATCTCCATAATCGACTGGCATTGATAAGGAAAAGCCTAGTTGTTATTATATAATTAACCACTCCGGTGAATCTAGCAAAAGATAGCTTGTAATAAAGATGGCTTGAAGATTTAGTTAGAATGAGTTTATAAAGAAAAATGCAATTTCCGACCTTATGATAGTTAGAAATCGAACAACCCAAAAGTTTACCTCTCCAAGACGAAATATGTTGAAACATGGAAAGATCACACACATTCAGATTGACGTTATTATACATAACATCAATTTTGTGCACAGATCAGAGAATGTAGAATAAAGAGAAGCAAAGACAGCGTTTTTGACTTTTCTGGCAGAGCAATTTCGTCTGAAGTAATAGTCATTTCCTTCTTATCAAACACACCAGAGAATTGAAATGTATGCAAACGTAAACTAACAGCCGCTTCTATTTTCTATTATCACATATGTAGATACATACATATGTATATTAACGATCAAATTGAATTAAATTCTATAACCAACAATTGATTACTGATAATATTTTACCATTTTTTAATTATATATTTTTTTAATTCAAATGATATGTTTTACTTTATTTTACCAAAAATTCTGTTACATAACCTTTTGCAAATAAGTCTACATGCACATACATATCTATGTACATACATACATATATATTCATATAAACACATACTGCAGATTTTTAATTTATTATTCATATTTATGAATTTTCAGAGATTTATTTATATACGATCTTCTTATTTATCTAAACTTCCATACATATGCGCATATATAAATATTGCGTACGTATATATAAATACATACATCATCAGCAAAGAATATACCGCAATCAACACCCATCGCCCCACGTGCGTCTTTTCCACAAACTCTTGTCCCAAAAATTTAAAATTGAAGAATTTTTTGTCTTCACTGGACAATTGTAAAACGCACTCTCGATAATGCAAACTGAGTTCTTTACAATTTTTAAACGCAACGGGTGTTCAGAAACAGCACCTGATTATTTTTAAATATACATTTTTTGATGATATTTATGTTTAATACTTCAAGATTATCTAAGATTTATAAGAAACTTGAAATCAATGAGCAAATACTTATGTAAATGTTATGTAGCTAGATGCACACTGCTCAGTTCAAATGTGATGTGAACATTCGTGGTATACACAGTTAACTGTATCTGAACTGCTACACATAATTGGAAAAATAATAATTTGGCTGAACAAAAATCAAATATTCTTAAATTTTAGAATTTTACTTAGCATCCTCGCCACTTTCAGCTTGTGGGCAAGGCGCATGCGGGAAGGCAAGGAAATTGCTTTCTGGGCAATATCAGGTAATAGGCGAAGAGCAAATTTAGCACCACGCAGACAATAAAATAATCCGAAACCTGCCACAATACATACAAAATGTATGGTCCAATTAACATTGTGCTGTCCTAAGGCTGGACCATATAATCCATCTCTGCATAACACCCGAATACTTCATGTATTACCTGCAGGGATTATATAGCGAAAAATTACATTCGAACATACCCATTGGTTTCGAACACCATCTTCTTTGGTGAAAGGTTAGTAAAACATATTATTTATCGTTTAAATATATATTAATATTAATAATTTATTGTTAATTAATATATAATATCTACTAGTTTGCGTATATGTTCTACGTATTTTCATTGAAGTAATAATAAATTCTGCACGGCTTTTGCGTACCAGCAGAGCTCAACAGCGAAACGAAACTGACTCTGTTCCATTTCCACACATTTTCTGTATACGAGTATAGAACATATTGCGCAATTGTAACTTCGTGTAATGATTTCGAGCGGTAAATCACAAGGAATGATCGTATCGCACTAAGCTTGTATAAAAACATGAGTTGGTCTAATAGTTCACACAGAGGAGTATATTTGTAGGTACTCCAATGGACCAAATGATCCACAAATGTATGCAGGGTACTCATGCTCAACTACATGTATAAGTTGTGAACATTCTGACGGTGTTCTTCCCGAAGTGTAAAGCCGACGAAAATTTTTTCACGATTTGAATACTATGAAGTTATGCGTGTGTATGTTCGCTGCGCTGTATTAGCATATGGCGGCTGATATTGGATAGATTCAGATGGTCGTTACTATCCAAAATACTTTGTGAATGTAGGGAATCATACAGCGCTGAAAAATGGATCATACCAATGACCTGTATTTTTGAGTTTGACGTTACTGTCGCATTCAAGCCGGCTGCAGCTCATATTAATAAGTCCAACATAGTTGTGCGTATGGGTGGATAGTAATATGCGGCACTATGCTGCGCATTGATACTAAAACTTGTACGAATGACTGCGACTAGCGTGTGTGCAGGTCTCTGAGGGAGTGTATATTAAATTTGTTCAGCTAACGGTCTGAGATAATCGATATACATAGGTATAAACATATTTATATAAAACTTTATGAAATGACGAGGCAAATCGATTTCGCTTTGCATGTCCGTCTCTTAGTGTACACGATAACTCGAGTAATAATTGTAAAAAGTCTGTGAAAGTACGAAATATCTAACGTTCGGTTCCACCCGAATTTAGTCTTTCCTACATTATTAACTTTCTGACCTTCGCGAAGAAGGAAATGTTAATATGCGTAAGCGAGCTAACGAGCTGGATTGTCTTTACGAATGAACGCATTTCGTTTTATTATACGCGAATGCGTTTATGAATGGAAATGCTTGCAATGTTGGATGTACATACAAATGCATGAACTTGAAAATGCGGTGAAGCCAATATCTATTTTCGTACAATATTGAGATACGCGTACAGTTTTGCAAATGTGCCAAAGCAAAATGCCGTCGGCAAAATTTGCTATATTTTTATAATTTCTATTCCTGTTAGCAATGTACATCCTGTATATTATATAACGTACTGTTTCGCTCAATTCTACTAAGTTTACAGCAAATTGGTTCGAATCATGTACGGAGTGTATGTACTTGAAATTTTCCACTCTGATCCGTAATTGCATCTTCTCTATAATTACATTCTCTGCGCAGATGAACTGTCATGTTTGCTGTAAACAACTTAAGAATACATTCGATGTGTGTTCAAAGGAAAAGATGAATTTTGAATTTTTTGGCAAAGTATTTATTTATTCATCAATATCTATTTTGTCCCCTTGAAAGTAATCCCCCTTGGATGTAATACACTTGTGCCAGGTGCCGTGCAGGTTAGAAAATTTTCAAATACTAAAAATGTAATTAATAAATATGCTAAAAAGCAACGGACCAAAGATTGAAGGCTTGAAGCACTGCTGAAGTTAGCAGTTTCAGTTACGATGTGTCGTCGCCAATTGTCAACAACATGCTGTACTCAATTGTTATTCACTAGATTAAGGCATTAAAACAGAAGCCGGATTGCGCTTTCAACTTACAATGCAATGTGAATTGATTATTATTTATGTTCTATCGGATTTCATCATTGATCTTTAGTACAATAGTATTACAGCTGAGCTTTTACATGAAGCCTGATTGAAAAAGGAGAAAAGTTGTGCTTATTATGATCTCTTTTGATTTCACGGTTTCCTTTGGTTCTGAACGAAATGCAATACGACTGTAAACAGTTACAATTTCCAGTGCAGCTAGTATTTGCAATGTCGATAAATAAATCGACAAAGGCTTGATTTTTACAGGGGCAGTTAAATTTTGCCTGCTTCCTTGTCGAAATACCAACAAAAATTTTTATATACGCAACGTAAAAAAGGAATGTTTTATATAACAAACTGTCAGAATAATAAACACTTTGCTTCTTAAATGTTTTTATACCTTTAATGTATATAAAATGGTATTCTAATTTTTATTATTATGTAAGTATCAGCAGGAGGAGAGGTAGACCCACCGAAATTTATACCGATCGCATAAAAATTTGATTTGGCCAGGTCCGTTTCAGTTTTTGAGATATTTCAACCAACCTTTGTAGGCAGATCCACCTATACGTTTAAACGATAATTTTTCGGAACCGCCAAATCAAACCACTATAGCATATACTTATATATAGGGTGTTTGTTATAGAGCTATAGAACTTTAAGTTGGCATTACTTTTCAAGATGGCGACCAATTTAACAGCTGTCAAGTGATTTATTCTCAGTTTGGTTTGGCAATTCATCATGAATAGACTCGCGCCTGAACAACGCTTGCAAATAGTGCAATTTTATTTCGAAAATAATGGTTCGCATGTTCAGGCATGCTACCGATTTTCCAGATTTGAAATTTTGAGTAATAAATTCGTTAAAAAGGTATCTAAGAACGTGGAATTTTGTATACTACACATTCATAGTGAATTGCATGTTGGTTGTAAAAGTCATCGAAATGTGAAATTCTACAACATATAGCTCACACACACCGATTTTTTGAGATGTGATGCTATGATAAAAAATCAATCAAGAATCATCCAGAATCATGAAGTTATGCACACATATTAAGAATTACATATCGATGATGAAAATAATCGAAATCGGAATAATATATCATATAGCCCCATTTAACCGATTTTTTCAGATATGGGTATACTGCTCACATATTATGGATTGAAGTAATCGAAATCAGAATACTAGTTATATCATATAGCCAACATACTGAGTTGTTCAGATATGAAGTTTTGCGTCCAAAATCCGCCATAAAGTCACCTCTGAGAGTGCCTAGTTTTCAAACTTTCCAAATGTGCCTCATTTAATTTTATTTCTTTCTGATCCAGCATGTTTCCACCTGTATTCGAAATCTTTCGTGGAACTCTTTTTATACCTTTCGTGAACACTAAATTGTGTTCTTTGAACATTATTGCTGTTTTAAAAACCCTTTAGGCAATCCACTTTGCCTTTATTGCATACAAAGAGAAATGTCAAAACGTATAAAACTACATTAGACAATTTCAAATCTAGAAGAATGGGCACGATAAATTGGATTCAAAGTTAATTAGGATAATCTTTGAACGTACCAAGCAATTATATAGACCCTTACGAGTGTAGAGATCTTTGAAATCAACACCATATCGCCGTAAGAAAGCAAGGTTTGAATGCGCTTTACGCATGGTACAGTCTATGTGAATAATTATGGTAAACTCTGCATAAAACAAAACACCAAGATCTAAAAATTGATAACCCAAAATTGAAAATTGAAAATTTATTATTGAAATACTTTCTGGTATTTTTGGGCAAATTGTTCACAATTCTCCAGTTGGTCAAATTGTTAAGATCTTCGTGCCACAGTAAAACATCGGAGGTACAACTAATACTGGGTTATCTATTTAGCGGTTTCCAAAATTAATGTAAATAAAATAGATTTAAAACATACTTTTCATGAAATTCCATTTTTATTATAAAGCTTGAATCATGGCATTATATGTACATATGTGAAAGATTACATCATTCAAATGACCGTATCGAGAATTTTTGCAAACTTCGATCCACTTTTTCGACCACCTTTTGGCACACATTGGGCGATATCTTGACGAAAGACGATTTTTAAGTTTCATTCGGAAGTCTCTTCGATTGCAGGCCAAAAAAGTTTGTTGTCATAAGTTTTTGGTAAGTTTTTTTTTGGTGTAATGGCCTCTCTTCAATTATTTGAGAATTCTCGGAGCTCCAAATGTGAAAATTTTGCTTATTTCCGTATCCTGGCATTGTGAATAGTCAGATGGCTTTAGTTGTTGTGTGGGATTTACTTTATATTCGATGTAGGTGTAAGTCCAAGTGCAAAATACGCCATAATGTGTCATAAGAATGCCCTAGCTCTTGAGAAAGTCGAGAAATAGACAAATTCGAGGCTACACTTTCTCTTACAACATTTGAGGTGGAACGAGCTAAACGAAGATGCATAGGCCTTACAATATCTGTAACCGATACAGTCTCTTAAAATTTCTGAACAAACTGAACTTTTTAAGTATATAAACAAAAAGCCCGTCCAAATAGTTTCTTAATATAGTTTCAAAGTCGCAATACCAATAACATCTAATTTTGTGACAATTTATTCTAAGCTGCCTCCGAACGGTCGATGGATTTTTATGAGGAGCTTTTTATTTCATTGCAGAAGTACACTCGGAGGGTTTGACATTCCCTGCCGAGGGCGACCGCAATTGTAAAAATTAGTTTTCTATAATTTTGGATGTTGGTCGAACCTAGGCTCGAACCCATGCATTTCGAATGGCAGAACGCAATGCTAACCACTCGGCTATTGCGGCCCGACATAATGATTCGAAAAATTCTGGAAAGATATTTACAGTATCCAAAACGCTTCCAGATTACATCCCACAGTATGACATGTAAGAGGGAATATTATATATATTGAGAACCCTGGTGTTGCAATCTGACAACTGACAACTTTATCTTTTTGTTGTTGTATATACTCAGACGTGTGTTGTTTACAGTAGCTTAAAATATTCATCTTGCGACTATTTTTTACAACTATCCATAGGTATTAATTAACTCAGCAACAGTGCTTTTATGAACTTCGTTCTATTTTTGTCGATGAAACTCCATCAAGGACCAGTGTTTATCGATGGTATGGTGAATTCAATCGAGGTCGTAGATCACTTCTAAACGAATTTCGTGAAGGTCGTTCAAAAACAGTTTTTGTTCCGGAAACTATTGTTGGTGTACGCAAACTGATATTACAAGATCGTTATTTTGGCCAAGCACACATTCAATATTGCATGAACATTTGATTGTAAAAAAAATTTCTTCACTTTGGATCCCACACAATTTTTCTGTCCCTCAAAAAAAGGCTGCTGTCGAAAGTAATGGTAAAAATACTATAGCGGTGCTTTGAAACACGTCTATGACATCGTGACTGGCGATGAATCGTAGGCGAAAGCAAACAGCAATCGACTGTATGGATATTTAAACGCACGTAGCACTTCCAAGCGAATTCTTGCATGGTTTGCAAAATAAACCTACCTAACCCTACTATATACCTAAATAAGAGTGGCAAAATTAATCACCACAAAATGCGAGCATTGACACATTGACTGATGAAACTGCATTTTTGAGAATTCAAAACATCAATTTGATGAGTCATCCACCATATAGTCATGGGTTGACACCGAATGACTTTTTTTATTCCCATACTTCGACAATTGGTTCAAACGTATGCAAAAGTATATAGATCTTAATAAAGAAAATTTTTAAAAGCAATAAAGCGATTTTCGAGGATTAATATTTTTTTTTGTTTTCTAGTCCCGAAATATATAATGCCACCGTCGAATCCAAAAGAATTTTTAATCGTTCTTAACTCCTTCTCATTACGATAAATACATTGTCTGTAAAGAAACTTCAAAATTCATATAATGAATACATTTCTCTCTTTGTGGATGATCATTAGAGGATCTAAATAAGTTATATACTTTGATTCTAAGAGTTTATATTTTTTTAAACGCTTCACGAAAGCCTGTGCAAACGAACAGAAGAAAAGGCACATTCCGCAAGCTCTGAATTTGAATTTTCATCAACAAAATGACATCTAAGATATTATTAAGATTAACACTTAAAATGTAACTATCTAGGAAGAGTAATTTTTATCAAAAACAGTCACAGATGATTTCAAAATACGAATACAAAATCTAAGATATAAATTAGGGTCAAAGAATTCTTCATCGGAAAATTCGCTGTTCAACTAGGATGCGTAAGAAGATGAGTAAGAAATATATAATATTCGCATCGAGAAACACATCCTTGCTTTTGGAACGCATTGCCGGGATGTTGTGATAATAAACTTAAGAAATTTTTAATTTCCTTAATATTAGATATACCCGTATTTTCATTTAAATATATTTTACCGTACATACTATTATTTATGAAAAGACAACGAAATACGTACTGTAAAAAGCTGAGGATACTCCAAGTTTAAAGTAACTCTATCCAAGTCATTACTGGAAGTACTTTTTTATTAATTAAAAGCAAGACACGTATTTACTTTCAATGCCAAAATATACAAATAACATAAACATCATCATCAGCAGTAACAGTTTAAAAAACAAAATACGTACCCAAATTTTAACAGTATCAGCATCATCAAGTGCAGTGGACGACCAACAAGTATATTTTGATTAAGTAATTTTTTGCTATGAACAATATTCTAAACAGCAGAAGCAGACAGATCATTATTTGTTGAAATAGATTTGGTCTGAGTGAGTAATAGCAGCGGGCGACGCGATGATGACAGGTACATTAATGACTGAAGGCAGATCAGCAAATGATGCATATCATGTCTTCAAATATGTTTAGATTACAGAAGAACTGATTGTCGTATAATCACCATTAGCCACATATTTAGCAATTCACAGCGCTACATTGACTGCAGCAGATAGGCAGCAGGAGAACCAGCAACTAAAGAGACAGTCAAAGAATCACGAGATTAATGAGTTGATAGCAGGACAGCAGGTTTTAGTGTAGGCATAGGCGACTTCAGAGACCACGTAGCAAGAGCAACAACTAAGATGACTAGGTATGAAACTCTTTATCTTCTCTGAGCACTTTGAAAATCCACATTTTTTATAACATTTTCCAATTTTACAACTTCGATGAAAAAGTTTCACTCTTCGATTTCAGGAGAATTTTTGGAAATTTTTTTTGAAAATAAAGGGTTGTAAAAATTTAATTTTTTGGACATGTACAACTAGGTTTGGCAAATATGTGGCTTCAACAAAGGCAAACAATATTTGTTCTTAATTTTAAACTAAAATTTTACAGTGCTTAATGAAAATCCATTAATTGCCTAAATAGTAAGGTAATAATTGGGGAACGTATTTATCTAAATTTTAAGAGAGTATCTAGTCATCTTTGGCAAGAGCACGGATAGCGACCGAACATAAAAGCTCTTTCACTTTGGTTATGAACGAAGCCAGTGTTTTGTCAATGTTTCCGCAAGCTGTTTACAGAAGAGTTTCAATTCATATATTTCAATAATCGACTGTACCATCTCTGAACTAAAGCGCATTCAAACCTTGCTCTCTTTCGACGATATGGTATTTATTTCAAAGATCTCTGCAATTGTTTAATTTGGAATTAAATTTATATTTTTACTTGAAATTGTCCAATGTAGTTTTATTCGTTTTGCTCTGCTCCGCTTCATTTATTAAATTCAGGCATTTCTTTTTGTATGCTAATAAATCCAAAATCACTTATTTTTCGACCATTTAATCTATTTTTCAATTTATTTGTGACATCATCAAAGGCAGAGTGGATTGCCCAGAGATTTTCCACACAATTTAATGTTCATGAAAGGTATAAAAATAGTTCCACGAAATATTTCAAATAAAGGTGGAAACAAATTGGATCAGAAAGAAATAAAATGAAATGATTTTCATTACCGATATGCAATTCATAATAAGAATACAGGCTACCACATTTCACGCTTCTGGATGCTTTTTTGGTAGATTTTTAATCCAAAACTTATATCTGAACAAATCGGTTTTATGGGGGCTATATGATTTATTCCGATTTCGATTATTTTCACTATTGATATGTAATTCATAATATAAGTGTATAATTTCATGATTCAGGATGCTTTTGGATTGAATTTTTATCATAGCCCCACATCTGAAAAAATCGGTGTGTGGGAGCTATGTTATGTATGTTATGTATGTGTAGTATACAAAATTTCACGTTCTTAGATACTTTTTAAGGAATTTATGTCTCAAATTTCAAATGTGGAAAATCGGTAGTATATATGCTATAGTGGTTGATCTGGCGTCTCCGAAAAATTATCGTTTAAGCGTATAGGTGGATCTGCCTACCAAGGTTGGTTGAAATATCTCAAAAACTGAGGTATTAGTTTGTGTTCAAACAAACAGACGGACCTGGCCAAATCAAATTTCGATGGGTCCATCTCTTCTCCTTCTGATACTTACATAATAATAAAAGTGTACACCATTTCATGTACATTAAAGGTACAAAAAAATTTCAGAAGCAAAGTGTTTATTATTCTGACAGTTTGTTATATAAAACATTCCTTTTTTACGTCGCGTATATAAATAATTTGGTGGTATTTCGACAAGGAACCAGACAAAATTTAACTGCCCCTGTGAAAATCAAGCCTTTATGATTTATTTATCGACATTGCAAATGCTAGCTGCACTGGAAATTGTAACTGTTTACAGTCGTATTGCATTTCGTTCAGAACCAAAGGAAACCGTGAAATCAAAAGTGTCCATATTAAGCACAGCTTTTCTCCTTTTTCAATCAGGCTTCATGTAAAAGCTCAGCTGTAGTACTATTGTACTAAAGATCAATGATGAAATCCGATAGAACATAAATAATAATCAATTCATATTGCATTGTAAGTTGAAAGCGCAATCCGGCTTCTGTTTTAATGCCTTAATCTAGTGAATAACAATTGATTACAGCATGTTGTTGACAATTGGCGACGACACATCGTAACTGAAACTGCTAACTTCAGGAGTGCTTCAAGCCTTCAATCTTTGGTCCGTTGCTTTTTAGCATATTTATTAATGACATTTTTAGTTTGGTTTTGTTCAGTTGATTCTCCGACAGGGTGAAAAGTTGATGAATATTGGAACGAGTTCCCGTCGTTCCTTGTCAAATTTGGTTTGGAGACAAACCGGTTTCGGCGTTCTGCCATCTTCAGTGTCGTTGATCGTTCTGATCTGTCATTATACTTCGTTTGGTATTTATAGTGAATTTCCGTTATTACATTAGGTACCTGCTGTTGTTATGCAGTATCCATGTATGTGTGTGTGTGATGTTAGCTCTCGTGTATAAGGGTTGCTTTTGTGTATACCTGCGGATGTTTTTTGGCTTCATAGTTTGTGGTACCTTGAGGCGGGTAGAAGTCGGTAATTTTGGTATATTGCTTTATGCTGTTTCCTGGCTGGTTCTGTTTGTTTATTGTTATGCTTCCTGCTTTGTTCGGTGTACCTGAATCTTTGTGTTGTTTTTTGTAGATCAGTTTTAAAGGTTCAAATATTTCGTCCGAATTAGTATTTGTTTGCTCGTTTATTATTCTTCCGTCGAATGTTTTCTGTTTGTAGATTTCCATGTTTTCAAGCACATTCAGGCGTCGGCCTTTTTTCTGGATATGAAGTACTTTGACAGTTCTATTGATGTTTGCTGGGGAACAATTATTTTCGACCATGTGATTAGCAAAGTTAGATTCTGGTGTAACGGTAGGTATTTGTTTCTTTTTATTGAAGTCTCTTATATGTTCTCGGAACCTTGTTCTTATTTTTCGTCCTGTTTGACCTATGTAACTGTATTGACATTCGCAGGTAAGTTTGTAAACTCCGTGTTTGTCAAATGGGTCTTCTGAATTGGTATTGGTTCTAAGTTTCTGTCCTAAGTTGTTCGATGTTCTAAATGCTATGTTGAGGTTGTGTTTTTTAAGGTAATTTGCTAATTTGTATGTTGTTTTTCCAGTATATGTCATTGTCGTCCAAATCTTTGCGTTCTCGTCCTCAGTGTTTTTTCTGTGTGATCTATAGTTCCCTCTTAGTTGATCTACTAGCGTCTTTTTGTATCCATTGCTGGTTGCTATTTTATATATTATGTTTAGTTCCTTTCTGTATGTCTCTTGTGTTAGAGGAGTTCTTTGCAGTCTATCCACCAAATGCTTTAATGCTGCATTTTTGTGCTGTTGGGGGTGATTCGATGTATTGTGTATTATTGTGTCTGTGGCCGTTTCTTTTCTGTGTATGCTGTAGCTAAGCCTGTTTTTGATTTTGTCGATCCTTGTTGTCAGATCAAGATAGTTCAATCCTCCATCCTTTCCTTTTTCCTTTTTAAATTTTATGTTTCCGTGCTGCTCGTTGAGATATTCCAGTATCTGCCCTTCGTTGTTGGTATTTAAGACACAGATGATGTCGTCAACGTACCTAGCGTAGAATGCT
Organism: Neoceratitis asiatica; assembly: GCA_030068015.2. NCBI lineage: Eukaryota > Metazoa > Arthropoda > Insecta > Diptera > Tephritidae > Neoceratitis > Neoceratitis asiatica. The sequence goes on from CM061529.1 coordinate 14,609,832, forward strand.
ACACCCAAATCAGTTTCTAGTTTCTGCATGTACTTTCCTTCCAGATTTTTCATAAACGCTTCCATGAGTATTGCTGATGTTGGGTTTCCCATTCCAAGTCCGTTTGTTTGTCTATATATTTTGTTGTTAAATCGAAAATAGTTTTGACGGAGAGTTGTTCTTAAGGTGTCGGTGATTTGTGTTGTTTTTATTTTGTCCTTTGTATTATTTAATGTAGTTGAGTTTACTATGTCTAAGGTCTCCGCTAGTGGTATCGATGTGTATAAGTCTTTTATGTCAAACGATACAAGTCTGCTATCCTTTGTGAGTTGGACGGTCTCGAGTCTCGCGATTAGTTCCGTTGTATTTGTTACTGCGAATTTGTTGTCTAGTTCCAGTGTATCTTTTAATACACCAGCCGTCAAACTATGAAGCCAAAAAACATCCGCAGGTATACACAAAAACAACCCTTATACACGAGAGCTAACATCACACACACACATACATGGATACTGCATAACAACAGCAGGTACCTAATGTAATAACGGAAATTCACTATAAATACCAAACGAAGTATAATGACAGATCAGAACGATCAACGACACTGAAGATGGCAGAACGCCGAAACCGGTTTGTCTCCAAACCAAATTTGACAAGGGACGACGGGAACTCGTTCCAATATTCATCGACATTTTTAGTGTTTGAAAATTTTCTAACCTGCACGGTTACGCTAATTACATTCACTTCTACTCATCAAAGGGTTCGATCGGAAAGACCAGCTCTGCAAAAATATTAATATTAAGCTGTCTGCTATCTCAAGTTGGCTGAATACCGGTGATCTACTTTTAAACAGTCTTAGGAAATTTACTAACTTACTTAATTATTAACTCTAGCCTTTTATATAGAGATCATGTAAATTCAGTCGTAAGTTTGGCCTACGCTACTTTGAGGAACCTACGACAGTCAGCTATCATACTTGCTATACAGCTACTTCTTCCAGTTATTACGAGTATGTTCAAAGGAAGAGGTGAAGATTTTGCTCACTGTTTTCTTGGATTACAATGGTGTGGTGCATCATGAAGCAATACGGCTCAAACAATCGGAATTATGGAAAAACATTTCGCAGATTCTGCATCACGATAATGAACCAGCTCATACATCAATGCTTATTTGTGTTTTTTTGGTCAAAAACAAAACCGTAATCATGCCACAATCACCGTAATCATCATATTTGGCTCCCGGCGACTTTTTCCTATTCTCAAAACTAAAGAAACTAATGAAGGGAAAGCGTTTTGCCACAATTGATGAGATCAAGTCAGAATCAAAGAAAGAACTGATGGCCATACCGAAAATTGCATTTCAGAAGTGCTTCGAGGATTGAAAAAAGCGTTGGCACAAGTGTATTATATCCAAGGGGGATTACTTTCAAGGGGACAAAATAGATATTGATGAATAAATAAATACTTTGCAAAAAAATTCAAAATTCACCTTTTCCTTTGAACACACATCGTATGTATTCTGAAGTTGTTTACAGCAAACATAACAGTTCATCTGCGCAGAGAATGTAATTATAGAGAAGATGCAATTACGGATCAGAATGGAAAATTTCAAGTAATCGTACCACACTCCGTACATGATTCGAACCAATTTGCTGTAAACTTAGTAGAATTGAGCGAAACAGTATGTTATATAATATACAGGATGTAGATTGCTAACAGGGATAAAAATTATAAAAATATCGCAAATTTTGCCGACGGCATTTTGCTTTGGCACATTTGCAAAACTGTACGCGTATTGGCTTCACCGCATTTTCAAGTTCATGCATTTGTATGTACATCCAACATTACAAGCATTTCCATTCATAAACGCATTCGCGTATAATAAAACGAAATGCGTTCATTCATAAAGACAATCCAGCTCATTAGCTCGCTTACCCATATTAACATTTCCTTCTTCGCGATGGTCAGGAAGTTAATAATATAGGAAATACTAATTTCAGAGACTTTTTACAATTATTACTCGAGTTATCGTGTACACTAAGAGACGGACATGCAAAGCGAAATCGATTTGCCTCGTCATTTCATGAAGTTTTATATAAATATGTTTATACCTATGTATATCGATTATCTCAGACCGTTAGCTGAACAAATTTAATATACACTCTCTCAGTGACCTGCACACACGCTAGTCGCAGTCATTCATACAATTTTTAGTATCAATGCGCAGCATAGTGCCGCATATTACTATCCACCAATACGCACAATGCGACAGGAACGTCAAACTCAGAAATACACGTCATTTGTATAATTCATTTTTCATGGCTGTATGATTCAATGTTGTTACAATCTTGCTGAATCAACCTCGATGATTTCCCAAATCCTTCTAGTACGATCTCCGGATTGTTAAATAAAAATCGCCAAATTAATTTGCAGTTTCTTTATTTATAAAGAATTTATGTAATGTCCTTTTATTACTCAGTAATTCACAATTCAATTACAATTCACTTTACTATTTACAATCACTTGTATACAACTTTCACAATGTACTGCTTTTATTACTTTACTGTAATCTAATCACCAACGCGTTTATTTTACGACTGATTACTTACTGACTCTCTACAGTTGTATGTCGCCCTTATATATATATCACTCGGTTGTTCGCAACCAACCGCCTCGAAAAATTGAATCTTTCTCTTTACGAATGTTCTCGATTCACGCTTTAAAACATGGCAGCTATCGGCTTTCCTCTTTCATATGACATTCGCTTCGCATTTTCGCCACACTGCCCTCCACCTAAGTCTGATCGTTCCGATCGGACACATTCGCTGTTCCAAACGCAGCAAGCCTCTCTAGGTGGATCTCTTTCATCTTGCTTCCTGGTCTCGCAATATTCTGGATTCGATACACAGCATCATTTAGCCGTTTGATTACCTTATATAGACCATCCCAAACGCATTGAAGTTTTGGGGGCAAGACCCTCTTCCGTTATGGACTGCACAATAACACCAAATCTCCACTTTGGAAGCCTTCAGAGTTCATCGCTTTGTCATACCTGGCCTTTAATTTGTAAGGGCTTCGTGATTTTGGCCCTTTAGTTGCACTGCACTTCTTGCATTAGCAATCCACTCAGCGATCGATTGACGACAACCAGCCCAATAGAACCGCTGCTTGATCTTCTCCAGCATTTTCTTAATGCCGAGGTGCCCTCCACTGGGATCATTATGAAATTCCTTAAAAATATCCGGAATTATCAACCACGGAACTACTATTAGCCTTCTAGAGCTCTGGCCATCTTCACTTTCCCATACTTAATGCAAACAGCCAGATATCAGTTCTAAACTGCTCCATTGGGCCCAGTATGCCTTTAGCGATTGAACTTTCCACTGCCATTTGTTCTTTACTTGGCCGTCTGTTCACCTCCAATCCGTGCATTACCAGTTCCAAGTCTGGGTCTTCCTGCTGACATTTTCTTAAGTGGCTTGCCTCCCACTTTTCTGCTCGTGTAATTGTTATTCGCCGGACGTTTATTATGCCCTCAGCTTTTGAGCATAGTTTGCGTCGTCTTTCCTCTCTGTTGGAGCCCGACTGGCATTCGCGTGCGAAGTGACCTGCTTCTCCGCAACTTCTCCACCTTGATTCTTGACACCAGAACGATTCATTCCTTCTATCGACTTCAGAGTTTTCAATTTTTCAGTCCTCACATCTGGTGTTTCTACCTCCAAACGCTTCACTTTGTAGGCTGGCTTACATAGCAGTGCCGCTGCTTCACGTGTCTGAGCATACGCAACAGTTTCAGCGAATGTTAACTTTGGATTCGCATAAGTCTCTCGCTTGGTGTACACGTCTTTAATTCCGCTGATGAGCATCTGGATTTTTAATCTTTCGAGATATTCACCCGATGCGTGCCCTGTGGCTAAATGAGCCAATCTCTCGATTTCAAAAGCACATTCCTGCAGAGATTCATTGCGTTTTTGGTCACGCGTTCTTCTACATTCATGGAAATATCCATGGTTATCCATAGTATCAAAAGGAACTGATTTGAGCTTATCTTTAAAATATTTAGTAATTCCTTCGATTTGTCCATCGTGATCCATATCATTATTACTAAAAGATTGGCGAATTGCATTTTCTTCATTTGATATATCCATTTATACCGAAGGAATTAAGCTTATCCTCTTTTTAACATCGATCATGCTCTTTTCATCCACTAACACAGCATCATTTCCACAGTATGTTAATTCTGAATTCTTTAGGGCATTCTCAGTAACTATAGTCATATGACTCGGTGTTGAGTACATCTTTACGTTCCACGCTTTAAAACATGGCAGCTATCGGCTTCTCTCTTTCATCTGACATTCGCTTCGCATTTTCGCCACAATATTGTTACGATATTGCTGAATCAAACTCGATGATTTCCCAAATCCTCCGGGTACGATCTCTGGATTGTTAAACAAAAATCGCCAACTTCATTTGCAGTCTCTTTATTTATAAAGACTTTATTTAATGTCCTTTATTATTCAGTAATTCACAATTCAATTACAATTCACTTTAATATTTACAATTACTTGTATACAACTTTCACAATGTATTGTTTTTATTACTTTACTGTAATGTAATCTCCAACGCGTTTACTTTACGACTGATTACTGACTGTCTCCTCTGCAGTCGTGTGTCGCCCTTATATACTTGTTTGCTGCTTGAAAACGAAACCCTGGAATAATCGCGTCGTTACGATAATCGTCTCGTTTTCGCTTTAGAAAATGCCGTATTTATCTAAATTTTGAGAGAGTATCTAGTCATCTTTGGCAAGAGCACGAATAACGACCGAACATAAAAGCTCTTTCACTTTGGTTATGAACGAAGCCAGTGTATTGTCAATGTTTCCGCAAGCTGTTTACGTGAAGATATTAGATCACAGAAGAGTTTCAAATCATATATTTAAATAATCATGTACCATCTCTGAACTAAAGCGCATTCAAACCTTGCTTTCTTTCGGCGATATGGTATTTATTTCAAAGATCTCTGCAATTGTTTAATTTGGAATTCAATTTATTTTACCCATTCTTCTGGACTTGAAATTGTCCAATGTAGTTTTATTCGTTTTGCTCTGCTCCGCTTCATTTATTAAATTCAGGCATTTCTTTTTGTATGCTAATAAATCCAAAATCACTTATTTTTCGGCCATTTAATCTGTTTTTCAATTTATTTGTGACATCATCAAAGCAGAGTGGATTGCCCAGAGATTTTCCACACAATTTAATGTTCATGAAAGGTATAAAAATAGTTCCACGAAATATTTCAAATAAAGGTGGAAACAAATTAGATCAGAAAGAAATAAAATGAAATGATTTTCATTACCGATATGCAATTCATAATAAGAATACAGGCTACCACATTTCACGCTTCTGGATGCTTTTTTGGTAGATTTTTAATCCAAAATCTTATATCTGAACAAATCGGTTTTACGGGGGCTATATGATTTATTCCGATTTCGATTATTTTCACTATTGATATGTAATTCATAATATAAGTGTATAATTTCATGATTCAGGATGCTTTTTGATTGAATTTTTATCATAGCCCCACATCTGAAAAAATCGGTGTGTGGGAGCTATGTTATGTATGTGTAGTATACAAAATTTCACGTTCTTAGATACTTTTTAAGGAATTTATGTCTCAAATTTCAAATGTGGAAAATCGGTAGTATATATGCTATAGTGGTTGATCTGGCGTCTCCGAAAAATTATCGTTTAAGCGTATAGGTGGATCTGCCTACCACGGTTGGTTGAAATATCTCAAAAACTGAGGTATTAGTTTGTGTTCAAACAAACAGACGGACCTGGCCAAATCAAATTTCGATGGGTCCATCTCTTCTCCTTCTGATACTTACATAATAATAAAAGTGTACACCATTTCATGTACATTAAAGGTACAAAAAAATTTCAGAAGCAAAGTGTTTATTATTCTGACAGTTTGTTATATAAAACATTCCTTTTTTACGTCGCGTATATAAATAATTTAATGGTATTTCGACAAGGAACCAGACAAAATTTAACTGCCCCTGTGAAAATCAAGCCTTTATGATTTATTTATCGACATTGCAAATGCTAGCTGCACTGGAAATTGTAACTGTTTACAGTCGTATTGCATTTCGTTCAGAACCAAAGGAAACCGTGAAATCAAAAGTGTTCATATTAAGCACAGCTTTTCTCCTTTTTCAATCAGGCTTCATGTAAAAGCTCAGCTGTAATACTATTGTACTAAAGATCAATGATGAAATCCGATAGAACATAAATAATAATCAATTCATATTGCATTGTAAGTTGAAAGCGCAATCCGGCTTCTGTCTTAATGCCTTAATCTAGTGAATAACAATTGATTACAGCATGTTGTTGACAATTGGCGACGACACATCGTAACTGAAACTGCTAACTTCAGGAGTGCTTCAAGCCTTCAATCTTTGGTCCGTTGCTTTTTAGCATATTTATTAATGACATTTTTAGTGTTTGAAAATTTTCTAACCTGCACGGTTACGCTAATTACATTCACTTCTACTCATCAAAGGGTTCGATCGGAAAGACCAGCTCTGCAAAAATATTAATATTAAGCTGTCTGCTATCTCAAGTTGGCTGAATACCGGTGGTCTACTTTTAAACAGTCTTAGGAAATTTACTAACTTACTTAATTATTAACTCTAGCCTTTTATATAGAGATCATGTGAATTCAGTCGTAAGTTTGGCCTACGCTACTTTGAGGAACCTACGACAGTCAGCTATCATACTTGCTATACAGCTACTTCTTCCAGTTATTACGAGTATGTTCAATGGAAGAGGTGAAGATTTTGCTCACTGTTTTCTTGGATTACAATGGTGTGGTGCATCATGAGGACGTAAAGTTAATAAGGAATACTACAAGGAAGTTAGGCAATGTTTGCGTGAAGCAATACGGCTCAAACAATCGGAATTATGGAAAAACATTTCGCAGATTCTGCATCACGATAATGCACCAGCTCATACATCAATGCTTATTTGTGTTTTTTTGGTCAAAAACAAAACCGTAATCATGCCACAATCACCGTAATCATCATATTTGGCTCCCGGCGACTTTTTCCTATTCTCAAAACTAAAGAAACCAATGAAGGGAAAGCGTTTTGCCACAATTGATGAGATCAAGTCAGAATCAAAGAAAGAACTGATGGCCATACCGAAAAGTGCATTTCAGAAGTGCTTCGAGGATTGAAAAAAGCGTTGGCACAAGTGTATTATATCCAAGGGGGATTACTTTCAAGGGGACAAAATAGATATTGATGAATAAATAAATACTTTGCAAAAAAATTCAAAATTCACCTTTTCCTTTGAACACACATCGTATGTATTCTGAAGTTGTTTACAGCAAACATAACAGTTCATCTGCGCAGAGAATGTAATTATAGAGAAGATGCAATTACGGATCAGAATGGAAAATTTCAAGTAATCGTACCACACTCCGTACATGATTCGAACCAATTTGCTGTAAACTTAGTAGAATTGAGCGAAACAGTATGTTATATAATATACAGGATGTAGATTGCTAACAGGGATAAAAATTATAAAAATATCGCAAATTTTGCCGACGGCATTTTGCTTTGGCACATTTGCAAAACTGTACGCGTATTGGCTTCACCGCATTTTCAAGTTCATGCATTTGTATGTACATCCAACATTGCAAGCATTTCCATTCATAAACGCATTCGCGTATAATAAAACGAAATGCGTTCATTCATAAAGACAATCCAGCTCATTAGCTCGCTTACCCATATTAACATTTCCTTCTTCGCGATGGTCAGGAAGTTAATAATATAGGAAATACTAATTTCAGAGACTTTTTACAATTATTACTCGAGTTATCGTGTACACTAAGAGACGGACATGCAAAGCGAAATCGATTTGCCTCGTCATTTCATGAAGTTTTATATAAATATGTTTATACCTATGTATATCGATTATCTCAGACCGTTAGCTGAACAAATTTAATATACACTCTCTCAGAGACCTGCACACACGCTAGTCGCAGTCATTCATACAATTTTTAGTATCAATGCGCAGCATAGTGCCGCATATTACTATCCACCAATACGCACAATGCGACAGGAACGTCAAACTCAGAAATACACGTCATTTGTATAATTCATTTTTCATGGCTGTATGATTCAATGTTGTTACAATCTTGCTGAATCAACCTCGATGATTTCCCAAATCCTTCTAGTACGATCTCCGGATTGTTAAATAAAAATCGCCAAATTAATTTGCAGTTTCTTTATTTATAAAGAATTTATGTAATGTCCTTTTATTACTCAGTAATTCACAATTCAATTACAATTCACTTTACTATTTACAATCACTTGTATACAACTTTCACAATGTACTGCTTTTATTACTTTACTGTAATCTAATCACCAACGCGTTTATTTTACGACTGATTACTTACTGACTCTCTACAGTTGTATGTCGCCCTTATATATATATCACTCGGTTGTTCGCAACCAACCGCCTCGAAAAATTGAATCTTTCTCTTTACGAATGTTCTCGATTCACGCTTTAAAACATGGCAGCTATCGGCTTTCCTCTTTCATATGACATTCGCTTCGCATTTTCGCCACACTGCCCTCCACCTAAGTCTGATCGTTCCGATCGGACACATTCGCTGTTCCAAACGCAGCAAGCCTCTCTAGGTGGATCTCTTTCATCTTGCTTCCTGGTCTCGCAATATTCTGGATTCGATACACAGCATCATTTAGCCGTTTGATTACCTTATATAGACCATCCCAAACGCATTGAAGTTTTGGGGGCAAGCCCCTCTTCCGTTATGGACTGCACAATAACACCAAATCTCCACTTTGGAAGCCTTCAGAGTTCATCGCTTTGTCATACCTGGCCTTTAATTTGTAAGGGCTTCGTGATTTTGGCCCTTTAGTTGCACTGCACTTCTTGCATTAGCAATCCACTCAGCGATCGATTGACGACAACCAGCCCAATAGAACCGCTGCTTGATCTTCTCCAGCTTTTTCTTAATGCCGAGGTGCCCTCCACTAGGATCATTATGAAATTCCTTAAAAATATCCGGAATTATCAACCACGGAACTACTATTAGCCTTCTAGAGCTCTGGCCATCTTCACTTTCCCATACTTTATGCAAACAGCCAGATATCAGTTCTAAACTGCTCCATTGGGCCCAGTATGCCTTTAGCGATTGAACTTTCCACTGCCATTTGTTCTTTACTTGGCCGTCTGTTCACCTCCAATCCGTGCATTACCAGTTCCAAGTCTGGGTCTTCCTGCTGACATTTTCTTAAGTGGCTTGCCTCCCACTTTTCTGCTCGTGTAATTGTTATTCGCCGGACGTTTATTATGCCCTCAGCTTTTGAGCATAGTTTGCGTCGTCTTTCCTCTCTGTTGGAGCCCGACTGGCATTCGCGTGCGAAGTGACCTGCTTCTCCGCAACTTCTCCACCTTGATTCTTGACACCAGAACGATTCATTCCTTCTATCGACTTCAGAGTTTTCAATTTTTCAGTCCTCACATCTAGTGTTTCTACCTCCAAACGCTTCACTTTGTAGGCTGGCTTACATAGCAGTGCCGCTGCTTCACGTGTCTGAGCATACGCAACAGTTTCAGCGAATGTTAACTTTGGATTCGCATAAGTCTCTCGCTTGGTGTACACGTCTTTAATTCCGCTGATGAGAATCTGGATTTTTAATCTTTCGAGATATTCACCCGATGCGTGCCCTGTGGCTAAATGAGCCAATCTCTCGATTTCAAAAGCACATTCCTGCAGAGATTCATTGCGTTTTTGGTCACGCGTTCTTCTACATTCATGGAAATATCCATGGTTATCCATAGTATCAAAAGGAACTGATTTGAGCTTATCTTTAAAATATTTAGTAATTCCTTCGAGTTGTCCATCGTGAACCATATCATTATTACTAAAAGATTGGCGAATTGCATTTTCTTCATTTGATATATCCATTTATACCGAATGAATTAAGCATATCCTCTTATTAACATCGATCATGCTCTTTTCATCCACTAACTAATTCTTTAGGGCATTCTCAGTAACTATAGTCATATGACTCGGTGTTGAGTACATCTTTACGTTTCACGCTTTAAAACATGGCAGCTATCGGCTTCTCTCTTTCATCTGACATTCGCTTCGCATTTTCGCCACAATATTGTTACGATATTGCTGAATCAAACTCGATGATTTCCCAAATCCTTCGGGTACGATTTGCAGTCTCTTTATTTATAAAGACTTTATTTAATGTCCTTTATTATTCAGTAATTCACAATTCAATTACAATTCACTTTAATATTTACAATTACTTGTATACAACTTTCACAATGTACTGTTTTTATTACTTTACTGTAATGTAATCTCCAACGCGTTTACTTTACGACTGATTACTGACTGTCTCCTCTGCAGTCGTGTGTCGCCCTTATATACTTGTTTGCTGCTTGAAAACGAAACCCTGGAATAATCTCGTCGTTACGATAATCGTCTCGTTTTCGCTTTAGAAAATGCCAGTTGTCGGCTTCTCTCTTTCATCTGGCATTCGCTCCGTATTTTCGCCACAATATATTCACAAAGTATTTTGGATAGTAATGACCATCTGAATCTATCTAATATCAGCCGCCATATGCTAATACAGCGCAGCGAACATACACACGCATAACTTCATAGTATTCAAATCGTGAAAAATTTTCGTCGCCTTTGCACTTCGGGAAGAACACCGTCAGAATGTTCACAACTTATACATGTAGTTGAGCATGAGTACCCTGCATACATTTGTGGATCATATGGTCCATTGGAGTAGCTACAAATATACTCCTGTGTGAACTATTGGACCAACTCATGTTTTTATACAAGCTTAGTGCGATACGATAATTTCTTGTGATTTACCGCTCGAAATCACTAAACGAAGTTACAATTGCGCAATATGTTCTATACTCGTATACAGAAAATGTGTGGAAATGAAACAGAGTCAGTTTCGTTTTGCTGTTGAACTCTGCTCGTACGCAAAAGCCGTGCAGAATTTATTATTACTTCAATGAAAATACGTAGAACAAATACGCAAACTAGTAGATATTATATATTTATTAACAATAAATTATTAATATTAATATAAATTTAAACGATAAATAATATGTTTTACTAACCTTTCACCAAAGAAGATGGTGTTCGAAACTAATGGGTATGTTCGAATGTAATTTTTCGCTATATAATCCCCTGCAGGTACTACATGGAGTACTCGGGTGTTATGCAGAGATGGATTATATGGTCCAGCCCTAGGACAGCACAATGTTAATTGGACCATACTTTTTGTATGTTTTGTATCAGGTTTTGGATTACTTTGTTTTCTGCGTGAAGTATATATTTCTCGCGTTCATGGAGTACTCGCCTTCCACTTTGCCCTAGTTAACGACGTTGACACATACAGTACACAGATACACTACATATATAGACTACAAACATGTTTGTAAACAATAAGAACGATAAACAGTACAAACATACTTCTTGTTCCTTCACTTGATAATACAAAGCAATAATAATGATAACAATACAAAAGTACTCTTTGTCCTTTCATACAATAGCAATATCAGCAATATCAACAATAACATGATAACGCTTATATAAAAACATGTAAACATATTTTAACATGTTTTCAATAACAACCTTATCACAAACTAATTTATATATAGAAATAGTATAAAAAGATGTAAGATAAAAATATAGTTTTTAGTTCTGAAAATATATGAATTCAAAAGGGAGCTCCGCTGTTTTATTACTATTGCTAAGCGGACACTTAACTGGGGGCTCGGCCGGGATGACAATACGTTTTGCCATCTAAAAACTAAATCCTTGAAATAAAGGAATATAAAAAGTGAAAGGTTTTTCCGTCATTCCTTGTCAATTTTGGTTTTTCTACAAACCGGTTTCGGCGTTCCGCCATTTTCAATGCCTAGTTTCGTGCTGGTCTGTGTCTATCTGTTGTGTTGTATTTATAGTCCATGGGACAGGTCATGTCAATCTATTTACGTGTGTGTGTATTCTGTGGTAGGTAATGTCAACATGCGTGTGCGTGTGTGTGTTATTGATGTGTCCGAATTGTTACTTGTCACAAGGGTTATTTTCGTGTACATTCGCTATACCGTGCTAAGCGGTAGGTAGAAATCGGTGGTCTTTGTCGTTTGATTTATTTTTTGTTTTTGCTTGTTCGTTGTTACGTGTTTGGAAGCTGTACCTGCTGGCTTGTGCTGTTTTTTGTAAATTAGTTTTAAAGGTTCAAATATTTCGTCAGAGTTCGTGCTAGTTTGTTCGTTGATGATCCTACCGTCAAATGTTTTTAACTTGTATATCTCCATGTTCTCAAGTACATTGAGCCGCCGACCCTTCCTTTGTACGTGAAGTACTCGATCCGTTGTTTTGATGCTAGCTGGGGTGCAGTTGTTCTCGAACATGTGATTCGCGAAGTTAGATTCTGGTGTGATAGTGGGTTTTCGTGTTTTTTTGTTGTAGTTCCTGGATATGTTCTCGGAATCTTCTGCTTATTTTTCGTCCTGTTTGTCCTATGTAGCTGTATTGGCATTCGCAAGTAAGCTTGTACACTCCGTGTCTGCTAAATGGGTCATCAGAATTAGTGTCGGTTCTTAATTTTTGTCCTACGTTGTTTGATGTTCTGAAAGCTTTGTTAATGTTATATTTTTTAAAAAAGTTTGCCAATTTATATGTCGCTTTTCCAGTGTATGTCATTGCCGTCCAAATCCTTGGGTTCTCCTCTGCGTTGACTCTCTTTTGTGTTCCATGCCTACTTCTGATTTTATCCACAAGTTCTTTCTTGTATCCATTATTTGCAGCTATGTTATATATTGTATTAAGCTCTCTACTGTACGCTTCTTGTGTTAGCGGCGTTCTCCGAAGTCTATCCACTAAGCAATGCTGCATTTTTGTGCTGTTGCGGATGATTTGACGTAGAATGTATTATGGTGTCTGTGGCAGTCGGTTTCCTATAAATGTCGTAGTTGAACTTATTTGTCAACTTGTCAATCTTTATGGTTAGGTCCAGATAGTTCATTCTTCCCTCTTTTTCTGTTTCCATTGTGAATTCTATGTTCACATGTTGCCTGTTGAGGAACTCCAGTATTTTCTCTTCGTTGTTGGCTGTTAGGACGCAGATGATATCATCAACGTATCTAGCATAGAATGCCACGCCTAAGTTGGTTTTCAGCTCTTGTATGTACACAAATTTGAAACAGGAAGCACTTTTTAGGCGTGTAAAAGGTTTGCCATGTATTGTAACAAAATGCGGTATGACTGGCAAACCAGTAACAGTTTTAGTAGATACAGGAGCCACAAATAATTATATTAGTTTCAATTGTGATATAGGAAAATCTGTCCAAATTAAGCCAACACACACAAAAACATTGCATGGAAGCTCAGTAATAAAATCAAAAAAAGTTATTACACTATTCGGACACCACTTATCTTTCTATGAAATTGATGAACTAAATGACTACGATATGATTTTAGGTGAACAGGGATTACGTGTATAAAAAGCAGAAGTAAATTTATTTGATTATAGCCTGAAATATAAAAAGAGGGTTGAAGAACAAAATATTAACTACACCTTAGATGATGAGAGATATAATAAGGAAATTTGTCAAATTATGCAAAGAAACGATTATATAAGTGAATCTTTACCATTCACAACAACAATTCAAGCTTCAATTAGAACTCAATCGGACGACCCCATATGGACTAAGCAATACCCTTATCCTATGGCAGACCATGAGTTTATGAAAAGTGAAATAAATAAATTACTTAAAGGAGGAATTATCCAACCGAGCAAAAACCCGTATAATTCTCCTATTTGGACCGTTCCTTAAAAGGGCACCGATGACCAAGGCAGACCCAAGAGACGGATTGGTCGATGTAAACATGACTATACAAAGTCTAGGGAAAGCAAAAATATTTTCAAACAAAAACAATAGATTTAGAATCAGGATTCCACCAAATCCTCATTAAAGAGAAAGATAGAAAATACAGCATTTTCAGTAAATGGTGCAAAATATAAATTTGTTAGGATGCCTTTTGGTTTAAAAAATGCACCGGCAATATTTCAACGATGTGTTGACGATATCTTGCGTGAATATGTTTGAAAATTTGCATATGTTTATATTGATGACGTACTACCGAAGAACATATTGAACACATCCAAACTATAATCAATGCACTCCATAATGCCAACATGAAGATCTCGAATGAAAAATCGAATTTTTTCAAAGATTCCGTTGAATACTTAGGACACATCATAGAACACAATAGAGTGACTGTAGACCCAAATAAAATCGAAACAATATAGAAGTTCCCTGAACCAAAAACTATAAAGGAATTGAGGTCATTTTTAGGACTAGCCAGTTACTATAGAAAATTTATTAAAAACTTCGCAAAAATAACAAAACTCTTGACAATACATCTCAGAGGAGAATAAGGTATGGTAAAAAAGAATAAAAGCGCAAAAATAGAAATAAAGTTGGACGAAGCTGCAATACAGGCCTTTGAAAAAATTAAAGTAGAATTGTATCAACCAAATTTTTGAAAACCTTTTGAACTCACGACTGACGAAAGTAATTTCGCTATAGGAGCTGTACTTGCCCAAAATAGAAAACCTATCGGTTTTATTTTCAGAATCCTTAGCGATACCGAACAAAGTTATAGTACCAATGAAAAATAACTTTTAGCTATAGTATGGGCACTACAAAAATTACGGAATTACTAATACGGAGTAGCCGATTTGACAATTTATACAGACCACCAATCATTAATTTATTCTATATCGGAAAAAAATCCAAATAGCAAACTAAAACGATGGAAAAATTTAATAAAGGAATACGGAACAAAATTAGTTTACAAACCTGGTCATCAAAATGTTGTAGCAGATGCGCTTTCTCGACAACAAATAAACACATCTACGAATTGCTCAGCCCATTCCGCACAGAGCTCACCAACAGAAATAATGAAAAAAGTGAAACAGCCACTCAACTCATTCAAAAACCAAATAATTATTATAAAAACTAATGAAGAGAAAGAAACCGTATCTTAGACAATATTTGCCGACCATTTTTACAACGATCCCCAAATTTTATGCAACAAGTTGAAAGGGGTTGTCAGACTTAACGTTACAAACGCTTTGAGAGTAGAAAATGAAGAAATATTTCACTTTGGAAAAGATATTATTCGTGCATTTCCAAATTGTACGTTTGTACAAGCACAAACACTCCTTACTGATATTACGAATATCGACAGACAAAAGATTATTATTCAAATTCACAGAAGAGCTCACAGAAATTAAAACAGGATTAAACCAATTGATAGAAAATAATAATGAACAGCGTAAAATAAATTCACGATTCGAAAAGATCCTTGAAACTCTTGATCCTAAATATATTACAGAGGAACTAATTATGACAGAAGTCCTGAAAGAATTAGAAAATTTTTATGAATACAATAAATTTTGCTAAGGTAGGAAACTTTTATTCAGGAACTTTAAATTTGAAAGAAATAAATGGAGTAATCAACAATGAAATATATAATATTCCTGCAATAAATACTCTAGAATATTCCGACATTCATGTAAGCATGTTTAAAACCGCAATAATAACCATATAAAGGACGTTTTTTTTTTATAGAGATATAGAACTTTAAGTTGCAATAAAACAACGTTGGATTATTCGATTGACATCAATTTTATTTATCCGAAAGATAATCTTGTGGAATTACATTCTAAATATGATTTCTGGAATATGACCGCCATGGCTGGCGCGGATGTAGTCCAATCTGGACGTCCAATTTTCGATGAGTTTTTCCAAAATTTGTGTCCGTATATCGGAAATAACACGGCGAATGTTGTCTTCCAAATGGTCAAGCGTTTGTGGCTTATCTGCATAGACCAATGACTTTACATAGCCCCACAGAAAGTAGTCTAGTGGTGTTAAATCACAAGATATTGGAGGCCAATTCACAGGTCCAAAACATGAAATTAGGCGGTCACCAAACGTGTCTTTCAATAAATCTATTGTGGCACGAGCTGTGTGACATGTTGCGCCATCTTGTTGAAACCACATCTCCTGGATATCATGGTTATTCAATTCTGGAATGAAAAAGTTATTAATCATGGCTCTGTACCGATCACCATTGACTGTAACGTTCTGGCCACCATCGTTTTTGAAAAAGTACGGACCAATGATTCCACCAGCCCATAAAGCGCACCAAACAGTCAGTTTTTCTGGATGTAAGGGTGTTTCAACATACACTTAAGGATCACCTTCACTCCAAATGCGGCAGTTTTGTTTGTTGACGTAGCCATTCAACCAGAAGTGCGCTTCATCGCTAAACATCCCTAAAATGGACGTAGTGCGCGATACGTTTTCCGAACAGAACCATTATTTTCGAAATAAAATTGCACTATTTGCCAGCGTTGTTCAGGCGTGAGCCTATTTATGCTGAATTGCCCAACCAAACTGAGAATAAATCACTTGACAGCTGTTAAATCGGTCGCCATCTTGAAAAGTAATGCCAACTTAAAGTTCTATACCTCTATAAAAAACACGCTTTTTAATAACCACTAGGCTTTTCCTTATCAATGCCAGTCGATTATGGAACTCCATCCCTGTTAATTTAAAGGGGAAATTAATGAGGTGCAACTTCAAGAATTTTATATACCCGTATTTTAAAATCATATTTAACTTAGCCTGGCCATTTATATGATTGTTTTCCATCATGTTCTTTTATTTTTTAACATTTTTTTTTATTATTATTCAATTTTAAATTTTTAACTAATATTTTATTTGTTATATATTTCTTGTTATTATTGTTTATTAATAATATGTCTACCTCTACTTATGTTTTATACACTATTTCTGTTATACTAAAAAAGATATTGTAATCGTATTGTACTAATATTTTTCGATTAAATAAAAAATAAATAAATAAACGTCTTTGCTTTAGTACCTTTCCTTTCAAAATTATGGTTTCCATTACGTTATTCAACAATTTTTTCACCCCAAGTCGGGTTACATTACAAAGACGTGTATTCCGCAATATAATGATTTGAAAAACTACGTCTAATAGTTGACAAAATTATCTTGGTTAGTGACGGAATTTATAGATTTTTATATCTATAATTCGCAATATATATTATTTTCGTTGAAATCAGCATGAGCATGAGTACCCTACATACATTTTTGGATCATATGGTCCATTGGAGTACCTACATATATACTCCTGTGTGAACTATTGGACCAACTCATGTTTTTATACAAGCTTAGTGCGATACGATAATTTCTTGTGATTTACCGCTCGAAATCACTAAACGAAGTTACAATTGCGCAATATGTTCTATACTCGTATACAGAAAATGTGTGGAAATGAAACTGAGTCAGTTTCGTTTCGCTGTTGAGCTCTGCTGGTACGCAAAAGCCGCGCAGAATTTATTATTACTTTAATGAAAATACGTAGAACAAATACGCAAACTAGTAGATATTATATATTTATTAACAATAAATTATTAATATTAATATAAGTTTAAACGATAAATAATATGTTTTACTAACCTTTCACCAAAGAAGATGGTGTTCGAAACTAATGGGTATGTTCGAATGTAATTTTTCGCTATATAATCCCCTGCAGGTACTACATGGAGTACTCGGGTGTTATGCAGAGATGGATTATATGGTCCAGCCCTAGGACATCACAATGTTAATGGGACCATACTTTTTGTTTGTATTGTGGCAGGTTTTGGATTACTCTATTGTCTGCGTGGAGTATATATTTCTCGCGTCCATGGAGTACTCGCCTTCCACTCTGCCCTCGACTGCTTGTGTATGAATATGATTGGACATGAATACAAAGATTTTATTCATATGAGAAGCAAAAAAAAAAAAATATACATTCGCATGCCCTATCTCGTAATACCCATCGCTTCAAATTCTTGGGTTTTGATTAAAATTCAATCGTCGTCCGATGAAATGAAGAAAATTACCATAGTGCTGCTAAATTTGCTGTTCGCCTATTACTTGATATTGCCCAGAAAGCAATTTCCTTGCCTTCCCGCATGCGCCTTGCCCACAAGAAAGTGAAAGTGGCGAGGATGCTAAGTAAAATTCTAAAATTTAAGATTATTATTTGATTTTTGTTCAAGAAAGAAAATTGTCAAAATCGCAAAAGCGATTCAAGTCAGCCAAACTATTATTTTTCCAATATGGTGTAGCAGTTCAGATACAGTTAACTGTGCATACCACGAATGTTCACATCACATTTGAACTGAGCAATGTGCATCTAGCTACGTAACATTTGCATAAGTACTTGCTCATTGATTTCAAGTTTCTTATAAATCTTAGCTAATCTTGAAGTATTAAACATAAATATCATCAAAATGTGTATATTTAAAAATAATCAGGTGCTGTTTCTGAACATCCGTTGCGTTTAAAAATTGTAAAGAACTCAGTTTGCATTATCGAGAGTGCAATGAAGACAAAAAATTCTTCAATTTTAATTTTTTGGCACAAGAGTTTGTGGAAAAGACGCACGTGGGGCGATATGTGTTGCTTGGAGTATATTCTTTGTTGATGATGTGCACGTGCTTATTGTCGAGAAGGCTTTTTTGGTGTTATGAGGACGATATTTGGTTTTTTTTATACATACATATGTATTTACATACATATATATGTATTTATATATAGGTACGCAATATTTATATATGCGCACATATGTATGGAAGTTGAGATAAATATGAAGTTTGTATATTGTATGTAGGTACATACATAGGTACAACTGATAACAATTAATATGATTTTATGCACTAAACATTCATAAATAAATCTCTGAAAATTCATAAATATGAATTATAAATAAAAAATCGGCAGTATATGTTTATATGAATATATATGTATGTATGTACATAGATATGTATGTGCATGTAGACTTATTTGCAAAAGATCATGTAACAGAATTTTTGGTAAAAGAAAGTAAATATATCGTTTGAATAAAAAAAATATAATTAAGAAATGGTAAAATATTATCAGTAATCAAATGTTGTTTACAAAATTTTATTAAATTTGGTCGTTATTATATGTATGTATGTACATATTGATAATAGAAAATAGAAGCGGCTGTTAGTTTACGTTTGCATACATTTCAATAACTGGTGTGTTTCAATGCGCCGAATTCTTTCCATGTTTTAACTTCCTATATCGAAGTGAACCAGAAAATCAAGATAAAAAGGAAATAATTATTACTTCAGACGAAATATCTTTGCCAGAAAAGTCAAAAACGCTGTCTTTGCACTCTCTTTATATTCTACATTCTCTGATCTGCGCCCAAAATTGATATTATGTATAATAACGTCAATCTGAATGTGCGTTGTCTTTCCATGTTTCAACATATTTCGTCTTGGAGAGGTAAACTTTTGGGTTGTACTATTTCTAACTATCATAAGGTCGGAAATTATATTTTTCTTTATAAACTCATTCTGACTAAATCTTCAAGCCATCTTTATTACAAGCTATCTTTTGCTATATCCACGGGAGTGGTTAATTATACAAGTATAAAAACAACTAGGCTTTTCCTTATCAATGCCAGTCGATTATGGAACTCCATCCCTGCTAATTAATGAGGTGCAACTTTAAGAATTTTATATACCCGTATTTTAAAATCATATTTAACTTAGCCTGGCCATTTATATGATTGTTTTCCTTCATGTTCTTTTATTTTTTAACATTTTTATTTTTTATTATTATTTAATTTTAAATTTATAACTAATATTTTATTTGTTATATATTTCTTGTATATATTGTTTATTAATAATATGTCTACCTCTACTTATGTTTTATACACTATTTCTGTTATACTAAAGAAGATATTGTAATCGTATTGTACTAATATTTTTCGATTAAATAAAAAATAAATAAATAAACGTCTTTGCTTTAGTACCTTCCTTTCAAAGTTATGTTTTCCATTACGTTATTCAACAATTTTTTCACCCCAAGTCGAGTTCCATTACAAAGACGTGGCTGTCTTATTTTCCGCAATATAATGATTTGAAAAACTACGTCTGATAGTTGACAAAATTATCTTGGTTAGTGACGGAATTAATAGATTTTTATATCTATAATTCGCAATATATAATATTTTCGCTGACATCAACGTTTCTTGCAGCCAATGTAACTCTTCCACCTAAATACATTATTTTGCTAGTTTCGATGAGCTTGCGTCTCAACACTCTCGATAAAGTATGTCGTGTATTAGGCGATTGAGAGGTACCATTCCTAATTCTATTAATCTTTGAAATTTCTTTAACGATTTATTGATATTGAATCAAAATAAATCAATGTTCTGCAGAAGTCATCACACTGGCACATTTCGTCGTAGGCCGCCTCTTAACTCGTTGCAGCACTTTTTCAGTTATAAAATACACCCTCTGATGTACGGCCAAGTAAACAACAGTGGGATGTCTTTCACGTACTGCAAATGAAAAAATACGCCTTGTCACTGCTGACATAGCGGCTCATTTGAAAATGTGTGATCTCATCGTTTAAATTTTCTTCAGAAACTCCGGACACAGCTTTTATCTTTGTTGATTTAATTGAACATATAATGAATATTTTATTGATTTTACGAAGTGGCACTATTCATCATCTACATACGTATTATGTGTTGTTTACCTTCCGTTTTCATCAGTGGAATGCGGACGATGAAGTGGATAAATATAATTTCCATCAATAACTTCTACTACTAACTGTGATGGAATGCGTTTTGAACCTTTCCTTCAACCATAAGCGGATAATTTAGATTCAATATCCTACAGGGATTGATCACGCGCACGCGTAGTAGATGCCTTTGCGAACATATTAATAATTTTTTAATTTTTTTGCAATTTCCAAAACTGCTTTCTGACAGACTGTAGTACAAAATATTCTCAATGTCAAATGGAATCTCTTGAAATTTATGCAGTGATAATAAATTATTTAGAAATTTTCTATTTGAATTCTGAATTATTCCAGTAATGTCTTGCTTTAGTTCTTCGAAAGATGTGATAGCCACAAAAGCCGAAGTTACCACATTTGCCATGATATTTTGATTAATTTCGTTTTTGAACATATGTACATATAAACGGAACTGTTCAAAAATTTAAAATTGTCTCAGAGTATTTCATTTTGATGTTTCATTACATTTATAGTGTTTTTTTTTTGAATCGAATACTGGTTCTTATACATTTAGCTCAGCCAGGTATTTTTCGTTTTTGTAGCCTTTTTCAATTTCTTCTGATAGCTCTCAGTATGCCCACAACGTATGCATAATGCTTCCTATAAATGACAACGGAGCTAACCTTTTTAGTTTTCTCAGATTCGGTACTTTTTTATAATAAAAAAAATTGGTGTTTTATCTCTATTCGTATGAATTTCGTTTCTAACGGTGTAATGGGCTCCGAGCAAATGTATTCACCTAATCGGAGTGCCTCTGATTTAGTGCACACTGAAATGAATCGTGAATTACAAATGGCAGCGATTGTTGCGCACATTCGCTTGAAGCGTTGATGAGGACATTGAAAGATATAAAAATCAGCGACAAAGTATTTGGCGGCACTCTGTTACTCCTTTTTGTTATATTTAGACAAACACTTCCTGTCATTCCGCGTTTAAAATATGCTGATGAGATCAACGCGTGCTTAAAATCATAGCCATTGTGGTATAATGTTCAAAAATTGGGACTGAAAGTAAATATGCGCGTTCAAATGCTCAAGCTCCATCCGCTAAAACATTCTCAACACAACTGTTAGATATCGGCGATGGAAAAGCTACTACAGATGAAACTTCTTCTTCTTCCTTGGCGTAGGCACCGCTTACGCGATTATAGCCTCGTCAACAATTGCGCGCCACTCCTTTCTTCTCTTTGATGTTCGGCGCCAGTTAGATATACCAAGTGATACCAGGTCGCTCTCCACCTGATCCTTCCAACGGGGTGGATGTCTTCTTCTTCCTCTGCTTCCGCCAGCGAGTACTTCGTCGTATACTTTCAAAGCTGGAGCGCTTTCATCCATTCGGACGACATGACCTAGCCAGCGTAGCCGCTGTCTCTTGATTCGCTGAACTATGCCAATATCGTCATAAAGCTCGTACAGCTCATCGTTCCATTGTCTGCGGTTTTCGACGTTGCCAACGCGCAAAAGACCATAAATCTTTAAACTTTTCGCTTGAAAACTCCTAAAGCCGACTAATCGGATGTAGACATTGTCCAGGTTTCTTCACCATATGTCAGGACGGGAATAATGAGCGACTTGTAGAGTTTGGTTTTGGTTCGTCGAGAGAAGACTTTACTTTTCAATTGCCTACTCAGTCAAAGTAGCATCTGTAGGCAAGAGTGATTCTGCGTTGGATTTCAAGGCTGACATTGGTGGTGTTCTACGACTTCGAAGTTGTGACTGTCAACAGTGATGTGGGAGCCAAGTCGCCAGTGCGATGACTGTTTATTTGATAACAGCAGATATTTCGTCTTGCCCTCGTTCACTACCAGACCCATTCGCTTCGCTTCTTTGTCTAATCTGGGGAACGCAGAACTTACGGTACGATTGCTATGACCAATTATATCAATATCATCGGCATACGCCAACAATTGCACACTCTTGTAAAAGATTGTGCCTGGTCTATTTAGCTCCGCAGCTCGTACTATTTTCTCTAGCATCAAATCGAAGAAATCACACGATAAAGAGTCTCCTTGTCTGAAACCTCGTTTGGTATCGAACGGCTCGAAGAGGTCCTTCCCAATTCTGACTGCGCTTCTGGTATTATCCAGGGTCAGTTTACAAAGCCGTATGAGTTTTGTGGGGATATGAAATTCAGAAATGGTGGCGTAGAGGTAGTTCTTTATCGTGCTGTCGAAGGCAGCTTAAAAATCGATAAAAATGTGGTGTGTAGCGATTCTTTTCTCTCGGGTCTTCTCGAAGATTTGATGCACGGTGAATATCTGGGCAATGGTGGATTTGCCAGGTCTAAAGCTACACTGATAAGTGCCGATCAGTTTGTTGACGGTGGGCTTTAGTCTTTCACACAATACGCGAGATAGGACCTTATATGCGATATTAAGGAGACTGATCCCACGATAATTAGCGCAGACCGTATGGTCTCCCTTCTCTTGGATTGGGCAAAGCACACTTAGGTTCCATTCGTCAGGTATGCTTTCATCCGACCACATTCTGCAAAGAAGGTGATGCATGCTCCTTGTCAGTTCTTCGCCGCCGTATTTGAATAGTTCTGCTGATAGGCCATCGGCTCCTGCCGCTTTGTTATTTTTTAAGCGGGCAATCACTATTCGAATTTCTTCTTAGTCGGGTGATGGCACTTCTATAACATCGTCATCGATTGGGATTTCAGGTTCGCCATCTCCGAGGTTTTCACTTTCACTGCCAATGAGCAGGTTGGAGAAGTGTTCCCTCCATACATTAAATATACTTGTATTCCGGGCATCTGTCATTAGATTACCTCCATGGTCCCTACACGAGTTTGCTCCAGTTTTGAAACCTTCTGTAAGTCGCCGCATCTTCTCATAGAACTTTGGAGCATTACCCTTGTCGGCCAGCTTCTCAAGCTCTTCATACTCACACATATCGGCCACCCGCACGTATTGTAGTCGATCGCAAGGTTGCGAGGTAGGCAGTTTGCTTTCTCCCCACTGCAGTTCGACATTCCTCATCGTACCAGCTGTTTGTCTGGTATTGTTGAAAACCAATTGTTTCCGAAGCAGCTGTACGCAAGGAATTTGCTACTTCGTTCCACAGCTCCCTTATATCGAGTCGCTGATGAGTGCTCAGGTGAGAGCAGGTGTGCAAGCCGAGTGATTGCAGCTTTTTGACGTCAAACCTTCCTTGTCTTTGTTGACGTTCGTTCTTTACCACACAGAGGCGGGTGCGTATTTTTGCTGCTACGAGATAATTATCCGAGGCTATAGTTGGCCCTCGGAACAAACGCACGTCTAGAACGCTGGATACATGTCTTCCGTCTATAACAACATGACCGATTTGTATCAGCCTCAGCCCGTTTGCGGATGTTGCACCGTGGAAGCTGAATTTTCCGATTTTTACGCCAAAAATACCTTCCTTGCCCACCCTCGTCTAGCACAATTTTGACATCGTGGTGGGGGCAGGGCTCACAAGTTTGTTCTAGAAAGCATCTTTGGTGATATCATCCTTCTCTTCTGTCGGGACGTGGGAGCAAATTAACGATAAGTTGAAGAACTTCACCTTGATGCGAATTGCGGCTAGATGTTCATCCACCGGGGTGAATGCCACGACTAGGCGACGGAGTCACTCTCCCACCACAAACCCAACAACAAATTTGTGCTCTGAGTTGATTTGGTTTTGTGTTTTTCCGACAGGGTGGATACTAGATTTATATCGGAACGAATCTTCGTCATCCCTTGTCAATTTTGGTTTTGTAACAAGGGATGACGAAAATTCGTTCCGATATAAATTTGCGCTCCTTTAAATGGCCGCTTTAATAGATTTCACAAGGACCCACCTTCTTCCGTCCTTTTCCCATCTATCGCGTTTCTTGGACGGCGGTAATATCAGCCTTTAATCTTACTAAGACATCAACCAGCTGGGCAGCGACACCTTCCCAATTAAGGGACCGGACATTCCAGGTGCATGCCCCTAAATTGTGATCTTTTAAGCTTCGGCGGGGGTCGTCATCAAAAGGGGGAGCTCTCATCCGAGGCATTTGTTGATTTTTCATTAGAGTGTAGTATTTTATGTGGTGGGTTAAAAACCCTACGCACAATCGCAGGAGATTCGCCTTCTCACTTAACTCGCCCCCAAACGGATGTTTGTTGGCTACCCAGAAGATACTTGGTCAAAAACCGAAAGTCGTGAGCTGCTTGAACCATATATAAAAGAATCGTTTCTGGCCACTCCCAGGTAAATGACAGTCAGAAGCTTTCCTCACTTAAGTGAACCAGATACTTCCTGATGTACACATACAATACACTAATCATGAGGGCTTGGCAGAAAGAGCAATTTTACCAAAAAAAAAAGTTGGAAACGTTAATGAATTGAACTTTAAGACTCAACAGTTGATGCCAGGAGAGTTAGTGTCATATAAATCTATTGATAAAGTTTGCGATACCACCGAAGCTGTGAATTATCCGACAGAACTCTTTAGATTAACCAGGCACGCCACCGCATTATTTACAATTAAAGGTTGGATCTCCTGTAATTTCGCTTCGTAATTTGAGCCCACCGCGACTATGCGACGGTATGCGATTAGGAATTAAAGAATTGATGAAATTGATGTTATCGAAGCAATCATTTTAAATGGCGAATTTCGAGGTGAAAATATATTACTCTCACGGCTCCATAGTATACCCACATATATCCCAATTTAATTTAAACGGATTCAATTTCCAATTGAATTGATTGGCATGTGCAATGATCAACCGAGGTCTGTTTGTGGCTTGGATTTGAGAACACCAAGTTTTTCACACACAATTAAGCGTAGCGTGCCCTGGAGTATGCAAATCTACTTTGTTTGTGTTAGCTAAAGATGGTAATTCAAAAAATATTGTACACTCTATTGCATTAAGGGATTATTATTGTTTTTAGTAATACTGTAAAAATAAATAATGTATATATAATTTAAAAATTTTTTTTGACCACCTACTCCAAACTGTTATAATCTACTATATATACCACATATTAGGGTGTATTGTATATGCGCTGATGTTCGAGCGGCAGTGGAAAGTCATACGGGTGTGCATGCTAGCTGAACCAAGCCTAAGGGGTGAATATTTGTATGAAACATTCACGCTCCATAAGTACATAAAAAATAATTCATGCACTAGATATACTTTATACTTTAAATCATAAAACAAAAGTGTGAAACCAAGAAGATTAAAATGTTTAAGTTTTAATTATATTATATCATATTTTAATATGAAATTTGTATGTCGCCATAACTATTTTTAGGTTATTGGTCTAATTCGATGAATATAAGCTAATGCTTAATGGTGATTTCGGTATGGCTGGTAAAATATATGTGAATCTGGTGAAATTTTTGTGAAATGTCTTATGCGGTAAAGGATAAAAAAATTCCTTAAATGAAAATATAACCCAGGCGCTCAGAATAGGTATATTTGTAGGTGATTTTTTTTCCAATATACATACCAAAAACAAAAAAAAAAGAACGCTTAAATCGAGACGATCAGAATGGATGTAATTGCCGCCGTTCTGCGGAGCTCTTGGTTCAGCCGAACGCTAAATGCCTAATTTTTGATCACAGAGCACTAATTACATGGAACTGCTGCTTCGTAGTTTTTTCGCAAATTAATGATACTTTAATAAATAAACTCTTTCTTTAAATATACAGTTAGTTGAAATATTTTATTATCAAGAAAACTGAACACACGCTGGTTACCACCAATTTGATGCTTTCTCTTTCAAAGCTTCAATTGAAATGGACTATTTTTGGCAGAACGTTACGATAAGCTGTATTTGAATGTAGTAACGGTCCAGAGGAAAGTGTAACAGATTTTATCTACTAATATTTTTGTTATAGAAATGAAACTCAAAGGACAGTGAAGGCTAGCGGTGAGTTAAAATATTTTAATAAGGCAAAGGAAATAGAAAATTTAAGAAGATTTAAAATTTGCGCACAACGCAAACATAGATTAAAAATTCGAACTTGCTGAGAAATTTGAAACTGGAAAAATGGAAGCATGAAATTATACATATATCTTTACAAGTTATTATTTTTATTTATTTTAAAAAGGCTGCATATTTATACAATGATATGTTCCGACTAGTCTTCCGAGCTCATTTTCTAGTGTATAATAGGCTGACTCAATTTACTTCGAACCCGCGCCTTGAGAAATGTGGGAGCTAATTTGCTGTTGAAGTTTTTCCTTTGCTTACTGTGAGCGAAGTTTCTACGAAACACTAGCTGGTAACTGCTCTTGACCGTAAATTGTGTGTTTTTACATTAGTTCCATGAGATATTTGTAAATTCGTACGTACTGTTTCACGAATCAAAGAAAGTAAGTCATGTCGGTTATCATTATTTTTTATACGTCCTCCCTCAAGCATACCTATGTTCATTAACAGCTTGAAGTTATCTCCGTGCGTCATCATATGCAAGTGCGTCATCTCTTAAGTAAGAATATAGAATAAAGATATATATAGGATTTTCCAATAAGAGTGATATAATTTCTTTAAAATAAACACACTAATTGTTAAGGAATGTTTTTTATTTAATGTGAAATACAATCGATACAACTAAGTTATGAATATAACATCATTCAAATGGTCTCCACAATTTCTTTTGCAGGAACGAATTCGATTAACCCAATTTTTGAGCAGTTATTCCTCTAAATCAAGCCATATGTCATGAACAGCACGGTCAATATTAACTTTTAAAGCTCGAAGAGAATCGAGTTTATTGCTGAGAACCAATGACATCAAATAAGCCAACAATTAGGAGTCTAATGGTGTTAAATTACAACTTCTTGGAGGCCATTCAATGTCACAGTTTCTTGAAATAATCGAATCTACAAACCTTTCTCTCAATAATTCGGTTGTTGCACGTGCTGTCTGACACGTAGCCCCGTCTTGTTGGAACCAAATGTTGTTACGATCAACTTCTTCCAATTGTGGCCTTAAAAGGTGGTTATCATCGATCTATTCCGCTCTCCATTGGCAGTGACGGCTACACTTCGAAAGAAGTACGGACCGATGATTCCACCAGACCAAAAACCACACCAAGCTGTCAATTTAATGAATAATTTTTGGATTTTCTTCGCACCAGAATCGACGGTTTTATTTATTTACCGCACCACTCAGATGAAAGTGAGATAATGATATATTATAAATGGCCAAAACGACACGTAGAAATCGTATCATCCCTATTGGAAAACCCTTTATATATATATATATATATAAATTTTTTTTTTAATTTTCATTATTTCCACATTTTGCGCTAATTCAGTCAAATACGCTTTCAACGCCGGCAGAGTTGCATTGAAAGCATGACTTCTATTCGATTTTTTTAAAACTAACAAAGAATTAATTTATGGAAAATCAAAAAATTTGGATCACTTCTAAAAAAAAATTTAAAGATTAAGGAATTCACATTTAACTAACTTTATAAACAAAAATATTAGCTTTAATTTTTCTTTTAAATTCTTAGTGTAACAAATGAGTTTTCACAGCAAAACATTTCATATGTGATCCATCTAGAAGTTCATATACTTGAGAGACAACTAAATGTGTTACTCTATTGGTGTTCCCTTCACGAAAGAAAAGAAAATTAAATTGTGTGCTAGAAGTTGCAACTATTAGAAATAACTAGCAGTTAGTTAAAATATTAAAATAAGGTAAAGGAAATAAAATATTTAAAATTTGCGAACATCACACTGTGTTTGTTTCATTGCCACTACATCGTTTACTTTATATTGTATACTTGATTTTCTGTTCTTATTGAATGGCTTTCTCTTATCTTCTTGAATACTTAGTATATTGTTTTTAGCAGTTTCGTGTAGCGCTTAACTTTCTTCATTAAAACTAGTAAGTACTTCTTCGTCTAATATTTCCTTTAATCTGAGGTCCTCTTTTCTCATTTTAGACGCAGTAAGTAATTTAAACAATATGCTTATACCACTGCCCTGGATTCGCATGAGCTAGCTTTGCCAGCAAGGATACTACTACCCGATGCTTTCGGCACACTTATACATTTTCCCTAGACTTATCCATTCTAATCGACAAATACTGTATGCCACTGACCTCTCAATAGTTTTTAAAATTACCTGACGTTAAAGCTGTTCCCCTGTCTTTGACAAATTTGCGCGGATTCTCGAAAATCGATGCTTGCTTCGAAAGTTCGTCTATAACTGCATCTGAGTCAGTATCCTTTGGTAGGAAAAAGGCACAAATTTTGAGATTGAATCTACAACTAATATATAAATATATTGTTTAGCTGTAACTGCCATGGGTCCAACATGGTCGATGAGGTACATCCCTAGTGGGTGGTCTTCCTTATCAATCTGGGATAAGAAGCCTTTTTTTCTCGCTTTTACTATTAATTACTTAACATTACTACTCAATTACTTACTATCTTTCCAAATTTCGAGGCTGATTCTGGAATATAGTACTCCTTTTCCACGTAGTCACTTGTACTTATATATCAGCGATCTAAATAATCTCTTCCTCCAACATATTCGGAATATTATCAATTCCCTAGCTTGATCTTTGTATAGTACATCACGATGGATATAAAAAGGTTTCCAATATTTTTCGTATAGCGCTAGTGCGTTTGTCATCTAATTGTGCCCTAAGTTCTACTGTATAACTGAACTCCTGACGGAACATTTTAAGGTATTTTTAAAGACCTTGCAAAGCATTGCACTCCGTTGCTATTTTCATTGGTAACCCCAACAACTGCATATACTCTTCACTTCGTAAGAGCTTGCCCTATCACAAAAACCTCTACCTCAAAGGTTGATGGTTTTCTTCCAACGGTTTTGCTTTTTGACTCTTGTACATCACCGGCTGACATTGTTGGTTTTCCGTGTCGTTTTTAGAAAGCACGGCGCCACATACTAAGGGCGTTTTTTATAGAGATATAGAACTTTAAGTTGCAATAAAACAACGATGGATTATTCGATTGACATGAATTTTATTTATCCGAAAGACAATCTTATGGCATTAAATTTTAAATATGATTTCTGGCATATGACCGCCACGGCTGGCGCGGATCTAGCCCAATCTGGACGTCCAATTTTCGATGACTTTTTCCTACATTTGTGGCCGTATATCGGCAATAACACGGCGAATGTTGTCTTCCAAATGGTCAAGCGTTTGTGGCTTATCTGCATAGACCAATGACTTTACATAGCCCCACAGAAAGTAATCTAGCGGTGTTAAATCACAAGATCTTGGAGGCCAATTCACAGGTCCAAAACGTGAAATTAGGCGGTCACCAAACGTGTCTTTAAATAATTCTATTGTGGCACGAGCTGTGTGACATGTTGCGCCGTCTTGTTGAAACCACATCTCCTGGACATCATGGTTATTAAATTCAGGAATGAAAAAGTTAATAATCATGGCTCTATACCGATCACCATTGACTGTAACGTTCTGGCCACCATCGTTTTTGAAAAAGTACGGACCAATGATTCCACCAGCCCATAAAGCGCACCAAACAGTCAGTTTTTCTGGATGTAACGGTGTTTCAACATACACTTGAGGATTACCTTCACTCCAAATGCGGCAGTTTTGTTTGTTGACGTAGCCATTTAACCAGAAGTGCGCTTCATCGCTAAACAAAAAAAAATGGACGTAGTGCGCGAAACGTTTTCCGCACAGAGCCATTATTTTCGAAATAAAATTGCACTATTTGCAAGCGTTGTTCAGGCATGAATCTATTCATGATGAATTGCCAAACCAAACTGAGAATAAATCACTTTACAGCTGTTAAATCGGTCGCCATCTTGAAAAGTAATGCCAATTTAAGGTTCTATACCTCTATAAAAAACACCCTTTACTTCAATTTCCGATGGATGGTTTAGTCATTCATTTACATAATGATAGTCCTTGATAAATTTTCTAAAAATCGCGTTCATATACCTGCAAAAACTGAAATTCGTGTATGTGATGTGATATGTATTTTCGACAACTTTCTTCAACGGGGAACTGAAAAAATCCGTTCTCTAGGTCTGATGTCGTAAATACTTTAAAACTTGGAATCTCTCAACTACCTCATCTATTAGTGCCATGGGAAAAGTATCGGGTATAACTTTCTTGTTTAGTTTCCGGTTATCACAACATAGTCGTTTGGTTCTGAAGAAACGTAGTTGGAATTGCTAGCGTTCGATAAGTTTTGGTTCCCTGTAGGGTATCGTTCTACGGACAAGTGCAATTTTCACCTCGCCTAGAGATGGAGTAATCTTCAAAGATGTATACTGTCTGATCGATTTCTCCATACAAGCTGACTCATTCTTTTTGAGGTTAGTCAGGTCGTGTCTAGAATTTTCCACTTCCTCAATTTTGTTTCCACTTCCTCAAAAGGTTTCTATTTCAGAATGTTTCCCCTTTCTATTCCTTTCCTTTGTCCATAATTACGTCGCCGTCTTCCCTTATTATCAAATCTACTTGGCCTAAAATTGAACGACCTAAGTTCGCTGGATAATCCATGTCTTGATTTTTAATGATATGAAACGTTATCTCTATCCCTACTTCATCCACCAATGTTTTCACCTTAAAACTTCCTATTTCACGAAGGCCAATCGCTTATAGTCTACGTTTATCTCTGTTTATCTCAAAACAAGCATAGCCTGCTTCCCTTGTCAAGTAAAGTTCAGAAAATGATGTTACCCACCTTAATGTGAACCCTAGTCCGTTATTTGCGACTGAAGGTTTCTATTTAATTTCCTTCACCCTGTTCGAAGTCCTCTCTGACTTCAGTTTGCCATTTCCCTCTAGATATTTATACGACTTATGTATGTCCCGTCTCGCCGTATTTAAATCACTTAACCTTTTGCACGTTAATTGTACAATTCTTAGCTACGTGGGATTCCAACACATATTTACCGTAAATAACATGCGAACTTCAGTCCACCCTATCTCTTCGAATTGTTCAACCCACGGGTTAGTATCAAGATAATCAGTACCGTTGAATAATGGTAAGCTATCTTGTGTCTCTTTACAACTGAAATGAGGACATCCGATTTGCCTAGGACTAACAACGACTGCTTCGTTTTTAACTCAAATCTTCCGTCCATCCAAAGGTAAGTCCTCAACTGTCATGTCAAGTATAGTCAGAGCATCCATTTTCACAATTTTTGTAGTGTCTAAAATGTAAAGACTAGCTAATAATGTGCATACAATGCAACTTGTACATAATCATAAAATAGTAGTGATATTTAAAATTACAATTTTTACGTTTTACAATTTTTTTTTAGAAATCGTTAATTTTTAATTTAATATTTCTTAACTATTTTTATTAATATTACATATTTATTACTTACCTTATTTTAGATGTAACGTTAATAAAAAAATTTTAAAGAAAAAAGTCTATTAATTCTTGTTTACATATTTTAACTTACAAATCTGATATAATGCTAACGACAAAAGAATGCACACACAGTTCCTAAGAGATAACTGAAGAGTACGGTCACGTTAGTGCAAACGCTTTTGCAGTATTTAGTGTTTTAAATAATACAGAAAGTGTATTTTCTTGCCTTTGGCTAATATTATATATAATTTTTCTTTAAAACCCAAAAAATCAACAAGACTCAGGCAGTTTTAATAAAACCACCATGGAGATATACCTGGATCGGGCAGAGGTAACTACTTTGTTATCCTAGGTGAGCAACCAAAAACGAAACATAACGAAACGTAAGGCCTACAATGTGAACACCTTTGACTTTCTTACATTAAAATATACCAGATATACAGACACAACTCAACAAAGTACATCATGTCCAAAATTTCCTGTAATAAAAAGCAAAACAGAAAAAACTCTCAAACATTGTAACATTGTCGAAGTCAGCAAAGCACATGAAACAATCTCAACGGAAAAACCTCTAGAAATTTCATCACAAGAGACAGAGACTTCATTATTCTTGTAAAAAATCAACAACAAGCTAAAAAATACCTAAAAGGAACAAAATTATCTAATATACATAACATATAAGTATATAGTTTTCCAAGAGATATGAGTTCTTAAAAAAAATTACGCTAATTGTTAAGGAAATTCAAATGTTTTTTTATTTAATGTGAAGTACAATCGATACAATTAAGTTCTGAATATAACATTATTCAAATGGGCTCCACGACTTCTTTTGCAGGATCGAATTCGATGAACCCAATTGTTGAGCACTTTTTCCACTAAATCAAGTCGCATGTCATGAATAGCACGTTCAATATTGACTTTTAAAGCTTTTTATTACTAAAGACCAATGACTCCAAATAACCCCACAAAATGTAGTCTAATGGTGTTAAATCGCAACTTCTTCGAGGCCATTCAATGTCACAGTTTCTTGACATAATCGAATCTACAAACCTTTCTCGCAATAATTCGGTTGTTGCACGTGCTGTGTGACACGTAGCCCCATCTTGTTGGAGCCAAATGTTGTTAAGATCAACTTCTTTCAATTGTGGCTGTAAAAAGCTGGTTATTATCGATATATACCGCTCTCCATTGACAGTAACGGTGCTTCATTTCGAAAAAAGTACGGTACCGATGATTCCACCATACCAAAAACTACACCAAACTATCAATTTAGGTGAATGTAATGGTTGTTCATGAATAATTTGTGGATTTTCTTTGCACAAGAATCGACAGTTTTGTTTATTTACTTACTTATTTACTTAATAATATTGAATAATTTTTAAACGTTGTTCTTGCGTATATCGTAAGTCAACAATTAGTAGTCTTGGAGGCCATTCAATGTCACAATGTCTTGAAATAATCGAATATCCAAACCGTTCTCGCAATAATTCGGTTGTTGAACGTGCTGTGTAACACGTAGCCCCATCTTGTTGGAACCAGTTGTTGTTAAGATCAACTTCTTCCAATTGTGGCCATAAAAAACAATGAAAAAAGACAGATCATGACATATTAAAGATGGCTAAAACGACACTCAGAAATCATATAATCCCTATTGAGAAACCCGTTATTACTCTGTCTTCCAACACTAATATCACGAAAGGTGTAGTATATTCTGAAACTTTAATAAATCTAAGCAAAAAGGAAATCGAAGAAGGCTTAAAACAACAAGGCATCATGGAATGTAAAAAAATCAGATATAACGTGAAAGGAAAACTTTCCGCCACCCAAAGAAATAAACATAGGATGGCTTAAAGTAAAAGTTGAGACATACATTCCATTCTAATAATCTTCTAAAAAATTTTGCTAGAGGATGGTCAAATTATTAAAAAAAAGGCTTTTGCAATAGAAGCTAATTTTTCAATACAAGAAGTCAATAGTTACCCAAATATGCTCAAAGGAAAAACGCCTGGCTAAGATAATATACCGAATTTCTAAAGCAACCCCTTTGAGTTGTCAGAACCAAGTGAATTATATAAACTTCACCTTTGGCACACATATTATACCACAACAATGGAAAATTGCTCTTACTGTACCCATACCAAAACCAAATATTTTTGACTGAAGGATGCAGGCACATATCTCTTAATTTGTGGTTGTAAAAAAACCATGGAAAAAATCTTATCATGAAGGTTATGTGGTATGTTTAAACAAACCGGTTACTTTCTCACAACCGGACTGCCTTTGAGTAGTAACACCATGAAAGCATTACTTCGCCTAGATGAATATATTGCAAACAGTATATCCAGTAGAAATCACGCATCTATTATATCTGTAGGTATGGAAAAAGAGATCGATAGAGTTGGTTTGCACTCTACTTTAGAAAACGGCATTCCTCAAAGATCGCCTTTATCAGTTACTATCTTTAATTGCTTTTCTTTAATTGCTTTCGACGGACTCAGCCGCATAATAAATGAACACAAATACTTAAAACATGTTTCATACGCAGACGATTTATGCATACAAATACAAGATACAACCGCATTTCAAACTAAATTCAATAGCCTTTTTATACAAATTAGAAACTTGTGTAAAATATCGACATCCTCACCGAAGCGGGTTTACCTTTACTCAAAACGGTGACGACAACTTTCAAATCAATAGTTAAAAATAGGCAGAAACCAAATCGAAAGGCACGTAAAGAACCAGCAATAGAAAAACTGATAGAGAAAGCCACATATTTGGGCATGCCATTGGAAGACAGCACTACCATCAAACTCCAAAACCCACCATGGACATTGTCTGCGGACTGCATACTATGGCAATTAACAAAATTCAAAAAGCAGATACCTCAATGTCTGTATTCCTACAGAGCTTTCAGCGGAGCGCAGTTCCTGCAGAACTGTTTAGCAGACGAAGCAGCAAAACTAACCACGAAATCACTACTATAAATAGCACACAGCTTTAACAAAAAGGACTTAAAAAACGAAATCCCCGTACTGACAAAATAAAAACCATCATTATAAAGTGTGATCCAAGTGGAGATACCTTTTTCAATACCATTTTTTTGACAGATCACGCGTCAGCCGTGTCAAACTGTCATGTTATTTTTGTTCATTCAACTTTATTACGAAGATTCACGTTCTGTAATAAATGTGTTTGGCGCGCTTCGCTCACCTTATGGTCAACAAAATCGGCCTACTGAGCGTACTATTCGTAACACCATCACGCATCTTGAGACCTAGTATTAATTATTGGATAATATTCCGACCTTCCCAAGCGAAAAGTTCCAAGAATATCAGACGTTTTAGGGTCTAATTGCGTTCAGCGATGAGGTTCATTTCTGGTGCAATGGGTATGTAAACAAGCAAAATTGCCGCATTTGAGACGAAGAGCAACATGAAGAGATTTAAGAGCTGCCATTACATTCAGGTTTGGTGTGGTTTGTGGGCCGGTGGAATCATCGGTCCATATTTCTTCAAAAAAGAAGCTGGTGAGAAGGAACCGTCAACGGAGACCGTTATCGAGTTATGATAACCGACTAATTGATGCCTGAAATTGAAGCTCGTGATCTCCGCGACATTTGGTTTCAACAAGACGGCGCTACTTCCCACACATCACATCAATCAATAGATTTATTGAAAGAACACTTCGGTGAGCAGATAATTTCACGTTTTGAGCCCGTCGACTGGCCACCAAGATCTCGTGATATCACACCGTTAGACTTTTGGGGATATGCAAAGTCTAAAGTCTATGCGGACAATCCCGCTCGATTCAGGCCTTGGAGCAAAAAATTCGCCAGTTACCAGTCGGAATTCTCAAACGAGTCATCGAAAATTGGACTCAACGGATGGACCTTCTGAATCGTAGCCTCGGCATTTTAAAGAGATAATCTTCAAATAATAAATAACGAAGAATGTTCTTTCGAACGATAATAAACATTCCCCATTAAATTAGAATTTTCTGTGTTCTTTTCTATTTAAAAAAGTAAGGAACCTCGAAGTAGATCACCCTTTAGTATATTAAAGTATTAATAAATATATGAATATTACAAGATAAACCTTAATCTTTTAATTCATTTGAATTCATTCCCTGAAAAGGCACTTAATTAATACTTAATAACTTAAATAAATTTTTACATAAAGCACAATTTAACACTTTAGTTATTTAGATGATCCAGAATGAAAATCCGATCTATCCAGTTTTAATACCTCCAAAGCTCTGTTGTGACACTGTATTTCTGTGAACATTTCTGATTGGGTTCTCGCAAAAAATTCGTTTGCTTTGCTAAGAACACTGAGGTTTGTGGAAATTTCTACCATTTTCTCTTCCATTTTGTTAGCGAACTCTTTTGTTTTCAACTACTTACTTTTTTCCAGGTGGACCCAAGGCTATTTAATTGTACGGCAACTTCCTCCCAAAAGCTGTTGACATTTTCTTCAGAAGCTTCGGGAAAACCTTGTGCAATATCTGTTCTTTCAGACATTAAAGTCAGTAGTCTCTCGTACCTGCTACGGTTTGTGGATGGTTTTGTCCTGTTGAAAAATAACATTTAATTTAAAAATACATCATATCACTTAGCTTTTTTTCCTTAATTTTAAATTTCATTATTTAAACTTGAGCTTTTCTTACTTTTTTCTTGTAAAGTAAAAGTTCCGCTTCACTCGGAATCAATGATGCTAATCTAACAAACTTCGACACTTCGTGATCTCAGCGGAATTAATGATAGCATTTTCCCGATGTTGCCACACAAAAAAAAAAAAAAAAAAAAATAGCACAGCTACCGCTATTTTAGCACAAGCTTGTCTGTTTGGTCCACGCTAGTTATCACTGAATCAGGTTGAGCCACCGCTTTATAGTAAAACGACTTTAATTAATGTTAGTTAGTTATTTTACCGCTTATTTAATAATTTTTATATAATAGTTTTAAGCACTTATATTGTTGTTGTTGTTGTTGTTGTAGCGGCAATACGTCAGCCCCGTCAAGGGTCAGGCAAGTTTAGTATCAGTCATCGAGGTCATCTAACGGGAGGCCTAGGAAACGTGCCGTTTCGACGGGTTCGGACCAAAGGGAGAGAGGTGTTAGATGAGTCGGGTTACGTGGGAATGCAAAGAGGTGGTTAGTGTTGTACGGGAATTCGCCACACATGTGTTGGGTATGTTAGAGTCCAGACTGGATAGGTAGGAGTTAAGCCTGCTACTATATCCAGATCTTAATTGTGCCAGAGTTAAGCGGGTCTCACGAGGCAAATCGAGCTATTTCTCTGCAATGGGACTCCGAGAACACCATTCACGGGAAGAGAGTTCACGAAGGTGTTACGGACTCTCGGTAAATGGTGTAGATGGCATGTCTGTACGCCGTCCTGTCCAGCGGGTCTTGTCTGTATTGCTGTACGTCGTCCCGGTAGTCAAGTCTTCCTTCCTGATGTGCCTAGGTGGTGGTTCGGCCTACAGTAAATGTCTGTTGGCACGATCCCTATTGTAGCATACCAGCAGATATTGCTTACAAAGCATAACATTATGCTCCTGAATTGGGAGCTTAGATGTTTCAAAATGTAAGTGGGGCTCCGGCGCCATCAGGAGGTTTCCCGTCACGGATCGAAGGGCGGTGTTCTGGCAAGTCTGGAGCTTCTTCAACTGCGTCTTGCTAGTACCCGGCGTCTAAAGCGGCGCCGCATAGTTTACGACCGGCCGGCCAATTGCCTTGTACGTTGCCAGCAGCGTTTGTTTGTCTTTCCCCTAGGTGCTACCGCCTAGCGATTTGTGGATTTTGTTGCGGTTTTTTACTTTGGAGGCAATTAAGGTCGTCTGCGGATTAAGGGAGTGCAAACTATCAAATGTGACTCCCAGTAACTTTGGGTTGTTCGTGGTCGGAATTTGTACGTCATCGACCTTCAAGCCGGTAGCCTTTCGTCCAGCTGGTGAAAAAGGTGGCATAGAATTTCGCCGGTTTTAGGTGTAAATGTCGTGCGGTGAAGAAAATGGAAAGGTCGGCGAGATAGCAGTTTACTTTAGAAAAAAGGTTGTCAATATTCTGGCTAGACGCCAAAATCGAACAGTCATCGGCGTATGAGATCAAAGATACGCCCTCTGCTATCGCGATATCGGGCGATAAGATTTTCCTTTATTTGCGGGTTTCCCTGGCTTTAGTAGCGCGACCACTCCACCCAGTTTCCACACGTAGGGTATAATTAGAGTGGTCAAGGACGGATTGAGAACCGTGGTGAGATAGTCTGCTCCCGCTGGGCCCAAATGTTTTAACATCAGCATGCTTATTCCGTCGGGGCCGATGGATTAGGTGGCTCTCGGCTTCCCGATAACCCCATGAATCTCTTCCCTGGAGAAATCAAGCGTCACGCTGGTGTTTGGCAATTTGCGCAGACGGCGAATTACTCGTCTTTTTGTTTTGTCAACCGAAGGGTGCAGTGTGAATAGCCAGCTAAAATAGCTCGCACATCTCTTCGGTTCAGACGAGGCGTAATTATCGAATGAAATTTCCACGCGATCATCACGTCTCGTCGGATTAGACAACGATTTGACTGTAGCCCAGAGTTTGGTTACCCCAGATGAGAGATTGCAGAACCATAAGTGCTCCTCCTACTAGTTCCGCTTGTGGATGTTAACCTTGTTCCGAATCTCGGTGTTGAGTTCCCTAATACGGGCAACACCGGGATCGGCCAAGCGTGTCGCACCTTGTCGCTAAAACTACCGCTTCGATGGGGAAATGAGGGCGGATTTCCTCAATACGACCTGCAGGTATGAAGCGGACGGCAGTAGAAACGACAATTTTGCGGAATGTTTTTTCTGCGGTTAGGAAGTTGGTGGGAGTGGGGAGAGCACTGAATGCGTTCTCAGCAAATTCCGTAAAGCCGGGCCAGATAGCTTTGTTGAAGTTAGCAAATGTCCGGTGGTCCACGGAAACGTAGTCGGGAGGCCTGACAATCGAGAAGACTATAGGCACATGGTCTGATGCGAGTGTCAACATAGGTCTCCAATATATGCAGTTTATCAGACCAGCGCTAGCTATTGTTATATTTGGCGAGCTATGGCAGTTGTACATAATCCTGGTAGGGGCTTCGTCGTTCATTGTGCAGAATGTAAAATCATCTATCTGTTCCGCCAGCTCCATTCCTCGACGATCATTTGACAGGCAGGAATGCCAAAGATCGAGATGCGCGTTAAGGTCACCCAAAACCAAACGGTTTTCTCCTCTGATATTCTAGGGTAGTAAACCTGCGGTCGATGTCGCCATCGATGAGACGATACTGCACGGTGTTATGTTAAATGAAGGCCAATTCTCCACCATGATTTCGCTCGCGATACTTTCTTATTATGTTATAGGCAGCCCGGCTCAGAAGATCTGAGCGGGCGCTCAGTTTTGTTCTTGGATCACAGCTACTGGCAGGTGCTCCCGGCTCATAAAGTTAACTATCTCGTCGATATTTCCTTGGAGTCCGTTGAAGTTAAATTGTATAAGTCTGAAGTGTCTTGGTGGAACGTTCGTAACACGGGGGGTGAGGAAGTTGTGCATGGGTCTTGATTTTTGCAGCTGCGCAACCCGCTGTGGTGGTTGCCGCACATTATTGGAGGTTGGCGGCTGGGAAGTATTACAAGCGGGTGCAGACCCCTAAAGCAAGGGGTAACGTATGCATTATTCCACTCACCAGCTATTGCATGAGCTACATTTGACTGATGTCACATTCCTAGCTGCTGCTGATTAGCACCTCCCGCACGGGAGGTGGAGCTAGATGGAGGTGGAACAGGGATGGAAAGTTGGGAGTCATGCTGCGGGGAGCACCGTTTGGCCGTGGAGGCCTGGAGAGGGTCACCCCAAGTGTGTAAACGTGCCGAAGGTACTGCCGTGTGAGCTAGAGGCGCTGCTGGGAGCTGGCAGAATGGGGCCACGTAACACGTGGACCACTCCCTATGGGTCTTAAGGCCTGAACAGTTCTTAAGATGACTCCAACCATTGCACTGGTTACATTTAACCGAGGTGGAAGAATGGTGGAGTTGTCTTTGGCACACGCAGCAGAAATAATCCGTCGGACCAGGGTTGGTTTCTACGCCAGCCCTGATGAGGAGGTCTGGCCTGCTGCGAAGTGTTGCTCCATTGATGACCTAAAACTATAATTACCTGATAACCTAAACGGGGTTAGGTCGCCAAAAGGGTGACAGCCCTTGGCCGGAGAAAATCCGGATCAACTCCGGTGCGTAGAACCGGATGTCGTGGGAGTCGTATTGCAATTTTCAAATAGTTGAAGCACTTCAATATATGTGGCTTATCCGATTTGTCGACTGAAGTATCCGAATTTCGAAACTTCGTGATTTCCCCAAAAAAAAAAAATATATATTCACAACTACCGCTATTTTAGCACAAGCTGGTCTGTTTGGTCCACGCTAATTATCATTGAATCGTGTTGAGCCACCGCTTTGTAGTAAACCGACTTTAATTAATGTTAGTTAGTTATTTCACCGTTTGTTTACGCGTAGGTTCTTCGTACGCCTGAAAAACACTAGTGTTTTCGTGTTTTATATTTGTGTTATAAATTTCTTTTCACAACACTCTTACTTTTCTATTCAGAATTATTTTATTTATTTATTACTTATTACTTATTACTCGCCGATCGTTGATAGAAATTTCATATTTTATTTTTCGTTGGTTTTCACTGCATGCCTTGTTTTCGCGACCACGCCTGGCCCTCTCGGCATGAGAATATGCTACCCGATTTGATTGCCCGTTTCCTGGAATGACAAAATAGGAAGTATACTGCAGCGAGGTGTGCTTTTTCTTCATTTTAGTTTTACAATTACATTCGTGATACATAAAGGGTGTTTTTTATAGAGGTATAGAACTTTAAGTTGGCATTACTTTTCAAGATGGCGACCGATTTAACAGCTGTCAAGTGATTTATTCTCAGTTTGGTTTGGCAATTCATCATGAATAGACTCACGCCTGAACAACGCTTGCAAATAGTGCAATTTTATTTCGAAAATAATGGTTCTGTGCGGAAAACGTATCGCGCACTACGTCCATTTTATCGTCGACAAAATCGTCCATCAGAGCTGTTAATTCGATTAACCATGGAACGTTTTCGCACCACGTTTACTCTTATTGATAACTCGCATCCCCAGAGACGCCGTACGGTGCGTACAGAAGAAGCTATTGCTGATGTAGAGCGTAGCATTGAGGAAGACCCGAATGAGTCCATCCGCCATCGAGCACAGGAATTGGATCTGTGTCCATCCACTTTATGGAAGATTTTGCGGAAGGATCTTGGTTTGCGTGCTTACAAAATCCAATGTGCAAGAATTGAAGCCAAACGATCATCAAGTAAGGCGTAGATTCGTCAAATGGACCCAAAACGAGATTACCGTTGTTCCCGATTTTCATAAGCGAATTTTGTTTAGCGATGAAGCGCACTTCTGGTTGAATGGCTACGTCAACAAACAAAACTGCCGCATTTGGAGTGAAGGTAATCCTCAAGTGTATGTTGAAACACCGTTACATCCAGAAAAACTGACTGTTTGGTGCGCTTTATGGGCTGGTGGAATCATTGGTCCGTACTTTTTCAAAAACGATGGTGGCCAGAACGTTACAGTCAATGGTGATCGGTATAGAGCCACAATTATTAACTTTTTCATTCCTGAATTGAATAACCATGATGTCCAGGAGATGTGGTTTCAACAAGACAGCGCAACATGTCACACAGCTCGTGCCACAATAGATTTATTGAAAGACACGTTTGGTGACCGCCTAATTTCACGTTTTGGACCTATGAATTGGCCTTCAAGATCTTGTGATTTAACACCACTGGACTACTTTCTGTGGGACTATGTAAAGTCATTGGTCTATGCGGATGAGCCACAAACGCTTGACCATTTTGAAGACAACATTCGCCGTGTTATTGCCGATATACGGCCACAAATCATATTTAAAATGTTATGCCACAAGATTATCTTTCGGATAAATAAAATTCATGTCAATCGAATAATCCATCGTTGTTTTATTGCAACTTAAAGTTCTGTACCTCTATAAAAAACACCCTTTACATGAGTGCTTGTCATGCTGCCGAAATGCGCGTGTTCTACGGGAATTGTAGAACATATTTGAATGGCGTCTTTGGGATAAAACTGATTTTGGGGTAATCAGAGTATGCAATGAATATATCTTCTCGTGATTTGAGGAGTGCGATTGCTTATTATCTTTGTTGATCGATTGTGGGCTGTGATCTATGGTGACCACCACATGGCTCTGTGTATCTTGACACGGGGAGGACAAGTGCGCCTTTTTGTGGATATCTTCGCTCAGGGAGGTTAAGGTCATATTTCTTTTACTGAATCGGTCATATCCATGGGTTAGGTACATGTGCAAAAGAGTGTTATGTCTTTTTTGGCAATAGAAGCACGATAATTGTGATGTGCACTCTTTGAGGGTGTGGTGTTCTTGAATAAAGAGCACTTCTTAGGACTTAGTTTAAGACCAGCGCCAGCTATTCTCTGGAAAACTTCTTCCAAATTACTCAGATGTTAATCGAAGCTTTTTCCCAATACGATGATGTCATCCAGATACACAAAACAGGTCTTCCAGTGTAGTCCTTTGAGCACATGGTCCATTAATCTTTCAAAAGTGGCAGGAGCGTTGCATAACCCAAATGGCATTACCGTAAATTGCCATAGACCGTTGCCAGCACTAAACGCTGTCTTTTCTTTATCTTCTTCACTCACTTCTACTTGCCAATACCCGCTCTTAAGGTCAAGTGTTGAGAACCATTCTGTGCCAGTTAACGAGTATAGTGTATCATCGATCCTGGGAAAAGGATAGCTGTCTTTCTTTGTAACATCATTTAATCTCCGATAGTCCACGCAAAACCGCAACTGGCCATCTTTCTTCTTCACGAGTACCACCGGAGAGCTCCATGGACTTGCCGATGGTTC
Source organism: Neoceratitis asiatica (assembly GCA_030068015.2). Lineage (NCBI taxonomy): Eukaryota > Metazoa > Arthropoda > Insecta > Diptera > Tephritidae > Neoceratitis > Neoceratitis asiatica. The sequence goes on from CM061529.1 coordinate 14,652,865, forward strand.
GATAACATCGCTTTCGCTCATTTCCCTAATTATTTGGCCAACAGCGTCACGTTTGGCTAGTGGAACGCTTCGAGGAGCTTGACGAATTGGTCTTGCGTCACCAGTATCAATGCTATGCTTCACTACGTTGGTCCTGCCTGGTTTGTTGCCATCCTTGTCGAATATGTTGGAGTATTTACGGATCATCTGGCTGGCCTTGTGCTTGTACTTGTCTTTCAATCCTTGCGTCCATGCATTGATATCTTCCTCCATCTCCTTGCTGCCAATAGAGTCGATTCCAGATGAATCATTGCTGTTAATAATGGCTTCTACCTCTTGACATTGCCCTAATACAGTTCCACTAGGAATATTTACTGATGATCTGAAGTCATTCAATACTCTCACTGGGATGCGTCCATTCTTTCGTGTCTAAGCCAGGGTTTTTCCAATAAGTAAGTCCAGTGTAGAATTTTGTGCTGCTTCGACAACCCACAATTTGTTTGTCCCACAATCTCCATTAATTTTCGCCCAAACAACTGCTTCTGACTTCGGTGGAATCAGTTCACTGCCTTCTAAGACCACTTGTTTGCTGCTGTATGTGGAATCGTAGCCAATGCTTAGTGGTACTTCCATGTTCTTATACTTCATAACTTTGTTATTCAAGTCGATCTTGATACCTTGCTCCATCAAGAAGTCCACTCCTATGATTACCTCATCTACAATCTACGCGACTATAAAACTGTGTAACACCGTCACATTCGCTATTGTGACCTCACATGTTACTTCTCCCACCACTTGGGTATCCTCACCAGTCGCTGTTTTCAATATTGCTCCAGGTAATGGTCTCACTTCTTTAGCGATCAGGTCAGTTCGAATGATGAAGTGTGATGCGCCCGTATCTACTGTTAATATTCGCTCTCGTCCATCCACATATCCACCGATAGTAAAATTGCTCGTTTTTCTGCCAATTTGCGAAACGGAGATTATGGGGCATTCAATTGCAGGAGCCAGCATACGCCCCTTTAGAGTGGCTCGTTTTAGTTTAACGACTGAGTAGTTGATGGTTTATCCTCCTCAGCCTTCCATTTTCGCTGTCCTTCCTGTATGCTGGAACCCGTTTAAAGCATTTTCCAGCTTGATTCTTGACACCAGAACGATTCATTCCTTCTAACGACTTCAGAGTTCTCAATATTTCGGTCATCACATCTAGTATTTTAATCTCCACTTTATTGACTTTGTATGCTGGTCTGCTTATGAGTGCCGCCGTTTCACGTGTTTGAGCATACGCAACTGTTTCAGCGAATGTCAACTTTGGATTCGCATATGTCTCTCGCTTAGTATAAATGTCTTTTATTCCGCTGACGAATTTTTGTTTTTTCACCCTTTCGAGATGCTCACCCGATGCGTCTGCAATGGCTAAATGAGCCAATCTCTCAATTTCCGAAGCATATACCTGTAGAGATTCGTTGGGTTTTTGGTCGCGCTTTTTTAGCTCCATCTGGTAAATCTGTCTCCCGTGTTCGCTACCATAGCGTCTTTCCAGGATTTTTCCTCTATGCTCCAGTTATTTATTTTAGCCGTCTTCTCAAACTGGAGCTTGAAGATTTGGAATGGAATTTTACCAATGCGTTGACTTTGCTCTCAATTAGATCCTGCCTTTCCTTAAGTTCTGCATTGTCCTTCACCAAGTTTTGCTGTATTTGTGCGATTGTTCCGGTTTGTGCATAAATTTTTTGTGAAATCTCTGAAATTTCAGCCAACTTTTGAGAAGTACGGGCATCCTGTGCATCCATCATCAAAATCTGTTATTTGTAAATATGTATGTATGCAAAGGAAAAGTGACCGCGGGAACAGATGCACTTTGGGAACAATAAATTTTCAATACAATTTTTGTTGAACTATAAAAAAGGGAAATAACACAGGAGAGAGCAAATTTGTAAGTAAGCTGAAATGAAAGTGAAAAGCTGCGGAAATGTGTTATAATTAAATACTCTTAGTTATATATGAACTTATGTATGTACATCTCATTAGTATAGTAACTAAAATATGTGATTTTATTTTTTGGGTTCAACAACCCACGAAATAGTGTTTAAATCAAACTTCTTGATTTTAACATTTGAATATTTTCTTTGTAAGGAGAAGTGTATTTGCCAGCAAAGAAGGGTGGTTCCCTAGGAATTTAGTAAATGCTTTGCTTATAGTAAAAACTTCTCTATACACACATATATGTATATATATATATATATATATATATATATATATATATATATACCTATATATATATTTATATATATATATATATAAAGGGTGCTTTTTATAGAGGTATATAACTTAAAGTTGCAATAATACAACGACGGATTATTCGATTGACATGAATTTCATTTACCCGAAAGATAATCTTGCGGCATTACATTTTAAATGTGATTTCTGGCATATGACCGCCACGGCTGGCGCGGATGTAGTCCAATCTGGACGTCCAATTTTCGATGACGTTTTCCAACATTTGTGGCCGTATATCGGCAATACCACGGCGAACGGATGAAAGTAGTCTAGCGGTTGGGTTTGTTCAGTTGATTCTCCGACAGGGTGAAAAGTTGATGAATATTGGAACGAGTTCCCGTCGTTCGAGAACGTCGTTCGAGAACGATCAACGACACTGAAGATGGCAGAACGCCCAAACCGGTTTGTCTCAAAACCAAATTTTACAAGGGACGACGGGAACTCGTTCCAATATTCATCAACTTAGTCTAGCGGTGTTAAATCACAAGATTTTGGAGGCCAATTCACAGGTCCAAAGCGTGAAATTAGGCGGTCACCAAACGTGTCTTTCAATAAATCTATTGTGGCACGAGCTGTGTGACATGTTGCGCCGTCTTGTTGAAACCACATCTCCTGGACATCATGGTTATTCAATTCAGGAATGAAAAGGTTAGTAATCATGGCTCTATACCGATCACCATTGACTGTAACGTTCTGGCCACCACCGCTTTTGAAAAAGTACGGACCAATGATTCCACCAGCCCATAAAGCGCACCAACCAGTCAGTTTTTCTGGATGTAACGGTGTTTCAACATACACTTGAGGATTACCTTCACTTCAAACGCGGCAGTTTTGTTTGTTGACGTAGCCATTCAACCAGAAGTGCGCTTCATCGCTAAAAAAAAAAAAAAGGACGTAGTGCGCGATACTTTTTCCGCACAGAACCATTATTTTCGAAATAAAATTGCACTATTTGCAAGCGTTGTTCAGGCGTGAGTCTATTCACGATGAATTGCCAAACCAAACTGAGAATAAATCACTTGACAGCTGTTAAATCGGTCGCCATCTTGAAAAGTAATGCCAAATTAAAGTTCTATACCTCTATAACAAAACACGCTTTATATATATATATATATATATATATTTGCTATATGCAGAAAAAATATCTTACGTCCCTTTTTATTTATACCGGCGATGGTGATATGGATGCTTGGAGCAACAATACCAGTGGATATAAACCGAAAAATAATCCTTTGATTGCAGTTGTCCACTTCTCACCTTGGCAACGGCCTATCAGATTGCAGCTTATCCAAGTTGTTAGTTGCGTATTTGTTGTGATACCTTTGTTGTTCAGTTGTTGAAATGAGTTGTTAAAGTTGTTATTTTTACTGCAACTTTGTCTTTAACTGGTTTGTTGTTTATTCACTTTAAGTTAGTTTGATTTTCAATTAATAATTTTGTAATGTTTTTTTTTTTCAAATATATTTATGTGCACTTCACAAACCCTTCACTTCTTTTTAAATAGTTTTGCTTGCAAGTTCAGCCTCGAAAGTCCATGTTTACGCGTAGGTCCTTCGTAAGCCTGTTTTAATGGAAAACAGTAGCGTTTTCGTGTTTTATATTCGTGTTATAAGCTTATCTTCACAACGCTCGTATTTTTCTATTCAGAATTATTTTATTTATTTATTACTCATTTGTATGTATTTATGGTTATTATGTCGCCCCGTGCGCGCTCGCCGATTATTGATGGAAATCTCATATTTTATTTTTCGTTGGTTGCTTATATACGGTTGTATACGGTTGATTCTAATTAGGGTGCGCACAAACGTTAAGCTCGCTCTTAAACACCGTTTATTTACTAATTTTTATATAATAGTTTTAAGCACTTATATTGTAATTTTCAAATAGTCGAACCGTCCGGCCGTCCACACTCTATGAGTAGTTAATGCTTACTGTGCGCGTCGTAGTAGCATCGTTTACCATGGCAAATATATTGTAGTGAGAATGCGAAGCGAATGTCAGATAAAAGAGAGAAGCCGATAACTGCCATGTTCTAGAGCGTGAATCGAGAACAATTAGATCAATCCAGTCGAACAAACATTAAGTTTGCAAGGGCGAAGCACAACTGCAAAACTAATCAGTCGTAAAGTGAACGTTAAATGTAAATATTGAAGTGAATTTTTAGTTTTTGAGTAATAAAGTAACATTGAGTCAATTCTTTATAATTATAAAATTCAATAAAACAGAGTTGGTGACTTTTATTTAACAATCCAATGATCGGAACCGAAGGCTTTGCGGAAATCATTGATCTTATTTAGCAAAATCGCAAATATATAAAACACTAAATGTCTCGGAATTTTTATCTTATTTAATAAATTTACGTCCCATTTTATTTCATCCAAGTTGGCTTCATAGTGTTAGTTGAAATTTTCACAATAACTGGATTTATAAAACCCATGGTATCATATAATTTAGAAATTTCAGAAAGTATATTTCTTTTGGTGGGTTTAATTCAATTTCTCTTCGATTCCATGCCATTTAATAATTAAATTATCAGTTGTAGGAATCCATGTCAAACCTAAGGCTTTTAACTTGCATTGTCCTTCCCCCTCAAAATCTATCTTTATTTCCTGATTTTCAGGTGATATCTTTTCAAGTATTCCTATGTATTTGAAAACTACTTGCGTAAAGGAAATCCATACTATTCCAAAATCTAAATTATGTTATTCTGAGAATCTTTTAATTCTTCAATGACATTGCCGCCTGCCATTGAATCATCCCTATCTAAATATTTTTTTATGAGTCATGCAACTCTACGATAATTATTCTTTTCTTTAACTGCAATAATTTCTAAGCATTTTTTTGCCAATATGGACCGGATTCTTCTATAGAGTTTCTTCATAATTTCAATTGATATTTACGATCTTTTTTATTTATCTAAATTTGGCGAAACATTTTTCAATGTCCGCTGATATTATATATTTATGATTTCTAAATATGAACAATATATATAAGTAGACCTTCTTGTTGTCTTTTACCTGTATATAGACACGTAAGTTGGTTGAACTATGTTACTTTCTGACCGCAAAAAAACAATGATGTGGTAGAAAAAATTTATGTTTCAACCTATTAGCGTTGTTTTTTTAATTCCATAAAGCAAAACAGTCGCCATTTTATGATTATTTCCAAGTTACCCAGTTTGTGTGGATTAACTTTAAAAGGCAATGATACTCGATAGCCACAATCTACCAAAGCTGTTGCGTTTACATACCTTACTTCTCTTCGTTTCAATTACGTCAGTAGATAAAGAACATATTTATTTTTATTTAAATTTTCACTGCTTACTGTTCTAGCCACTGCTTTTACATTTTTATGAGGTAAACGATCATGATCGAAATTGCAAAAGCGACATTTTATGTTGATGGAAAAATTTTGAAATTTCTTGCGCTGATTTAAAAAATGCTTCATTCCACAGTCTATGACACAATTTGTGGCTACTATAATTGCTAATCTTTTGAACTTTTAAATTTTTTTCTGATCTGTATTACTTTACATCTAACTCAAAAAATTCTTTTCCGAGAAATTGGATTAATAACTCTTACCTCGGTAAATCTTTAGAGTTTATTACTTCTTCTGAGAGAGTCGTAAAGTTTTCTCACAAGAAGAAAATTAAGTAACACTTGAAGAATTTCTTCCAAAGACAATTTTTTCGCTTTTCGAGAGCTAGAACATTTTCTTCAATGACTTCTTTTTATTTCATTACACTAGCAGTTGTGCTGCTTGCAAATGTTGCATTAACGGAATTTTGGAAGTGAATATTTGTTATAGCTGGCTTAATATCGAAATTATTTTTTAGCATATCCCAAGCCACTGAATAATTTTCTGCCGAACCTGGAAGGTTTTCAATTATTGACTACGCATATTGTCTTAAATTTTATTTGAGGATGTACAGGTTTTGCACTGTGGATATATTTAGTTGTTCAAACACATTCCATTTGGTATAATCTCCTTCGAAACAAGAAATATCAATTTTCAAAAATTTCTCTTTCATTTTATTTTCCATTTTAGCTCTATTTGCCATTCAGTTTAATTGTTTCGTCAATCACCTAAACTTACTTGTTAGTCCATATTCCCAGTGAATTTATATATATTAAAAAAACAATATGCTTTTTTAGTAATAAAAAAACAATATGCTTTTTTAGTAAATAAAAATTTATATTTTAGACTTGTTTCTTGCCTGGTCAAATCTGGGGACTCCATTTAACGCGCACGCTTACTTTGTTACTGATCTTAGTGCTTTATTTTTTATTTGACTTTGTGTTCGTGTTAAGAATATTGAAACATAATACTTTTTTATAATACAACAACTTAAAGATTGCTGCATGTGCATCTATGTATATCATTATCATTATCAAGAAGATGTATGTATAAATGTATGTTACACAGCATACTTTTCATTACTATTTTATCTTTTAACCTTCTCTTAAAAAAAACTTGCATTGTCTACCCTCATGCGTCGTTTTCGACGCATATGGGACTTCTCAGTGTTTTCAGTAGGTAAAGTGAAATCATGCACGTTGAAAACTAATGAAAATTTTGTTTTTTATTTATTTAACGAGAAATTTTTTTTTTCTACCAGTCTTAAATAAGCTTATTTTCCAAACACTTAACGCATACTTTTCGAGCAGAAGCAATAAATAGTAGTGTGCATATTATTTTTCGAAGCCAAATTATTTTCACAGCACATCGAACATCTTTGCCTGCCTTTTATTTGTGGAGGTACGGTTTTCGATATTTTCGGTGCGTTCGATGAAGAAACAATTTCAACAAAATTGGCCGATGAACTTGTTCTTGGCTTTGTGGTTCTATTTGCCATGTATGGTCTGGCAAGTAACAATCCTAATTCTTTTAGAAAATTCTTTCTTATTGTTGTTTTTTGGGTAGGTTGTCAATTAGGGTTAATTTCTTTGAAAATTATTAATGTGTTCAAGGCAGATATATCGATTATATTTGCAAATACAGCCATTGGCCATCTATGAGTTTTCCTTTTGCAACTGTAGCAGGAAAGCATCTTATCAACCGTATCGACACCTCCTGTATATTGAATTAAAAGAAAGATTGGATGCATACAAAAAAGTTAGCACATCGCACCGCTATGAACAAACCTTTGGTTTTATTATAGTAATTTATAACAGTTGGCTGCTTTTTAGTCCCGGGCTCGACATCTCTATTGTTGTGTAAAGTACTTTGTAAAATTGTACATTTATTTTTTCTTCCAATGTATGAAACAAGCGTTTTGTTGCTTGTAAATGCAAATGTTGACTTGTACATGGGTAGTTTTTTACATTTTAGAAGATTTGGTGGGATGGATCTCTTGTTTTTTCTCATAGTTCCCACCATAGTAACATCTCTTGCCAACAATTCCTGGCCGAGACCATATGAAGAAAAAAAGTTATCCATTGTCACGTTGTGGTCTTTCAAACCGCGAACCAAGTCCAAAACAACATGTTGACCCTGATTTTTTTCACATGAACTTGCACCGACTGGTTTCCCCAAATATGGCTAAAATTTCCACACATAGCACGTCTCAGAGCAGACACATAACCAGAACTTGATCCCGAATTTCTCTCGTTTCTAAGGGATATATTGCCGAAACTTGCACCGACCTCTATAACCTAGCAGCTGTTCATCAAAGGTTACACATTCGTGTGGATTTTAATAGTCAGCTAATACATTTGACCATTTTTCAAACACTTCTCGGATGGGTGCAAATTTATCTTCACATTTTTGTTGCCTTCGGCTTATGGCGTCATCAAATCGAATTACTTGAGTAATATATTCAAGAGTTTTTCTCGATATAATAGCCCTAAAAATAGGGCGACCACACTCTGTATCAAATAAATCAACCGTTGGTTCGTTTTTGGATCCAGAAATATATTTATTTTGTATATTGGGTTCCTAAAAAGGAAAGGATATTTTACCTATGCACACCAGCTAAAATCAAAATACCGATATAAGCTTGAAGTAGACAGGAATCAATTTGCATGAAATCGTCGCCATACTTAACTTTGGCAAATGCGTTTTTATACTTCAAAATATTTTCAAGATGTGGAGGTAAAAATAGAAGAAAAACATCTCTGATATCGTTAGCACGAGCTTTTGCAAATCGAGTAACGCCAGGGGGAAGATTGATAACATTTTCACTCCTAAATCTACCACACTGCGGCTGAAATGGTTCTGGCTGCCATAATGTGCCATCCTTTGATAAGTACAATGGATCGATATTTGCAATATCACCAATATCATTAGGCTCATTTGTTGGCGTGTTATCCTCTTCCTCAGAATTACTATCTCTTGGAAAAAGATCACTTTCACTACCTTTTAGCCCTTCTGGCCCATACACCACATCACTAATGTCGGAGAAGCTGCAGCTATCTTCACCACTTTCATTTAGAAGAGTTTCTATCTCTCCACTTGACAAATATTTTGGCTGGCACATCTTATTTTTTCTTTTATATCTCTTTTATTATTTATTTAATTCACAATTCAATCACAAATAACTTCTTCACTCGCAAAAAGCACACTGACAAGTAAGTTTCCCGCCAAAAAACATATGTTTTCTCATATGCGTCGAAAACGACGCAAGAGGGTAACAAACGTGACTTTTTTAATAAACTCCATATACAATTTTTTTTTGAACGAAAAATAGTTTAAATTAAGCAAATTAATGACATTTTCAAAGTCGAGAAATTTAATGAATATCAAGCCGCCCGTTTTCATAAAAATAGAGAATTTTTATAGGTTTTGCGTAGTTTTCGACGCGAAGAGCAGATGAAGGTTAAATTTTAGAAATCCAAACAGGGATCATGAGCCATATTTGTTGTTACAATCATGAAACAATAGATTTTTTATTATTATGTTTCTGAGTGTTCGTATATAGTTTTCTTGTGCTTTAAACGCTACAGAGAAGAGATGGAATGAATTCCAACAAATAATTAAACATTAAAAGTAATAATAAAACTAAAGATTCAAATGCTGTTTTGCTTAAAAAGATGTTTCGTATATTTATTTGCTACTGTGGAAGAAATGAATAGTGTGCGGGCGCTTGCGCGGTATCCACATCAAATCAATTTAGGAAGGCCTTATGCCTTATGCACACATTCGTTTCTTACGAAACTCTTTACGATGGAAGCAATGGAACTTTTGATTAACCATTAATGTTAGATTCAGTTGGAACATCGTCCCGTTTTTTTTTGCTGTTACTGTTGTTTGTTTGACTGCCGTTAATAACGTAGTTGGAATTTAAGCTGTTGTTGTTGCTATTGATATTAATATTAAATAAATGTTGGTCTTCATCATTCTCGGGAATTTCCGCAGATATCATATCTTTAATTTTTCCAACTATAACCAAGGGCCTTAAAAAATGATGATTTGTTCATTTTTTATAAATAAAAAACCAATACGTAGAAAGCCGCAAAAAAGGATTTCACGGCCACCACTTGCATCTTTCTTCAGATCTGAAGTGTTTTACCATATCATAATTTCTATAATTTTAATTTGTTATTAACAATTATTTTTCGACTTTTACTCAAACACTTTAACAATAATGATGTAGGAACTCATTTTTAATCATTCAGTTATAATACAACATATCAATCTTTCCGAACATTTCCTTGGAAAAGGATAATTCGAGTTTTAGCGATCTTTTGAGCGAAAAATAACGATAAAAAATTATTTTCTAAGCGATATTTTTTTCGCTCACAAAAATAGTTATTATTGTTTGAGTGTTTGAGTAAAGCTCAAAAAATAATAATTAATAGCAATTGAAAATTTTTTTTAAATTCAATAAATAAACATTAAGCTGTGATTTTATTTTATTATTTATAATAATTAAATATCTTGATTTTAACTTCCTTTTCATATTTCTGTCCACTGTGGATTGCATGTCGTGATCCTTTAAACGTTTGCAGAGGTTGCCTCTCATCCGAGGCATTTGTTGGTTTTCATTGGTGCATATTTTTCAGATCCCAATACCTACGCACAACTGCAAAGGAATTCACCTTCTCACTTTAGCTCGCCCCCAAACGGATGTTTGTTGGCTACCCAAAGGATACTTGATCTGAGACAGGAAGTCGTGAGCTGCTTTAATCATATATAAAAGAATCTATCCTGGCGAAGGTGAATAACTTTGGTAGTGAACGAGGGCAAGATGAAATATATCCCATGTCACTGTTGACAGCCACAACTTCAAAGTCTTATATAATTTCATCTATCTAGGAAAGAGCATTAACAACACCAACAATGCCAGTCTTGAAATTCAACGCAGAAACACTCTTTTCAATAGGTGCTACTGTGGACTGAGTATGCAATTGAGAAACAAAGCCCTTTCGACGAACCAAAACCGAACTTTACAAGTCGCTTATCATACCCGTCCTGAGTTGGCTTATGGAGTTTTCGAGAGAAAAGTTTTGTGGAAGATCTATGGTGTTTTGCGCGTTGGCAATGGCGAATACCGCGGACGATAGAATTGGAATGTATGAAAGCACTACAACTTTGAAAGTGCTGGACGGAGTACCTGCTGGTGGAAGCAGAAGAAGTGGCAGACTTCTACTCCGTTGGAAGGATTAGGTGGCGAGCGACCTGGTTTCGAACTTCCGACGTACGTCGTTGGCATAATAGATGTTCTTCCTACGTTTAGATTTGATAGCATCCGGGAGGTATATGTATTCTTCAGAACGCAATTTAGTTTGATTCAAACTGATGAATGTTAATCGCACAATTTCAACTAACTGCATATCGACATTTTAAGATATGAGTGTTCTCATTTCCCCGAACCATCAGTTTCTATGAATAATAATTCATTGAACTAACTTTTTAGTGAGGTTGAAAAATGATACTAATCTTCACCTTGAAAGACCGTAATCTATTTTTCACCTTGTCAAAATAAAATATGATGTTGTAACGCATCATATGACCGGATACACGTTCACTTGATTGCTACGCCGGTGTAAAACAATATCTAGGTTTTCTAAATTTTCATTCATAATAACTATAGTGACTTCATCAGTTGTTGGTTATTTGGTTATTTTAAAGTTTGAAGTTTTTCCAAATATGTTGTTTTCATCGAATTGTTGTGTCCATAACGCTAATCGACGTGTCTTGTTGAATCGCCCATAAAACAAAAATTCGCAAAAGTTTGAAGTCACTATCTGACATTGATAATTAAGAACCTGTTAGATGATACATTTAACCTAAACTTCGAAAGTTGGAATACAATTTTCTTGACTTGGCCGCTAGCTCAAAACAATCCAAAAGCTATGTACATTTTTTAACTTAAATGCCTTGCAATATTCTTACACAACGTTCATTCGTCCAATAACAATAATTAGCACGTTATAGTTGAGCAATATTTCCACGTTGTTGGTTTCGATTCCATTGATTGGATTTCGTTCAACTTAATTCCGCGCTTTGTGTTGCTTGACAATTTGACTTGCTGTTGTATATCTTTGACTTGCAGCGTTACGAGTTTTTCGACTTAAGTTTGTAAGTATAGTTGCTAGCATTGTGCAAAAATGCAGATTCAACTGTATATTAACCAAGTATACCATGTGTTAGAATGGATAACATACACTATACTAACATGTTATCCATCCTATTTAAACTTGACCAAACTCCGCACTAAATTGAACTTTTGATACAAGGCCTGATAGTTCTCAGTTTTTTATATCTTCTTTGTTTGAGGCTTTCACACATTCTGGAAACATAAGATTTTATTTTTTTTTTGCTTGGTTTTATTTTAATGCTTTTATTTTAATTTTATAAATATATATTTTTTTAAAAACGTAATTGGTTTAAGGTTTTAAGATCAAATTGTTTAAAATTTTATTTTCTTTGTTTTTTACATGGTTATGTCCGAGTAATTGTAAGACTCGGATTAACTAAATCACTCTCTTCCTCAATAAGAATATAAATATACCAAAATTTCGCCTTTATACATACCCCACAAGAAACAAATTAATTATAATGTAAATATAGTAACAGATAGTAAATTAAATTTGATAATGCTTATATAATTATATGTTTAGTTTACAAACAAATACAAATTTTGCAATTAGTTTAATGTTATGGTCATTTGGGAGTTTAAGATGATCAGATGGCTTAGAGTTGTTGAATACTGCACTTCTTATTTCCTGTAAGTCCGGGCAGTTGCCAAGGGTCTGCATGACATTGAAAACTGTAGAACCACAACGCGCGCAGCTTGGTTTAGGTAGATCTTTCAAAAGGTGTGCATGTGTAGCGAGTGTGTGCTCAATCCGGAGACGTATAAATGTTATAATCTTCCTAGAGTAAGAATATGGAGGATAGACTGGTTTTGTTGGTTGTAGTTTCTTCACTCATTTAAGATTTTTACATCAAGAACTTGGTTAACTAAAATTTTCATATATTTATCGGTGAAGTGCTCAAATGTGTACAATGGTTCAGCGCAAGCTTGTTTAGCTCTTCTATCAGGGATTCCAATGTGCGCAGGTCCCAACATTAATTTTATTTCATTTGTGTTCTGAAACAGAATGTTACGGATCTTTATTATGATGGGGGTGTCGTTTGTTTGGCTGGAGACAGCTTCAATAACGAATTTGCTGTCAGAGCAAATAACAGTTTATCTAGCGCGTTGCGATGAAAAAAGTACTACTTCTAGTAAGACAGCTGCCTCTGCTGTAACTGCAGAGCAATATGATGGAAGGTAATATACAGCTCGAATGGACCTTGTAGCTGCCGCATTACAAGTATAAGGAGCGTAGGGAAGCTTGATATGGCTTTTAGCATAGTGTCTATATATTGAAAGACCGTAATCTATTTTTGATAGTAGTAAAGCCTTGGTAATGTTTATAAGTGTTTTTCTATGACATAAAGAATACTTAGAAGATAGAAATTTTTTACATAAGCTTAATCTAACGTACTTTCAATGCTCTTTAAATGATATTCTTTTATCAAATATGATATCTAATATTTTTAAGGAATTATTGTGAAGTAATTGAATGTTACGAAAGGAAAGGTAAGGGAAGGAGAACCGGTGTTTTCTGCAAATGTGGAAGGTGGAGCATTTGCTTGTTGAGATATTCGCCTCAGATTCCTCAGACCATTTACTAATATCATTTAAAGTTTTTAAAAATATTTCTTTTACTTTATGCAAGTCTTTATTTTTGGTAAAGATAATTACAGCATCGCCATTGAATGGTCGGACTAGTAGAGATTAAAGTGCTTACTTACTACCATTGTAGATGTGATATATTTGTGAGTAGGGTTTATTGGCAGAAATAAGGAATTTGCGATGACTCAAAAATGATTTTACGATGTTATAAATTGTTGTACCAACTTTCCAATGCTTTAGCGAATCTAGTACTACATGCACCCCAATTTTATCGAAGGCCTTTTCAAAGTCTAAGCTTAGTACGGAAATGTGATTAAGAGTTGAAATCGCTGTAGAGGCAAAGTGTTCAAAATATAATAGAGGATCAATTGCTTCTAAACCTTTTTGGAAACCAAATTGGTGGGGGTTAATGAAGCCACTCGTTTTTACATACCACATGATTCGATATAATTTTTTCTAACAGCTTGGACATACAGGGGAGTAGGGAGATTGGTTTGTAATTCTCTATAAATTGAGGGGTTTCTTAGGTTTTAGGATGGGGATAACTGTGGCAGTCTTCCATTGTTGGGGATAATTACCGGAATTAAAGATGTCGTTGTAGAGGCCAAAGTGTCTATTTTTAAGGACAAGTGGGATATGTTCTAGGATGGGGTAAGATATTCTGCTCGCTCCAGGTGTTGTTCCTGAAAGCGTTGAAATTGTAGTATCAAATTCTATTGCTGTTATAGGGGAGTCAATTATAATGGCTTTTTGGGATGGATGTGGGTTGGTATAGTTCTTGTTTAAAATACTTTCTTTTTTTAGTTCAAACCTGTTATAGAAGTCGCTATCATTTGAAAAGGATGACCATGTTTGACAAAAATTTTCACAAATATCGTTTGGTGAGTAATCGGTCCTTGTTCCGCCTGGATATGATGTGTGCCAAGTCGTTGGCTACCACTTGTCAGGTATTTCATATCTGACCATATGTTTTTGGGGTTCGAGGACGGGTTAATATTCGCAGTAATACTTTCTAACGATTGACCTTTAGCGTTGGCTTTCTTATAATTAATTAAGTTAGAATCGGTTCTATTTTGTTTAAATCGAGTCTATAAGCGCCATTTCTTATTTCTTGCTGCTAATGCTTAAGATATTGGACCAATAGGGCAGTTTTGCTGAGAATTTTTTGGTGCTCGTCTGGAGTGTAGAAAGATAAGCGGCAGAAAGATTTGATTGAATTTTTGCATTTATGTTTTTGAGGGGTAATTTTTTATTAGAAGAGAATGAAGAGAGGGATGAAAAGGTTGACCTATCCGCTTTTTCTGTTAGAAACTTTGGTCTGGATTTGACGTTATATAGTTTGGGTATTGCAAAAGAAGTTATGATGGGAAAGTGGTCACCGTTGTGATGGTCATTGAGGGTATGAGAGGAAAGCTTAGGGGTTAGTGGGGCCGAAGCTAGGACAATATAGGGATGAGTGAATGTTCAATAAGTCGAGGAATAAGGGGCTCCATGTATTAGAGTCCCCTACTACTAAAATGGGGGTTTCGATGTAGTTCAAGATATTTGTAATATCTCTAACGCAAAAATTTTGGTGCGGAGGGATATAGCAATTGAGATTGCAACTTTAAAACCGATTTCTATTTCAAGTGCTAAACATGAGATGTTTGAGCTGATTTGGATACGTGTGTGGGGTATTGATTTAAAAAAAAAGAGCTATCCCTTGCTTACAAGAAGTATTTTGACTATTAGGAGCATAAAAAAGATCATTAAAGGGGAGATGTGTTTCTTGTATTGCTACGATTTCAGGAAAATATTCGTTAATTATTATATTTAAATCTGGGTAATTATTAAATTCATATTCATTTTCAATTGCAAAATTTCATATTCCATTGCAAAATTTGCATTAATTACTCTAACATTGGTTACTCCGTCAAAGGAGCTTCTACGGGAGAGGGGTTTAATGCTAGGGAAGTAAGGTGAGAGATTAGTGCCGACAACATTGTGTGTGTAGAAGAGTCGTCAACTGAAGCTGAGGTTGCTGTGTTAAGGACAGATAATGTGGTGTTGTTTTTTGTATTCGTTTGTATTTTTGTCTGATAAATTGATATTGTTGTTACTACTCGAACTTGTTTGTTCTGAGGTAGCGTTATTGAGATTGTTGTTTTCTTGATTATTGTAGGTATTGTGTTTTGTTATGTTAGCATAAGAGCTACGCATGGTGCATTTGTTGTCGGTTTTTATTGTAATTATTATAATTTTGTATATATTTGGGACAAGACTTGCTGGAAGCGGGATGACTACCTGAGCAATTTGCGCAAAATGATTGTGTAGAAGGCGAGGGTGAGTGGGGTGGGAGTGCACATTCGTCACAATCAGGGGCATTTGTATTGTATCGTTTGCTTGTGTGACCAAGAATTTGCAATATATGCATCTCATTGGGTTCTAGTAATACGGTCTTACTTTAGTGGTGTATCATGAGATTTCAATTTTTCCAGGTAGGTGATACATGTCAAACGTAAGTAGAACGATTCCACTTGGAGCTGGTGTATTGTTTATATATTTAGGAAATTTCAAAATTGACACAACACCCTGTTCTTTCAAATTCTCTATGATTTCTTTATCTGGTACTTCGTTTAGACTGTTCCCTTTACGTTATTAAGGTTTTTATGGTAGTCACATTTTATTTCGCAAATTGCAAATAAGGTTTTTGTTGCTATGAATTTTTCAGCAGCTTGAGCGTTCTTCACAAATAACAACAAATTACCATCCCTCTCGTGCAGATATATTAATAATTTCAGCACTTACCACCAAATATTTGGGGTTATCTTTTTTAACTATGGGTAAAATAGGGAAGTCTTCAATTAAATTGTGATGAGTTTTTTCTTTTTTGTTTTTGGAGTTGAAGATAGAAGGGCAAATCTTTTATCTCCAAGGGGGATGCGCCCGGGGGCATTGTTTTTCTTGTTTTTTTTTCACCAATGTATGTATTAATTACAAGACGCAGGAAAGAGAATTATTTAGTTCACTCTGTGAGATGAAATAAGAAGAAGACGAAAGAAAATCACTGAGAACACTGTCAACACAACCGTTCGCAGCGAATATCAGTCGATGACTGATATATAGATATGTATGTATATTTGCCGCTTTTTAACTACTGAAGCGACTTTTATAATTGTAGTTATATTTTTAATTTATATATATAAAAAAAAATTGTCAACAAAGTTACTGAAAACAATTCTGATATTGAATTAGTTCGAAGTATTCGTCGTATTACTATCTTATAAATATATTCACATAATCAGATAAATATATTCGAGTACCACATTCTGCTGAGTTGCAAAATTCGCTTGGTATTTTAAGGCCAAGTAAACTCAAAATTAAAATTAGAAGCAAGTAAACTCAAAAAATGGTATTCAAAATTTAGTCTTAAAATTTATTTAGGGCTTAAGTTTTTTGTTTCCTATTCTGTTTGTCTCACGAGCAGACATAACAAAAGATATAGCTTTACTTTAGATATAATGTCGTGGAAAATATATTAACAAGTATAGACTTGAAAATTAAATTGAAATAAATTTTTTTTAAACATAGATTGTGAAATCTGCATTGTTAAATGTTTTCGTTTTTTCGGCGATTAAATTATTTCGTAAAAGGTTTAATTTAACTCTATCTGAATATTATCATAAAAAGTTTCTTTTGAAATAAAGAATATTTATGTAAAATTATAAGATGTTATTACTGATTTAAGAGGTTGAAGCAGATTCAGAAAATAAATGCAAATATTAGCCAATTTTTTTGAGCATATATGTATCTGCTCGATTTGATTTTGACATTGTGGATAATACCAAATCTCAAGCTACTAGATGCTTTTTTAGCGAATTTTTTTACCCAAAACCTCATATATGATATAGTATTCCGATTTCGATGATTTTCAATTCATAATATGCATTATACCCAGTTTAATTTAACTCTATCTGAATATTATCATAAAAAGTTTCTTTTGAAATAAAGAATATTTATGTAAATGCACGTACTAATAAGATTCAATCTTCATATTAACATTTTTCATTTTATTTTAATTTAATTTTTTGTACAGGGAGAATCAAACGAGGCGCGAATAGCAGTGGCGAATCAGCGGGCTCATCAATTATTGAAATAATTATTTCTTGCTCTTTCCCTCTATTTAATTGATTCACATAATAAGTATGTATAATAAATTTGCATTACAGTAAATCATATTAAGAAATAATCGACTGGTACTCAGATTTGTTATAATTTAAACACTCTAAATAAATGTATATTAGTAAGTTTTGCTTGTAATGGTTGAAAGTATTAAATAAAAAGCTATAATATTAAATGATTTTTACGGGTGAGAAATTTAATTAAACAAGCTACACAAATCTTAAATAAATATGTACTTGCATATATTGACTGTCAAAAGGTTTGAGTATTGCCAGAAAAATAAAATTTAGCAAAATAGCCATTCTATTCTATTTCCATGATATTTAGTATGTTGCGTGGAATCCGCAATAGCCGATGGTTAGTATTGCGTACTACAATTCGGAAGGCCTGGGTTCGAGTCTAGGGTCGAGCAACATCCAAAATTATAGAAAAGTAAGTTCTCTAATTCCGGTCGCCGCTAAGAAAGGAATGTCAAGCCCTTCGAGTGTACTTGTGACATGAAATAAAAGCTCCTCATACAATTCCATCGGCCGTACGGTGGCGCCTTAGAATAAACTGTACGCCCCCCCTCGCTTCAGCGGTTACAAAGCACCAAATCTCTCGAAATAAGTTTTCGAAATTAATTAATTGTTACGTCTGACCGCACTTTAACAGTCTAAACTTTAAAAGACCAACATCCTAAAATTATGATGAATATTATTTCCTAATGAGGTCAACAGAACTGAGTGAATTTTTGATATAAAATGAATGATGTTTTACTATCCTCCAAAAGCTTAGAGACGAATTCTTCAAACGTGTAAGCTATACAGAATATGGATAATGCGGTAGTAAGGCGCTATCTACATGAGTATTTTTAAAGGGCGATATTTTACAAATTTTCCGGCCATATATTCACATTCTTCAAATTCGAGCTTTTTGGTACAATGACTGAAATGTGTCTCAAAATCACGATCTACTTCCAGAGCTTTTTTAAAATTAAAAATAAACAGTAATAGACGTTTTCTATTGCAACCGACCTGCGAAGAGCAACTTGAGTTCATTTAATCGGTATGAGTGGCAATCGCTTAAAGAGTATTGTTTAACTAAACAATAGTGATGCAAAGTAAAAAAAAATTACTATTGTGAATGGATCACAGAAAATCCTAAGGGAAATATTCTCTAAACGTCTTTTAGGAAATTTCAGTCAATTCAGTGGACAAAAAAAGACAAAATTTGAATACCATTTCTAAAAATGGCGAAGGCATTGAAACGCAGCAGCGTAGATAAACGTATACAATAGCAGTGCGAAAACACCAACATAGCCATGTACTTCAGCAGCAGCAGAAAAATAAACAGTGTAACATCTTGCACCCCAACAGCAGCAAAGACAAGCAGATATACATATTTACAAACAAGCAGCAGAAAAGCATACGGGAAAAGGTGAGATAGACAAAAAGAAAACAGGGTCGCCAGTACATATTGGAATTGATCGATACATAAATATCACAAACGTAAAGAGTAAATCAAGCCCAACAAAAAAATATAAAATTAGCAATGCAAATATTATACTTAGTAAAACCAGCCAAAAATTTCCATATTGTGCCGTTTAAAATGGGTAATAAAGATAGGACGAAAATATAAGTATACAACGAAAAATAATAAGAATTATTATGAAATAATGCGATTATAATGAAAATCATACTTATTGGGGCTCCCGACTAATAAGCTAAAAAGGACGACAGTTATATAACACCGTCTTGAGTACCAAAAGTAGATTCGACTTTGTCTTACCAAGACAACGAATTTACTAGCCTACAAATCCAGCAGTCACCAAAAACGTAGATAGGAATTTATTATTTGCTGAAACCAGTGCTTATTTATCTTCTGATCATTCCGCAGTAATTATTAAATTGAAAGAACATACGGTTGAATATCAGTATCCTTTTCGTTACACGACATTCGGAACTAACTGGCTGAAGTATAAAAATACATAAGTGCTCACATAAAGGCTAATCCTGAAATATAGAGTGAGGCTGGCATTGATAATGAAGTACTTTTAATTAACAGTATGCTAGCAGAAAATGCAGCCAAATAATGGAAAACTTACAACTAATAGCAAAATCAAATTGCTTGCTAGAAACAAGCGACGCTTGTGTCTTGAATGACATCGTTCGATCGATGCAAAAGTTCAACTTAAGATGACATAAAAAAAGTTCAAAGTGCCATTAAGACACGACAAGGAACAACAAAAAATCTCCTATCGCTTTTGTAACTTAAAACTTTCACTAAAAATCACTTTGGAAAGCTAGCAAAAATCTTAATCCACCAGTTAATATAGAAACACCGCACTGCAGTCCTTGATCCAAAAAAATTTCCTGGATACGATCACATCACACCAAAGATGCTGAAAGGACTGCCGACCATTGCTCTGTTGTAAAGCTAGGATATTGTCTACAAAAATGGTAAGAGTCGCAGATAGTTATTCTAGCTAAACCAAGTAAAGACATAACCCTGCCGCCATCATATAGACCAATCATTATCTTGCCCCTGCCGAGTTTAATGATGTACCTATTCCGCAAGCTAATGAAATTGCATACCTCGAATCTTACTTAGACAGGCGCTTAAGGTGGAAACGACACATCGCCGCTAAAAACAAAGCAGCTTAAGCTTAAATATACTAATCTACATTGGCTTCTAAGCAAACAGACTGGCCACCATAAAGCCGATATGAAATTAAGTTATGGGGTACAGCTCGCGCGACGAATATTGATATTTTTTATTCTAAGAATTTTAACGGGTGCACTATGATACGTGGTGCACTATGGTACGTGGGTAATGACAACATCCACAAAGACCTTAACATCCGCACTACCAAAGAATATTTAGAAATCGTCACACTAAAATACGTAAGAAGACTGCGTAATCAGAACCCTTTGTCTAACACCTGGACCTTCACAACCAATCAAACGTGTCTGAATACAAGAGATAAACCATCCCTGTAAATAGCAACTTTAAGCTCATTCCTGTTAATGGGGTATTATGTTTTACTTTAGTTATTATAAGATGTTATTACTGATTTAAGAGGTTGAAGCAGATTCAGAAAATAAATGCAAATATTAGCCAATTTTTTTAAGCATATATGTATCTGCACGATTTGATTTTGACATTGTGGATAATACCAAATCTCAAGCTACTAGATGCTTTTTTAGCGAATTTTTTTACCCAAAACCTCATATATGATATAGTATTCCGATTTCGATGATTTTCAATTCATAATATGCATTATACCCAGTTTCACCTATATGCGTTTTAACGGATTTTTCACCAAGAATCTCATATCTGAACAAATCGGTTGTATAGGGGCTATATGATATAGTATTCCGATTTAGATGATTTTCAGTACCAATAAGCAATGAAAATATGTGGGGTTAATACCAAATTTCATGCTTCTAAATGCTTTTTTGGCCAAAACCTCACATCTGAAATATCGGTGTATGGGAGCTATATGATATATTCGTCCGATTTCACCGATATTCAGAGCTAACATGTAATACATTATATCACAAAGTGTTTATTATTCTATTGCTTTATGATATGTACTGGGTTGCATATAGAAGCTTACGAGTATGCAAATACTATTCTACGAGTATATACCTTATTTTCTTTTACAGAAAAATGTCTATAAAATATCCTATTAGGAAGTTTCTAACATTCTTTTTAGATACTGTTTCGAAATTTGCTATGTTCATTTCAATCTCATTTAATAAAATATTTTAAACGCTACTGTGAATTAAATTAATTTTTGCTTTAATTTGGTACTTTTCATGCATAAGCATAATGAACATAATAGAAAGAAGGAAAAAGCGAAAATGGCACTCTTTAGCCAATAGGATTGATTTTAACACATTTTTAATGAAATCAATTTGTACCGTCAGACGATCAAACAAATTAATAAAGATAGTAAGATCTTTTGAACCATGTGCTTGAATAACATTTTGAATAACAGCGTTGAAAGAATGAAAGGAAACATTTATTTATTGGGACACTGAGGAAAATCCTTAAAATGAAAGTCGCAGACTTCGGGAGTACAATAATTATTCAACTAACAAAGGATATTAGCATTTTAATATTATAAGAGACATCTACAACTTATAAGCTTTATCTAAAATAGAGAAAATGCTAGTATAATAAGGTGCATAGTGATATCATCTTATTAATTTAATTAGAGTAAGAGAACATCCGCATATCATCTTTACAGCAATAAGAAAAACGTTCCACCTCGCCATTTATTAACGCGAGTTTTGTTCAACTTAACTTTCTTCAAATATCAATATTCGTTTTCATTTTAATAAAATATGCATAAATTTATATAAAAGATATAAATTTCCTTTATATATATGCTTTTTATAACTTTTTTTTATAGTCTTATATGAATATACGAGTATATATATTGAGACGGAAATCCGAAATACGAAGAACAGATTGAATGAGTAGCAGTGTAAAGCAATTCCGCGAAAAGGACAGAAAATAAAGAAGCGGCAGTAAGATACAAATTACCCGGACCAAGCACAAAAAGGGTTGACAATGTAAAATCAATTCCCCGAAAAGGACAAAAAATAAATAAGCGACAGTAAGGCGAAAATTACCCTTACCAAGGACAAACAAAAGGGTAGACAGTGTAAAGGAAATTCCACGTCGTTAAGGATCAACGGAGCAGCTGCAGCTACCGCAGGCAAACAAATAATCAGCCTATCCTTAAGCGCGTGAACAGAGTGTTTGGGTCATCCACAGGTATAAGAAGAGCGGCAGCCGCTATCACAAGAGGAGACGAGTAGACAACTTAGTGGAGTTAACATTGCTGTGAGCTGTGTGTTTTAGAAACGGATAAGCTGAGTGAAGCAGATAATAATTGTGTATCAAAAAGGATTGTAAAATAAGCCATTGGCTATAGTAAAGAATTGTAATTATCAAAGACTTAATAAACGTTGAGTTAATTCCTGACGGTTAAGACGACAAATGAACAAATCTTGTGAGTTTTATTTAGCAATCCAGTGATCGGACTCGAAGGATTTGGGAAATCATCGAGGTAGCAACGAAAAAACGTTACAATATATATAATATATATATATGTATATATATAATGAAAGAGGCAAGTAATTGAAACATAAAAAAACATTATAAGAAGGACTATAAAAGTAGAAAATTTGTGCAAATTTATGAAGTGTTATACATTAAAAGATTGTAAGTTGAAGAATATTAAAGAAAGAATAATATAATCAACACTTGAAAATGTTATAAGATGTAAATATTTCTAGAAGAAAAATACTAAAAGATGTGAAAGAAATAAAGATGTAAAGAAATAAAGGTGTTAAGAAGTAAAGATGTTAAGAAAATAAAGATGGTAAAAAAGTAAATAGCAAATTTTTGAAACGAAAAGAAGTAAAAGAAGACAATAAGTTGAACTTGCGTAAAGTAAGTGAGAAAGAAGCAAGTGAAGTAGAGTAATAGTAAAACTACGGATAAAGTAGAAACAGAGTTGCGTGTAGAATCAAATACGAAACAAAAATAACATAAAATAATTGATGGAAAATTTCACAGACAACATTTAAAGAAGAAAAAAATGAGAATAAATCACTTTGAGTAAAATAATTGCAAAAAAAAAAAAAAATAAATGAAGTAAGGTAAAAGAAGAGTACAGAAGATTAATTGAAAAGAATACTAATTGAAATTGATAAAGAAGATTGAATTTAAATAAAAAGTAAATAAGAATTTGGTTTTGACTTTAAAAGAAACGTATAAAAATAAAATTCAACTCGGATTTGAAGAAAATTATATACCTTTTATTAAATTATATACTATTTTAAATTATATTTAAGTTTGAACATATTATTTGTTAATTTACTTTACTTTTACCGTCAAGCACCTAGGCGATGAAATTTTCCAATCTTTTGTTAGCGGGGTTCAAGTAGAGTTACATTTTAAGACAGTTAAAATTAATAATTTCATATTCAACGCATTAATCGATTCAGGTTGTTATTTGAATCTCTAACAATTGGACACGTATTTATTAAATGGATGCGGAACAAAGTTGATAACGATTAAAGATGCCTGTAGGCGATTTTAAAGGAAGTTAATATGGTTTTACCAAAAATGGTAGTGGAGTTTGGGAAAAAAGAAGTAGTAGCGATAAACACATTCGAAGAAATGAAAACAAAAGCAATAGTTGAATCGAAATGCAATGAAGAAGCTTCTGAACTGTTTGATGTATTGATTTTATGCGAATTAAAAGATGCGATAAACTTGGAACATTTAGAGGATTGTAAATCGGCTGTTAATATGGAAATAGAATTTGAAGATGAAGTACCTATTTTTCACAGACCGCGGCGCATGCCCTTCGCTGATCGTTGTATTTGTTACGAGCAATGGACTTTTGTGTTATACCATTTTGGATTTCTAATTCTAAGCGGTCTTTTGTACAGTTGTGAATGCTGCGTTTCGGGTCGCTTTGTTAGTGCCTTCGAAAGACGAAAAAGAAGGCATAATGTGTTCAAAATACTGGTGAAAAATACGGGTTAATGATAAAGTGGAAGAAGTGTCAGTCCCTAGAGAGGAAGGTCGAATTTTCGGGGTTATATTATAAAAACCGGAAGACAGATAAAACAGCAGCAGCGAAGAACTTTCCGTTACCTACAGACAAGAAGAGGCTTAACATCATACTTTCGACGTTTCATACCAAACTTTACTTTAAGAGCCAGACCTTTAGCAGACATATTAACGCAGGATGAAGTTTTCATTTTATTGGGAGAAACAAAAGCAGCAGCTTTTTTGCAATTGAAGGTCAATTACAAAAGGCTCCAGTTTGACGACTATTTTCACAAAATGCTATTATTGAAGTTCATACCGATGCCAATAGGCTTTTTGTTACAGAAAGATCCAGGTGATTAAATAAATCAAGTGCAATTCATGAGTCGGAAGACTAAACCAGTTGAAGAGAATTATCCAGCACACGAATTGGAGATATTAGCGATTATCGAAGAATTAATATATATCTGTGAGGATTCAAGTTTAAGATAGTGACAGACTGTAACGCATTTACAATGACATTCAAGAAAGATGATGTACCACTTAAAATTGCAAGATTGGCGTTATTTTTACAAGATTCTATTACGTAATTGAACATCGGGCAGGGACGAATATAGCCCATGTTGACGCGTTGAGTAGGGTGTATTGTTTAATGCTAGAGAATTCATTAAAGTACCGGCTTAAGCAAGCACAGCTCAACTAGGGACGTTCGCAAATATGATATTCTTTTTAAAAAGCCAGAAAAGGAATTGTTAGTTGTGCCAGTGGGGTATTTCTCGTCAAATAAAACTCAAGATGTGTTAGAAAAAACTTTCTATATCCCGCATTTGAATGTCAAGGTTAGTAAAATAGTAGGGAATTGAACTGTGTGTATAGTTAATGAAGCTCAGATTGAAAAAAAAGAAATAAGGCTTACTGAATCCAATAGATAAAGAAGACAACCCCCTAGGTACATATAATTTAGATCATGTAGGACCTTTAGAGGCTACAAACCAAACGTATATTTATGTACTTGCCGTTGTGTATTCATTTAGCTAGTTTGTTTAGTTATACCCAACTAAGAGCACGGGCTCTGTCTTCAAGGAATACTGTCAGGAAGAAAGTATCCAACATCTTCTCATAACAACAGGTGTTCTGAAGAGAAATGGACAAGTAGAATGAATGCACCGGGAAGTTCTTCCAATGCTGTCAAAGCTATGCACAGAAACGCCAGAAAATCGGTATAAACAGATAGACCGCGCCCCAAAATTTATAAACAGCTCTCCTCCTTGGAGCACAAAAATAGGTCATTTATTCACATACCATTTTAATAAATTACCGTTTGAAAGGGATAAGCATTTTTTATATTTACATATTTTTTTATAAATCAGTACATATATT
Organism: Neoceratitis asiatica; assembly: GCA_030068015.2. Lineage (NCBI taxonomy): Eukaryota > Metazoa > Arthropoda > Insecta > Diptera > Tephritidae > Neoceratitis > Neoceratitis asiatica. Next base: position 14,678,354 of record CM061529.1, read on the forward strand.
TTTTTCGGAAGGGAAACATCAAGATCAGACTGGCATTATGACACAGCGGTAAAAATTTGGCCATGCAATCAGGCAAATTTCTTATTGTATGTAAGAACCAATTTACGAGAAATCAGGAATTATTAAGAAAGGCTTGTAACAACTCGTTTCACCGGTCTTGTTCGCTAGGCTGGTTTAAGCAGAACTCAATGTACCCGCAATGTAGTGCCACATGTAGCTCGACACAGTTTTTAGAAACAAACACTACCGGAATTAAAACTAGATCACTAGCCATAACGCAAGGTGGAGCATCAAGCAATGTTCCGCAACATTCCGCAATCCTCCACCAATCAGGTTGCCCGTCCGTTTAATAACATCGTTACCACTATTGTTTCCGCAAGCCAGGCCGCTGCGTTAGGCGATTTAGACGGTAGGGCAGCAAATAATTGAAAACAAGCTTGAAAGTGTCTTAAATAATACTTTGAGTCACTAATTTAAATAGTAGTCCTGGTCAGAATCCTGATAACTTAGCGTGGCCCTAAGAAGAACAACGTTATTCGAATTAGTCACCATAGGTGATTAGAAACGACAGCTTTAGGCTTAGTGACATATCGACGACGACAAACACAGGCAAGATTTCACAGCTGATATCCAGTTAGGATGTCAAATTTCAAAGTTCAAAGAATCTCTCTTTTTTATATTGGATCGAGTCACAAGTAGTGGATGCGCTTGCAGGAAATTTTAATTCTCTCTGCTATCACTCATAGTGTCTATTCATTTCCGAAGACAAATATTTGTTTTGGCAGTATCGCAGATCAGTGCAACGCGGGACGTCGATACTTTTACGAACGAACTTTGATTAGCATAAACCTGACAAAGAGATCTAAGAAGCTATGAGTTCAAGAAAACAGGGAAATACCGAGACCTTCGATGAACACAAAAATGCTGTGTTAAAAATAGCCGAGAGCTTACATAACTCTATTAGCAACACTGAGCTGGTAGAAATATTACAAAGGCGATATTGCGAAACACATCGCACCAGCAGCTTCATTGAAGCCCAGAGGTAATCCTAATAGACGCCAAATTATTGAGGTAGAAGTCACCTTCCTCTAGTAAAGAAATTTCACCCATTCATATATCAGTGGTAAGTAAGCATTGCGTACTGACATTCGGAAGGCCTGGGTTCGAGCCCAGGTTCGAGCAACATCCAAAATTATAGAAAATTAATTTTTCTAATTGCGGTCGCCCCTCGGCAGGGAATGTCAAGCCCTCCGAGTGTAATTCTGGCATGTGAAAAAGCTCCTCATAAAAATCCATCGGCCGTTCGGAGGTGGCTTAGAATAAACTGTAGGTCCCTCCATTTGTTGGTAAAAACATCAAGACGCAAAACCACAAATTGGAGGAGGAGCTTGGCCGAAAATCACTTCAGCGGTAACAAAGCGCCAAATATGTATGTATGGAGAAAAGGACATTGCTACGTCGACAATATTCTGTAATGTTGTGGCTTAGAAAAACATTGCTACGTCGACAATATACTATAATGTTGTGGCTTAGAAAATAAATACAAGCCAAATTGTAACAACTGTTTCTCGAAAGGTTACCCAAATCATACCAAATGAATTGGCTATTAAGTAATTTCGTGCCTATATGGAGGGATAAGAATTCACGTTTATTACTGATCATGCAGGTTTGAAATGACGAAAATGCTGTGCTCAACCAGACCTCAGTGGTAGATCGGAAAGATGGTCCTTGAAACTTCAAGGACTTAAATTAGAAACCCTCCACCATAAAAGAACGCAAAATTTAGTTCTTGATTGTCCATCCATGTAAAATTTCGAAGAAGTCTCTGAATTGGAGTTGCATCCAAAAATAGACCTTGAATCTCTTGAATTTGAGTCTGATGAATATAAAAAGTTACCTACGTTTATGACAACCAGTCTCGGCCGCCTGACTTACAAATTGACGGTAATAAAGTATATAAGCACACAAAATATCCGAATGGAAATTTTGAGAGAAAAATATTTAACTGGAAGTTGTGGGTATCAAAAAGGTTTACTGCAAGAGCAATTAAAGATGCGCATAACCCTCCAAGCAAATTTCATGGAGGCATAGCCAAGACGTTAGAACGTCTACGTTTGAATTTGTATTATCAAGAAATGACTGTGATATCAAAAGATTTGTATCTACTTGCGACATTTGTTAAAAAACAAAGTCGCCAAATACAGTGCTGAAACCAGCTATGACCAATAAAATGACAGTTGTACGTCCATTTGCATGCTGTACATACATAGATTTGGTAGGCCCTTATCCAAGACAGAAAAATGGAGATATTGAAATGCTTATCATTGTAGATCACATGTCTAAATTTTCGTTTTTGATTCGACTGAAGAAATGATATACAATACAAAAATTATTCAACTAGCAATATATCTAGACATATGCAGACTCTATAATTTTTTATAAACTCTAATTATGAGTATTTACCATATTAACATTTTAATATTATAAGATACATCTACAACTTATATGCTCTATGTAATTTCTTCCTTAAAAACATACGTAAATATATGCAGATATATAAGAACCGTTATTTTTCTAGGCTAGGTGACGAAAAACGGAACAACAATTTAGTCGAAAATCATACAAAGAAAATGAAGCACAAAAATCAGTGTATTAGAAAAAATGGAAGATTAAAAAAAGAAAGAAGAAACCGAAAAAAATATACAGAAAATCAGAAAGCGCATAATACTAGACATATAAAGGCGTATAGTGATATAATTTTTTAATTTAGTTAGAGTCCAGAGAAAATGCGTTAATTATCTTTACACGTTGGTTTGCCATACAAATTATTTCCAGTGAATGTTTTGATAGAAAAAGTAACTAACTTATTATGAGTGTGTGAGGATAGTATATGAGTGAAAGAGGCATGAAGCGCTGTGACCAATGACGGATAAAAAGTACATATAACTAAAAACTTAATTTTCAAATTTAGAGTAATTAAAAAATTATATATATGTACATTATAATATTATAATGAGTTAATGCAAAAGAATGTACAATATTTTTTTTAATCCCATCTTCAGCTAATACAAACAAACTGTTAGGTTTGCCTACTCGAGAGCACTGTACGTATAATGGTCGGTGTGAAAAACATGGTGTGCTCAAATCCAAGCCACAAACAATTATCGTTTGGATTTGAGACTCGTTGACAGTCATTGCAAATGCCAATCTTATTGGAAATCGAAGCCATTTAAATTGAATTGGGACATATGTAGGTGTAATAGGGATCCGTTGTAGTAATATATTTTCGTCTCGAAATTTGCAATTTAAAATGATTGCTTCGATAGCATCAATTTCATCAATTCTTTAATTCCTAATCGTATGCCGTTGCACAGCCGCGGTTGGCTCAAACTACGAAGCAAAATAACAGGAGATCCGACCTTTAATTGTAAATAATGCGATGGCATGCCTGGCCAATCTAAAGAGTTCGAAAACTGTGTCGGATAATTCACAGCTTCGGTGGCGCCGCAAACTGTATCAATAGATTTATATAACACTAAGTCTCCTGGCATCAACTGCCGAAGGTTTCCAAAAGATGGCATGTATTCCTGGGATCACAGCCGCGATTGGCGGAAATTGATGTACTAACTATACATACTTTTACACAAAAAGAAATAAAATTATAAATTCTCTAAGGAACACATATTCTTATTGAACCACCAGAGAGGTTATATGGAATATGTTAATCGAAAGGGGTGGACATCAATGGTGATGTAAGCGGTTGTCGACAACAATTATTTGTGAGTATTTATATTATTTTCTGGGCAAAACTTCAAATTACAATAATTGTTTCTGTATTCGATACAGGTTTCGAGATATAAGCATGCAGTTTCCGGGAAGCGTACATAATGCTACAGGTTTAAAGAGTCTGGTTTATTTAAAAGCCATGGAAGAATAATTCCTGTATATCGAAAACGCGTGGAAAATTTAAAAGTACCCTTGATGGTGGTGTGTTACCCCGCATACCCATTATTGCCTTGGCTTATCAAGCCTTTAACTGGAACGCCCACTGCGGAGGAATCATGGAATTGCTATTTAAGTTTTGCGGGAATAGAGTTGAAAATTTGGAAGACGCTGGAGGTGTGTGACGAAAAAAATTGAAATTGAACCGACATTTGTACCACATATTGCCCTTGCATGTGCCACTTTACATAATTATGTGGACATTAAAAAGGATGTCACAATGAGCCAACCACAGCAACCAGTACCCTTCATTAACAATTAAGTCCTGGTATCTCAAGAAATTCATACATAAAATTTAAGGCTGTCCATACAACAGTTCCTTTGGAATAACTATCCTCTAAGAAATAGTTCTGCTACTGTAATGTAAACGAAAAAATAAACAGTATACAGCTTTAAATATATGTATGTATATATATGTGTTCCATAAATGTAAAATTCATTTTCATTTCATTACATCGACATTAAAAAAACTTATTTTTTCGACTAGATAAATTCAAGAAAATAAATTAAATTATTAATCAATCCATTAATTTTAACAGTAATACTGGTACATTAATTTTTCTTCAGTAAATCAGTTATAAACTTATTTGTTTCTTGTCGATCTTCAGCAAGTATATCTCGCATGCTTTGCATGAATGCTGCGCCAATGTTTTTCTGGGCTTCAATAAATTGCTTGTTTTCTTCCTACTTTTTTTCAAACACACTTTAATAATCCTTGCTCATTGATAGCCTTTTCTGAAATAAAATTTTTTGTTACAATTTCATTAGGTTATTAATTATAATTTCATGTGGCAGAGGTACATTACAACGTTTAAATCACTTATCTTGAGTTTGGCGTCTTTTAGGTGTACTCGTCTCACGTTTAGGAAATTATTCAGTGGAACTTTCAGTGGTGGCAGCAAATAAGGAGGAACCACTGGATATTTCAAGTTCACTTTCATCATCTTTATTTGCCTGAACAAACACCCCTTTTGATCTATTCACACCGACAGCTTCGGACACAGGACGCGTGCCAAACAATTCATTTAGAGTATCAAAGTGGGAGCAAGACTTTCTGCTAGCGCCACTAGAAGAATTATTCCGCTTTACTTCTATAAAATTTTTTCAGCATTCTGAGCTTACTTTTTACTTGTTCACTTAATTTGTTAATATTTTAAGCTTTACAATTTTCTGCTAGACTTTTATAAATAATGTTGTTCCTTTTTGTTTTGCCATCAATCTGTGCCAACACATTCTTTTCCTTTACGTTATCTAAAAGTTCCATTATTTCTTTTTCTGTCCTATGGATTTTGTTATTTTTTCCCATGAGTTTACTTTTCACTTAAATGCAAAACATAGGGGGATTCTCTGTGTCAAGCATCGACAGAAGCATATAGCAAGGTTTTCCTATCCGTGCAATGGTACAACAACAAAAAACATGCAAAAAAATATGCTACAATAGGAATAATATCCTAAATCAAAAACTATGTAGATTTATTTCCCACAGATAGCAAGTAGGAAAAAAGCAACCCTCTGAAGGAAAAAGCAACCCGTGCCGTGTGGTTGTTATTGTTTCACTTGAATATGTCACAATTTTGCGACGGGGGTGCTCTTGATCTCTAACACAATTCCATAGGAAATATTTGCATAGCATGCATTTCCCAGACGTAGAGAATCCCCCTAATGCGCAGATCACAACAACGTACAAATTAAAAATTATTACGCCCACAGCTGTTTTTGCGACGCGGTGTTGCCGTATTTTAAGTCAAAAAAATTATGTGTTTCGAAAAAATGCATGTATAATTTTCGTGAATTATAAAATGCGTGAATTGGTGTTTATGCCTATCAAAAAAAATTCCTCCTATTTACCTTAAGAAATTTGCGTTGGTACAATTTTCCTTCTTATACTAGTCGTCTGAAATTTATTAATCTCCCTACTCTCGCCAGTCGTCGGGATATGCTTGGTGTAATTTAAAATAATAACAGGCTGGGTGTAAGTTAAAATAATAACAGGCTCAATTTCCAGCCCGTTCAGAATGTCCAGACAATTTTGCCCCTTGTTTCTGAAAACTTGTAAAACGAGTTTTGAATTTCACGAGCCTTTGCATTGTTTGTGTGTTGATTTCAACCCTCATTCAAGCACATTCGACATATCTGACTCCCTTTTTCATATTAAGTAAACTATTTTGTCGACTCTATACTAATCATCACATTACAATTTATATTTTAAATATTTCTTAAAAATCAGATGTTTAATTTTGCTCTGTAGCGGAACTTTTTTAGTTCTCGACACTAAACAAACTTCTCCTCATCGTGACTCGGCGTTGATGAAAAATAAAAGAAGTTCCGTGCGGACAGCGCCCCTCGTACAGATGGAGGTGGGTAAAACGTTGGGATTAATAATAATAAAAAGCTTCTTAAACGCAAAGTCCATCTTCGCGTTTTTCTTTGAAAATTCATATTTTTAGAAAAATTTTAAAAAGTCCAGAAAGCTTTGCCAAGACTTTGCTTTCTTTTGCGAATCTTTTCGCGAATGTCGCAATTGGAATTACTTATACTACTGCGTAGGCACCGCTTGCGTTTCCTCTTCACACGGTTGGGAGTCAATCGGAAATACCACTCGAAACCAGGTCCTTCTGAACTTGATCTTTACAACGGAGTGGAGGTCTTCCCCTTCATCTTTCCATTGGGACGACATGACCTAGCCAGAGTATCCGCAGTCGTTTTATTCGCTGCACTATGTCGATGCTATCATATAACTCGTATAGCTCATCGTTCCATCGCCTGCGGTATTCGTCGTTGCCAACTCCCAAAGGGCCATAAATTTTTCGCAAAACTTTTTTCTCGAAAACTCTTAGTGCCATCTCATTGGATGTCGTCATCGTCCACGCCTCTGCGCCATATAGCAGGACGGGAATAATGAGCGACTGGTAGAGGTTGGTTTTGATTCGATTTGATACCTTTCAATTGCCTATTCGCTGTCCAAGTAGCTCCTATTGGCAACAGTGTATCTGCGTTGGATATCAAGACTTACATTGTTGATATTTCGTCTTCTCCTCGTTCACCACGGGACCCATTCGCTAAGATTTTTTGTCTAACCTAGAAAAAGCAAAGCTAACAGTGCACTTATTATGGTCAATGATACCAATATCATCGGCATACGCTAGCAATTGTGCACTTTTGTAAAATATTGCACCTTGGCTAATTAGCTCTGCTGCTGTTTTATTTTTTCCATCATAAGGTTGAAGACGATAAGAGCCACCCTATCTGAAGTCGCGTTTGGTATCTAACCACTCGGAGAGGTTCTTCCCCATTTTGGCTGTGCTTGTGGTATTGTCCAGCGTGAGTTTAAATAGCCGTATAAGCGGAATATTAATATTTTTATATTACTATTTGAACTCTGAATATTCAATAAAGGATATATGTAATTAATTCAAATTATTTGTAATTACACAGTGTGGTGACGGTCGTAATGAAAACATTGGTCCTTCGAACCGGATATCTGACCAACTCAAGACACAAGTGTTTCTTCAAAGGTCACCAAAACGTTGAAATAAACGGAATACTTAAATATTATGTTCATAATCTGCAATCGTCAAATTGCACAATTTTCACAATGGTCACAAAGTTGAGAAAAGATTTTTGCAAAAGCTGTGTTGTCCGAAATTGCACATTAATTATTACGTGGCGCATACACATAAAAACTAAAGATACGTGGTAACTTCACTGCCTTCACTTACATAATCAAAAATAAATAAAAAAATTTGTTCACTACTGATTTCTTTAATTTAACACAATTGAAGTGTTTGCATTTAATTAAAATCAAATAATTTTTCTTTATGAGCTTTTTGGTCAAAATTTCAACAACGGCATTCGTGTGGCACTTGAAGAGTCTTACAACTGTTGCTGTTGGTTTTTATTCTTTTCAAACTGCAGTTGCAACACACCTATTCTTTTCACAATATTTTTCCATAAATATTCTTGCCAAGCTCTGTGTTTAGCACCAACTTTTATTTTCACTTTCGTGTGTATTTCACTTGTGCCAATTTGAACAGTCTTACAAACTTTTTTTCCATCCATTATTAGGGAAACAAGTACTTTATGGTACCACACTATGGGGAAAACGAATGATGGGGGGTAGGGGTCCCTCCCCCCATTCTAAAACTGAAAACCAAAGAGGAAATGCCTAGTTTTCGAGATATTTAAATTTAAAGTTGGGAAAAATATGAATTTTTCCTAAGTTTTTGCTTATCAAAGCAACTACCATAAATTTTGGTGATGCCACCTGTAAAAAAAAAGTTCCTAAAAAAACAATAAAAACACAAATTTTGCAGTATTCTTAAGTAAAACACCTTTATAAATTAGCGGCCTTTGGCCGCACTATATTGGCGGCCTCCGGCCGCACTTGGGAAAATAACCCAACACCGTTTTCATCTTGAACAGTATTCTTAAGTCAAACACCTTTATAAGTTGGCGGCATTCGGCCGCGCTTGGAAAAATAACTCTCCACCGGACCGACACCGGCTTTGCTTTGAACAGTATTTCCATTAAAATTAAGTTAATAACAAAAATCCTCCAAATTTTTTACATAAAATTTTATTAATTTTTTTCTGTGGTCATGCAACTCTGCATCGTACAATATTTTCATATTAATGCCATATGGCAATACCCATTTACTGTCAGTGTGAAACATTACAATTGCAATTAGTTCAAGAAAATTTATGCATAAGTAAAATTGGTTTTATTAATTTAATTAAATAATATAGAAATGTAATAATCTGTGAAATAGTGAATAAAAACAGCAAATAAACTTTCTTACACCATATATAAAACATTTGTGCGCGTGTTATATGAAAAATTTGCAATACAATAGTAAATTTTTTAACAACAAATTATGCGCAAGTAAATAAAAATATTATGAAAACTAAAATCAATTTACATAAATAACATCTGTAGTAACCACATTTGAAAGTATCATAAATATAAATAAAGTATTTTGGCTAATATAAGCATTGGTACCATCTTGCAAGCCCATTATTACACTGCACCGCAATCATTTTCATAAATATTTGGTTAAATTTCCAATCACTTTCAACTTGGTTTTGGTTTTTATCTCATATAAAATCCTTTGCCACTTAATTTCATATGACTAGCTGGGCTTAATGGATATTTTTAAGCTTAGTTTGATATGAGCTTCTGTCACAGTAAAGGCGAATAAAATTAGACCGGACTAAAATACAAATTTACGAGGGCCATTTTTTAAATTTAATGTATACACCAATATACACCCCTCACCTTATTTGTTGGCGGTACAATACTTTTTAGTCGCAACGCTTAATTCCGGCGGTATTTTTGATATTTTCTTGCTGTGATTTTCGTATAAGTTTAAGCCTATCTGTCCTGTCAATTAGATTTTCATCTAGTGACTCTTATTTTCGTATTATGTCATATTCATCGGCATGTGCTAACAGTTGCTGACCAAACGAAGAATAATATGGTGTACATCCAATTGTCTGATGAAAGGAGCTTTTTAAAGCTTCTTTCATATCTTCTAACTGTTTATCCCAAAGTGTCTGGTTTTCTTTCACTGCTCACTAGCATTAGCTTGTGGACTATCCAAGGTTGTATATACATTTCTTATGTCACCTTCTGCCAGCAAGTTGTTAAATTTGGAAGAGTCAAATTGCTTATCGTTATCACTTAAGTTGTTAAATTTGGATGGCTTAAATTGCTTACCGTCATCACAAATCTACACACAACTTCTGGAAAGGACTTTGGGCAGTGTAATGAATGAACATGGGCGGACGGAGAACAATGTTAGGTGCCTTACTTTGTCGACAGACTTCGCATCGCCAGCATATTCACGTTCATATTTGGACAGTAAAAGTTTAGACGTAAACGCTCTTAAGTTCTCGAAATGCCTTCTTGGCATTAGTTAGATGGACATGAGCATTTTCAATTGTTAGCTGAACGAGAGTTTTCGGAATCCAGAGTTTCCAATTGAAAATTTCGTGTTCTAGATATTCATCTAGATGTTCGGTTCGCTTGAATAAAAGCTTTTTGTATGTCAGGAAAGCAGCTTGCATTTTCGGATATATTTTTTTAACGGACGAAAACTCGGAGGGCTCCGGATTTACGGACGGGCTTCTATTTCATTAATTCCATAAAAATTCTCTCAAGATCAATCTAAAAAATCTGCTAGATTAATCCGTTTGTCTCATCAGCCATTGTAAGCTCGCGTGGTCAGTAATGATCTTGAAGTCCTGTCCTGTGACGCTATACACTAAACACAGACGAAATTTATTTGGTTTCTTCACTAGAACGATCGGACTGGGCCAAGGACTATTTGGGGGCTCTTCTATTACTCCAAGTTTCAAGATGTCTTTCATTTATGCACGGACAAATTTTCATACAGGGAATATGGGGGTATAGGAAAACATATATGTTTATTCGGACGGACACCAGGATGAAGTTTTAAAACATACTTAAGCCTTGCTTTTCAAAACTAGGAAATATATTCTTAACCATGTCTTACTTTCTTCATTGCTGACTGGTGAGATTGTATTTTTATAACATTTTGAATCTGTAGTGAACGTTTTAAAAATACTAATTGAAATATTTAAAAATGGTTTGTAATAAGTCCCTAAAAAATCAACTCTGGGGTTCATTTCTCATCAGTGTTCATTTTAACTTTTCGCAAAAGATAAGCAAAGTACTATTTTGCAAAAGTTGCGAGTTGCCGCTTCCATTTGAAGGTCGGTATGCAGCTCTAATGAAAAAACTCATATATTTCGTGGATGAGAAAATGGAGTAGGCACGGAAATTTGACAGATCGATTTTCTATTGTGAAAATCTTTTCACATAGGAAAAAGATATACAAACGTAAATAAACATATAAAGAAACATGAACATAGTGGGGTATGTACTCAATTATTTAAATACATTCTGTGCATATTTAGTAAATTATTCCTTTTAGCACTAACTTGGAAAACATTCTAAATTGTGGGCTATTTATGACCGCATTGGAGGCAATGCGAACGGAGGAATCCCGCAAAAGACCAAGATACTGGATGAGACCTTATTTAGAGGACCGAAACGCGAAGGGAAGGTTTGCAACGAACTTGGAAAATATGCGAAGCTTACCTAAAGTATTTTTAGAAAACTTCAGAATGACGCCGAAAACTTTTGATAAAGTATGATTTGTTACTGCCGCACTTATAACGCAAGCGCAATACGAGACTAAACAATTGCATATCGGAGAAAGAAAAATTAGCAATTGTTTTAGAGTATGTTATTTATATATTCTAATCTATTTATATGTTATATTTTTTTAACTTCTAACTAACAATTGTCTTTGTTTTTTCCAGGTATTTAGCATCGGGCGATCTACAACGGCACGTATCATCGTGCTACAGAATCAGCAAACAGCATTTCAACAGTATAGTTGCACAAGTATGTAAAGCTATCTGCATCACTCTAAAAGATGAAAGATAATCTTCAAAAAGCGGCGGCCTAGTTTTCAGATAAGTGGAACTTTCCCAATTGTGTTGCTGCTATTGACGGCAAACGAATCAACATAAAAGCGCCTCCGAATAGTTGCAGCATTTTCTACAATTATAAGGTTTGTAGAATCAGCATGGGCAGTTTTACAGCATAAGGAATGATTAATTTCTCAACGGAGTATGTGTTGTTAAAACGCCTAAAATTAAAATAAAAATTACTAAAATATTTTTCATGTAGAGATTTCACTCAATCGTATTAATAGCAACTTATGATGCGTGCCACAGATTTTCGTACATTGATATTGGTGCCTATGGAAGGAGATGCGAATATTATTAAGAATTCGACGTTGCGTAGAAGCATCATCAAAGATACATGCTTTTTCCCTAGATTCTTTTGGTTTTACGATAAAAATTCCATACCGTGAATATCGTGGGTGTCGGTGAGTTCCCCTTATGTAAGCCTTTCAGTACGAAGCCATGGACAAAGGAGGAACGCATTTTGAACTACAGGTTAAGCAGAGCACGCCGATGTATTGAAAATACCTTTTGCATATTAAGCGCGAAGTGGCTTTGCCTAAGAAAAATATTATTTTGCAGTCCTGAACAAACTCAAACAATTGTATCTGCGTACCGTTTGTTGCATAATTTTTTAATAAATACTTCTCACTCAGCTTCCTGCAACAGTAACTTCCCAGGGAACGAAAGTGAAAGTGTCGATGGCCAACATGCTATCTTAGAAGATATCTTAAGTCAAACCAGCGTGATTCCGTGGAAGACCGTCGGACTATGGGAAATATATTCGAAGCGTACTTAAAGAATATGTCAACTCAGAAAATAGATCCGTTTCTTGGCAAAATGAAGTTGCCTAAAGTATTGTTTTTTTTTTTATTAATGAAAGTATTACGTTAACCAAAAGGTAGTTAAATTAATACTTTCATTAGTAAAAAAACAATACTTTATAGAAAAACTAAAATTAATTTAGTTTCTTTAGTAATCATATAATATTACACACATATGAGTATGCGAGAACATTCTTATAATAATTTACCAAAATAAAAGCCAAACTTCGTTTTCAACAATATGTTCAAACATATATAAAAATAATATAAAATTAAAAAGAGAAATAACGCAAAAAATTTAAAGAATCTTATTAGATCGATATTGGAATCCTCTATGGAGGAGGTCGCGGGCAAAAACTAAGGTAAATGGATGATGTTCGTTATTTACTAAGCTGGCTATTTTCAACTACCGAGGTAAGTCAAAATAGCGAACTTAGTAAATAAAGAACACCCTCCACCCACCTTACTTTTGTCCGCGACCTTCTCCATATGGAATTTCAAAATCGTTCTAATTATATATTTAACTACAATTTTTTTTTAATTTTCCCTTTCGATAAGGGCATTTAATGTTTTCGAAAATCCATGCATGCCTGTTTCGCAAAGGGCTCAGGGAGCATCCATTCGAAGCTGGCGAAAGCAGCTTTGTAGGGTGATGCGGACTCCACTTTAATTGCCTGCTCTTGTTTTTCTACAAGTTTATCGAACCGCTCCCACGTGACGGAATTACCTATACCTCTCAATGAGTTACGCTTGGGGCATTTTGGAGTCTGCAAAAAATTATTAATAATTATTAAGTGTAATAAAAGACATGTTTATTTCGCACAAAAACCTGTGTTACCGTGCTTTCGTTTTTGTATAATAAGTTTAGAAATAGGCAATAGAAAATGGAGTTTTTTTCATTCGAGGTGCGTACCGCTTGGTAAAATTTTTTTCGTGCATAATCACTATTTATCATCGTATCACGAGCTTCATAAGAAGGTTCAGAATTCCCAACCGGGTAATAGTTCAGCTCTTAGTCGGAAGAATCTGCCTACCACGTGTGAAAGTGACCTAGCTAGGTGCTTTGCTGATGGCGCTGTTGATCTCCACCTTAACATAATTTTCTATCTTTCCGCACTATCATAGTCACCTGGTGCCCCCCCCCCAGCGTTAAACAGGTGTATTGCTTAAAATTACGGGTAAAAGCAACTTTTTTTATTTAATCGACCATTTAATACGGAAAATTTTTAAAAGTGAAGTGAAAATCGTAAATTTCGAATTAATATTCTAATAAGATTTAAAATTTATGTTATGTTTCGAAAACGAATAAAAAATTTTAGTATAAAAGTATAAAAAAAGATATTTAAAATATATAAAATGTAACCTAAATATAGTTTTAAAAATACTTCAAAAAAAATTCTTATATTATAAGTGAATTAGTACCCATATTTTCTTACAAAATATAATAACTTAAAGCCAGTTTTCTTATTATCAACTTAAATAATTCATTTTCATGGAGTAATAAATAATTACAATATAAAATATTCACAAGAAAAAATCTAGAGAAAAAATTTGTTAATGATCATTTAACTAGCCGCTTCAACAATACTGCTACTAATTTTCGTGAAGGCCTTCCACGATCATCATGCTATAAGTGGAAAATGTAAGTGAATTTCTTACACCAATTTATCCATATACTCATTTATATTATTATTCATCTGTGTGTGAGAAATGCGTTTAAATATCATACATTAAAATTTTTTATTGACTTTCCTGCTGGCTCGCTCGTAGCAGAGGATACTAAATACAATGTTTGAGGTTTTTACGTCCTCACCTCAACACTGCAGAAACAGAACTCAATTTTAATAATTTTATAATTAGTATTTTTAGCTAAAGTTTTGTTGATGAGAACAACAACAAATTGCTTACACCAATTACTGCAGACGCTGACATCAGCACTTAGCATTTTGCCGGATGCGCGTGCAGTTGGTTGCTTGGTCATTCAATTTAGCTGTTGCGCTAATTCTTTGAATTAGTGCAACTTCGAATTCAAAACAGGAAATGTAAAATATTAGTTAGCAAATAATAATATTTACCTGTGGGAAATAATAATTTAAGAATCAGCGAAATTTGACTGTGTGAAGTTATTGGTGCGATTGCCAAAAAGTAAGTGAGTATGTAATTCACTACACTGTAGATCAGACAAAAAGGTGAGTAATTTATTATGTGTTAACTCCTCCGCCCTTAATATTGAGCGTCCTCGATCGATGAGTTAACGTAATATTTAGGTATGTCTTCGATTTCTGTTTCTATAGTGTTTAGGCTGGATTCTTTGTCTTTATTTATTTAAATTTTTCGAAAAAATCTTAATTTTAACATAGTGCTTATAATAATTAATATAATAATTCCAATAGATATTACATTAATGGAAATATATACTTTATTATGGTTTTCCATTGTCCTTAATTCTTCTAGCTCGTTAGTTTGAAATTCTTTAATTGAGTTTAATGACAATATTTCTTCAATTTTTTTCACTTCTGCCATAGGCTGTAAAATGGCAGGCAAGAGTTTTTCCCGTGTTATTTCTTTTGAAAAATAAACTTTATTACCTTCTATAGTTGTATTAAGTATGTTCCATTTATTTTAATACTTTCGTTTTCAAATTTAACGAAACGTTGGTATTCATTTAAAAATATTATATCGTTTGTAATTTCTTCAATTGTTTTTATGTGTTGATTATTTATTTTCGTACAATTATCTACTTTACTTTTCAGCAGATGTGCTATGCAAGTGCCGTTCGTAATGTCTTCTAAAGAATCCTTTGAACATATTGACAAATTATTATATGTTTTACAATTTTTTATTTTTCCATATATTTCATTCTTACATATTGGTATAGATTCGTATTTGATTTTATTTATAAATTTTCCTTTCTTTATTGGCCTAATTTGTAATGATTTACAATCTTCTATTCTTGTTGTAGGCAGGTTTATTATGTAGATTAAGCTTTGTTTATTAGAGGCAATTTTTATATCGGCGAATTCTAGTGCTTCGTCAATATTTATAAAGGGAATGTTTTCATCTTCTAAAAATTTTCTTGTTATTTCCATCTCTCTGTCGTATAGAATATATGAATTTATAATGTTCGATTTTGCCCAATGAATGGCATAAGCAATGTTTATTAATTCTTCTTTTATTGTTTGTAATTTAAACTATGTCTCGAGTAATAGCTCGTTATCAGTTTCTTTTTCTTCTTGAACTAGTTTAGATATTTTATTTGAAGTCTCTATGACTTCATTGATTTTTTCATTAGTTAATTTATTTATTATTACTTACCTATTATTATTTTCTAAGACGTTATTCATTTTTTCAACTAAAATTTTTAAGTCGCTATGGTCTGGATTTCCTGCTATCCATTTCCATGCGGAATCTATAAAATCTAATGATCGTTTTCTAAGTGTTTTGCTTATCCTAACTCCATCTAAATAATTTTTTGATTGATTGATGAGGGATGAAAGGATGGGTTTCAATTTCGGGTTTATTTGGATATCTGTCGCAAATTCTACACTGCTTAACAATTTTGTTAATTTTAGACTGCATCTGTGGGAAATAGAAAGTTTGAATAATTGGTTTTTTTGTTTTCTATTGCGTTTCTATGTGCTCTCTTGTGCTGAAGTAATATTTGCTGTTCTTGCTCTTCCATTGTTTTTAAGTCCTTGACTTTTGATTGAGTGAATCTAATTTTGAAGTTGTTGGATTTGTCCCATTATTTCGTCGGAAGTAAACATACCGTTAATAACATAAGCGTTTAGATAACGTTTTAGTAGGTCTTTCAATTCGTCAATGGAATACTTTGGTTTAGTAATTGTATGTCTGTGGTAGGTCGGAAAAGGGATTTTGAAGTCATACGAACTTTTCTGTCCTGTAAGTATCCAGATTTGGTTTTTAAACACATTAATCGGGGCTGGTATTAGATTATGTCCAGAGCTCTCGTCGGAATGGGTTGCTATTGTAACTGTATTTACTTGTGGAGCCCTAGAAAGAGTGTCGGCGACGACGTTGGTTCTTCCTGGCTTATATTTGAGTTCATGGTCATATTCCTCTAAGATAGCCTTCCATCTTTTCAATTTTGAGTTATCGTTTTTGTTGCTGAGTGCGTACGTTAATGGTTGGTGGTCGGTGAATATTTTTATTTTTGCTGTACCGTATAGATAATTTCTTAGAGATTTTAATGCCCAGATGATGGCGAGCATCTCTTTCTCATTCATCGCGTAGTGTTCTTCAGTTTTCGTTAAGGTCCTCGAAATGAATGTAATCGGCTTACCGTCCTGTTCCAAAACAGCGCCAATAGCTTGCTTTTAAGCGCTGTGGTCAGATGAAATTCTTTATGGTAGTTAGGGTAGGTTAGTATCCCTTCCCTTGATATAAGTGGATTTTTTACTTGGTTGAAGGCTTCGGTGGCTTCTCTATTTAGTTGTATGGTCCTGTTTTTGGATTGGTTTTTAGAAATCCTACCCGCTTCTCCTCTTAGGAGACTAGTAAGTGGTTTGGTTATTTTGGTATAGTCTTTTATAAATCGCTTGTAATAACCAGAGAGACCAAGAAATGATCTCAAATCTTTTACTGTATTTGGATATGGAAAGTCGACTATTGCTTTCACTTTAGTGGGGTTGGTTATAATACCTTCCGATGATGCTAGGAATCCTAAAAATTCTATTTCTTTTTTGAAGAATTCACACTTATCTATCTGCACTTTCATATTAGCTTCCCTTAAGGTTTCGAAAATTTCGCGAATATTTTGTGCATGTGATTTTTCGTCCTTGCTGAATATGATTATGTCATCTATATAAACATAGCAGGACTTCCCGATGTATTTTCTCAATACATCGTCCAAGGTTCTTTGAATGGTTGCTGGGGCATTTTTAAGGCCAAAGGGTAAACGTGTAAACTCGTATTTACCGTTTTTGACTGAGAAAGCAGTTTTCTCGATGTCAGATTATTTCAGAGGAATCTGATGGAAACCGCTTTTCAAGTCTATAACTGAAAAGAGTCTGTTTTTGCCTAATTGCGCTAGGACTTCGTTTATATCGGGAATCGGGTAACGATCGGCTATCGTTATAGCGTTGAGCTTTCTATAATCTATTACTAGTCTGTACTTCTTCTGGAGAGAAGCATTTTGTTTTTTTGGGACGACCCATATGGATGAATTATAAGGGGAACGGGAAGGTCTAATTATGCCATCGTCTAACAATTTCTGAATCTGTTTTTCTACTTCTTCTTTTAAGGACGTGGGATAGGGGTAATATTTTGTGTAGACTGGTTTGTTTGAATTTGTTCTGATAGTGGCGACGTATAGGTTAATTGTTCGTTGGGGTCGGAGAAGAGGTCACTATTTTGGTTTACTAATGAGCTCATTGCTTGTTTTTGAAAATGCTTCATGTGTTCATTCCGTATTTGGACATGGTTGACATCCTGCGAGAAAAGTTGCTTAAGGTTTATTTTAACTGAATCATTAATGGTCATAAAGTTATGTTTCGTGTAAATGACCGCTGATAATTCTTTTAAGCTGTCATTACCGAGTATTGCTTGGAAGGAAACGAGATATGGCAGAAGGTAGAATTTCAAGTTGATGTTTGTCAAGTTAAATAGATTTATGTACGTGTGGTGCGTGATTTCTATTTTCCCCCCTACCGAATTTGCAAAAAAATTATTGTCATTTTGGATTTTCTTCTGTACTAATTTTGGCTGTATGTAGTTTTTGTTCGACCCTGTGTCGACTAAAATTTTTAGAATGTCCCCACTCTTCGTCCTGCAGTTGAAATAAGGTAACGAAGAGTTTTTTATTCTAAAAAATGGATGTCCGTAAAGTCTGCGCTTTCGCAGTCGTATGGGTAGTATTCGGGATATTCGACACCATATTGTTCATAGGTGCTGAGTCCGATATTGTCTGTTCTGTTTAATGAAGAGTTAGCTTCTTCTGAGCTGCTGAGTCCGATATTGTCTGTTCTGTTTAATGAAGAGTTAGCTTCTTCTGAGCTAGTGGTTACGTGGTAATTTCTATGTGCTTTCATGGGCGGGTTTGTTACGTTTGAGGAGGCTTACATTTTTCCAGCGTATTTTAAGTGGGTCTGTTTGCATATTTGATAGCGTTTGTCCTTATGTTGGAGTCGATATCCATTGGTTCTGGTCTTGGTTGTGGTTTCTGGGCTGTAGGCCTAGGAGTTGGGTTAAAGTTTTGTCTCTGCTGTAGCTGCTGTTGATTATATTCGTTTGGGTGGTATCCCTGTGGATATTGGTGTAGTTCTGTAAATTGGTTCGGTCTCTGTTGATACTGCATTCTCGTAGTTGTTTAGTCTTTGAAAATATTGTTGTGGTCTTTGGGATAATTGGTTGGGCGTAAACCGCTGTTGGGTCTGTGGAAAATGCGCTAGCTCTGGGTAAAATTGTGGTGGTTTTAAATAGTTTCGTGGTGGCAGTGGTGGTTTAAGATTATAGTTGTCAAATCCATTTTGGTGGTTGGCATGGGTACTCCTAAATTTTTGGTTTTCTGGTTTTAAGCATAAGTGGAGTGCTTCTGGAAGGTCTTTTGGTTCCTTCATTCCTAATAGGTGCGGAAGATCGCCGTTAAGGCTTCTAACAAATGTATCTAGGGCTTTGATCCTGTACGTTTCTGCAAGGAGTCTGATGGATTCTTGGCTCACTTCCATGCATCCGATCTTATTAAGTATTAATGAAAGATGTGAGTATACTTTTTTAAAGAAGTCCTGGACTGAATGTCTGCCCTGTATCAGCCCTGTCATTTGGTACTCCAATGTACCGAGGTCCCTTTTATCCGCGTAGTGTGTCGTGAGACACATCGAAATTGCTTTCCAGTCTAATGGGGTGTTGTAGGATTCTAGTGCAATATCTGCGCTGCCTACAATTTTGTTCCTTATCACATTAAGGATCCCGAAATATCTGGGAGTTCCTCTTGTGTGGTAGTAGATTTGGAGAATACGTTTCACACTTTTTTTCCATGAGTTGAATTCTACCGATTTCCCGGAAAACTCTCTCAATGATCTGACTACATCGGGAATCTTATCAGATCCTATGGTCTCGCTTATAATGGATCTAATAAGAGTGGCTAGCTCTGAGGAAATTTGGGGGCTTGAGGTTGCGGGCATTGATCCCGCGGGGGGTGCTGGAGGAGCGGTTAGCAACTGCGGCCTAACTAGGTTATTTGGGTTCGCTATTTTATCTAGTTCAAACAAAAATTTTATTTTTATTTTATCTAGTTAGAAAGGTTGTATTTATTTTCTTATCTTAGATTCGAAAGGAAAACTTTGAATAACTTTAATGATCTAAATTTACTTTTTTTTCTCTTTAAATTTTCGAACTTCTTTTGTTTTTTATTTCACTTATATTAACTTAAAAAAAATTGTTTATTTTATTTTATCTAGTTAGAAAGGTTGTATTCATTTTCTTATCTTAGATTCGAAAGGAAAACTTTGAATAACTTTAATGTTCTAAATTTACTTTTTTTCTTTAAAATTTCAAACTTTTTTTTTATTTGTTTCACTTATATTAACTTATATTAGTGTGAGCTGCATTCTGGCAAGTGTGCTTATTCCTTTTTCCTGTTCCGGTACTCTGAAAACTGGCTTAATCTTCTTGCTGCGAGTAGTTCTCTCGCCTGGCTGGTGTCGTGATGTCGTTGGGGCCTCAGGGAAGTTCCTACGTTCCCATTCACGCCACTTTATGTAATATTTTATTACTGTGTCACTTTTAGAAGTAGAGAAAGTTTTTTATTTTTCTTTCTCGTGTCACTTTTTTAGAAGTAGAAAAAGTTGTTTTTTTTTTCTAGAGTTTTTCTTTAAAAGTTTCCTTTTTCACTTTCGTTTACTGTGGTACGTTTTTTCTTTTTGGGTTCTCTCTTTTTTTTTTGGCACTTTAAGTGGCAATTTTTTTTGGATTACACTTTTTTCGTGGCACTTTTAATTACTTCAGTATTCTATTATCTTGGTGACACCGACTCTACGCTACACTGCCAAGCTTTTTAGCTCGGCGCTAATTCTTTGAATTAGTGCAACTTCGAATTCAAAACACGAAATGTAAAATATTAGTTAGCAAATAAGAATTTACCTGTGGGAAATTTTTATTGCGAAATTGACTTTTAATTTAAGGGTCAGCGAAATTTGACTGTGTGAAGTTATTGGTGCGATTGCCAAAAAGTAAGTGAGTATGTAATTCACTACACTGTAGTGCAGACAAAAAGGTAAGTAATTTATTATGTGTTAACTTACTCACTGACCAGATGAGCTTGCAGTTTAGTTGTTGTCAGCGCGCATCACCTACGATAGAGCGGGTAAAACAAATATCCAAAGGCACAAACGATCTGAAAATTTTTCAGAGAGCGCATATGGCTGCCATATATATTTCATGAATTTAATGTGTTACTAAATAAATAATATATTTTTTATTATTATTAATTAGTCTTTACGTTGCTTTAGTAAGAATTTGGCGTTTAATTTTCTAATATATTTAGAGACAATAACAACAAATAAGTACTATCTTGTTTGTTTAAATACTTTAATATTCAAAATTTATATTTTCTAAGATATTTTTCATAGCGTCAATACAGAGTTTATCCATATTTTGTAAATAGAGTTGATTGCAAAACTCTCGTTCTTAAGTCATAGTCTACGCAATTCAGCTAATGAGTTTATTGTAACATACGAAGTTTTCTGACGGACTCTAGGTCTCAAGCTATGTTGTAGAATTTTAACAAGTTCGATTTCTGGCAAAGCACTCTGCAGTTTGTGAACAAATTTTGAACGTGCTCGCAAAGTAAATTGCAACCACCACCAAACGTATCGTTGATCACTTGACTTTCTGTTCGGTATATGAATTTATCTACTGAGAGTTTATATCCCAATTTGAAATTAATTGGGGTATGTTACTAGAGTTTGGAACATTATACATGTCACTAAATCTCATTTCGTCGTAATTTATATGAAAATTCTGCTGAGAAGTATTTGGTGCATTTGGCATTTGCCCAGCCAAAAAGGAGTACAATTATTCTGATGATTATTACGTTGGTAGTTATTCTCGGCGGAACTAACCTTACTAGCTGGTGTGGGATTTTGAGAATTGAGATTTAAGCAGCAAGCTAACAACCTATTCATTGTGTTACATAAATTTTCCTCTATCATCTGGGAGAAACTATTTTCGTGCAAACAATATTCCGAGCTCTAATATCTTCATCATTAGTATTGGATCGAGCTTCCCTTGTCGCTGGAAACTTCGTAGCGGCCTTTCCTTGATTATCCTCACCTGGATTAGGCACAGATAATCCCATGTCTTTATTCGGATTTTCAGTCTGAAATGCAGTGGGAGATCTTGTACATACTCCATTATTATGATTAAACTTTTTAATAATAGACATATTCGGTGGAAGGGGTGATTGCAAGCAGTAATTAAAATATCATCATTTTCAACGAAATTATTTTTGCATAGAAGACGCACGGTTACCTGTAGTGCCGTGATGGCAGTGTCATATTTTTACCATTTCTACGTGAAGCCATTTTGAATAATTAATTCATTAACATATTTCGTAACCTACAATATTTACTTCACACCAACTTTTAATGTGAGTAGTCTTCTTAGAGTAATCGGGTAATAATAATCATTTAAAATAAATTTATGTGAAACAAAAAACATTAATTTTTTCTTAATTTAATTTTTTTGTTTTGTCCATAATATCTTGAATTTCTTTCCAAAACCAAATTTCAAAAGATAAGCGAAATATATACTCAATCAATAAGTTTGGTATATTTCTTCAGGTCGTATAGATATTATAACGGCTTATAGCCATACTCTGTTACAACTTCAATTCCATTTTGGTAAATCAACCTAATGAAATGAAATTGATTAAAATAGAATGAAGTTATTAGTTATTTTTACACGTCATCGTCAATGGTCAATTTCTTTAGCATATAGCCTATAAGAATAGCATTCCAGTATCTGAGTTTGTATAAAGGAACCAAGTAAAAAAATCTAAGCAGAAAAACTAAACATCAGCAATAAATAAAAATTAGACCAATTAGAACCATTAGAATTAACTAAATTTCAATTCTCTTACTTACATAACATAGTTAACAATCTTTTGTTTAAAACTAACAATTTTAATAATTTTATTTTGTATAAATCTGTAAAGTATGCGATAAAAAAATCACGCAACTTTAACTACTACAAATTTATTCCTACTATGACTATTAATAATAGAATCCTAACCCACCTCAACTCATGTTTAAAGTAGTCATTGACCCTCGTTTATATATATATTTAATATATATATAGATACCTATGTATATGCACATGCATAAAAATTATGATATGTATGTTTGTAAAAAGACAAAATGCAAATATATATGTATGTAAGCACCAATGTCCTTGTTATCTCTCAAAGAGTAGAGGAAAACGGCATAATTAATATTATTATTTAAGTATCTTCAATTTCTTCACTCTTAATTATTACCTTTTGATAATAAACGATAATTAAATTTAACTTACAGAAAAGTTAATCAAGTAGTATTGAGTGAATTTATTAAATTTTTGAAAAATCGAACCTTGATTTTCTGTCTCAAACTACACTTAATTAAAAAAGCTGGAAACTATTTATATAAGTAAAGAAAACTTTGTACAATAATAACTACATCGCAAATAAAATATCCATGTATATATTTGTATTTAAGTATTTCAATTTTATTATGAAAAGCAGCAAAGTCTTCAGCTGATACGGAAAAGTGAACTCATGGACTGTAAAAATACTTTATTAAATGATGATCCCTAATAAGGTTGATGGTAGACGGTGTCCAGTATGTAGTTATAGATTTGGGTAAATTTGTACCCGTACTTTTTTACACAAGAAAATCGATGTTTAAAAAACCGCATTTGTTAAGAAGAACTTATTTCTATTAAAGATTGTCTTCATAAAAACAGCAGAAGCATTTTCGCTGGAGTTTAACGTAAGCTCAGATGTTTAGCGAATCAAATGGCATTTAATGTCTTATGACTAAAAGCAGTGCATCCAGTGCTACAATTGGCAGCCACACTATCACTTTTTGCGGTCATCAACACTCAGTGGGTGGTGACTACCTTCCTAGACGCGTCAGAGCGCAATATTAAAAATAGCTTCGAATGTCCTGAACAAACAATGTGTTCTAGGCACTTAAGTTTGTTACGCAGAACTCATCTGAATGCAAGCTGTGGTTTTTCGCCAAACGCATAATAAAAATAAAATTATATGACTACTTTATAGTTGTTGGATGTGTTGATGGTACACACATCGGTATGCTACAACCCATTGACAACTATTACTGATTTAATAATAATAATTAAAAGTATATAAATTTTAATATCACCACAATAAAATATATACTTATATAAAAACAAAATAAATCTACTAAATTTATATAGACAATAACTATAAAGATTTACTTCAACAGGAAAGGGTTTCACAGCTGGAACGTAATGAGAGTAACTAGTTCTTTCATAAAATTAAGAGGTTTATATTTGCAGTACGAGTACATTCAAAAGATTTTATATAACACATATCAAATACTGGCAATTAATTGTCAATGAGGTGGGGCAGTTCATGATTCTTTTATATGGAAACACTCGGGCAAAAGAAATGTTTTCTTCTTCTTATTTAGAGTAGACATCTCTTACGCAATTATAGAAGCATCAACAGCACCTAGTCACTAGTTCCTTATCTTTGCTGTTTGGCGAAAGTTGAAAATACCAAACGAAACCAGATTGCTCTCCACCTAATCCTCCCAAACGGAGTGGAGATCTTTCTCTTACTCGACTTCCACCAGCGGGTACTCCATCGAATACTTTCAAAGCTGGAGCGCATTCATCCATTTGGATGTCGCCGTATAGCTCATACAGCTCATCATAAATATCATCGGATATCGACATCGCTCATTTTTCTGCACCATATGTCAGGGCGGGAATGATGAGCGAGTTGTAGAGTTTAATTTTGGTTCGTCGAGAGAGGACTTTACTTTTACTGTTGGCAATAGTGATTCTGCAGTGGATTCCAAGGCTGGCATTGTTGGTATTGTTAATGGTGGTTCCCAGAGCCACGAAATTATCTAGGACTTCGAAATTATGACTGTCAACATTGACATCGGAGCCAAGTCGCGAATATGATGACAATTTATTTGATGACAGGAGATATTTCGTCTTGCCCTCGTTCACTACCATACCCATTCGCTTCGCTTCTTTGTCTAACCTGGAAAACGCAGAACTTACAGTGAGGTTGTTATGGCCAATAATATCAATATAATCGGCATACGCTAAGAATTGTACACTCTTGTAGAAGATTGTACCTGGCAAAGTTAGCTCTGCAGCTAGTTTTATTTTTCCAGAATCAAATTGAAAAAATCACAAAATAAAGAGTCACGCTGTCTAAAACCACGTTTAGTATCGAATGGCTCGGAGAGGTCCTTCCCCAATCTGACTGCGCTTCTGGTATTATCCAGGGGATGTCAAATTCACGCATAGCGGAGTAGAGGCAGTTCCTTATCGTCCTGTGAAGGCAGCTTTAAAATCGATAAATAGGTGGTGTATATTAATTTTTTTCTATCGGATCTTCTCCAAGATTTGGCGCATGGTGAATATGTGGTCAATGGTGGATTTGCCAGGTTTAAGGCCACACTGATAAGGGGCGATCAGTTTTTTAACGGTGGGTTTTAATCTTTCCCACAATACGCTGGATAGAACCTTATGTGAGATATAAAGGAGATAATTGGTGCAGATTGTGGGGTCTCAAATTTTTTGCATTTGGCAGAGCACATTTTTGTTCCATTTGTCGGGCAAGTTTTCGTCCGACCATATTCTGCAAAGCAGCTGATGTATGCACTTTGTCAGTCTTCGCCGACGTACTTCAGTAGCTCAGCCGGTAAGCCATCGGCTCCTGCCGCTTTGTTATTTTTTAAGTGGGCAATCGCTATTCGAACTTCTTCATAGTCGGGTGATGGAACATATCGTCGTCATCGATTGGGGTTTCGGGTTCGCCATTGATCAGGTTGGAGAAAAGTTCCCTCCACAAACTATGTATGATCTGGAAATCCGTCACCATATTACATCCTTGGTCCCTACATGATCTTGCTTCGGCCTTGAAACCTTCTGTAAATCGCCGCATCTTATGATATAATTTTCGAGAATTATCCTTGACGGCCAGCTTTTCAAGCTCTTAATACTCGTGCATTTCGGTCTCTTTCTTTTTTCTTGGTATCTATCCCATCCAACACGTGTCGTGGTCGAAGACATTACCGTGTAAAAATAAAAAAAATTATGCAATTTAATAACGAGTCGGGTAGTCGCGGCACCTAAGGACCTCTGCCAAACGGATTTTCTTTGAATCGACAAGCTTGGTGGTTTCCTGAGTTGTTTTTTCAGACCACTCTTTGAGTATCACGTTTTTTTAGCTGTTGTCGATATTGTGTGTTTGCGTATTTGTGCCCGTAAATGCTCAATCGGGTTTAAGTCTGGTGACTGTGGAGGCATATGTAGTTGATTGAGGGCATTGCAAGGCAACCAAACCCGGATAATTTCTGCTGTGTGCTTAGGATCATTACAGTGTTGAAAATAATACTCAGCTTTTAAAACCAATTTTTCAGCACTCGACCGCATATTACGTTTTAATAAGTCTAAATATATATGCCTATCTAGAAGTATTGTTGTTTCCACAAATCCTCAGTTGCCTGTGCCGCTGGCACAGACCATCACACCACCACCTGCTTCACAGTTGGATAAATATTACATTTGTTGTACTTCGATTCGTCGGAGAAAAGCACATATTTCCAAAAATGATTTGTCATGTTTATATATTTATTTGCAAAGTCAATACCCTTTTTTCAGTTAACAGGCGAAACTAGAGGTTTTTTTCGTGCTACTTTGCTATGCAAACCTGCCCGTGTCAAAATTCTCCGCGAAGCAACCACTGATTTTTCTTTGCCGCATTTAATATTGACTGTCTTTCACGGAGTGTTAATTTCGGTGGGCACCCAGATTGCGGTTTTGAAGTGATAATAATAGGACCAGAGCCTTTACCACCAAAAGCAACACAACTTGTATAATATGGAAATATTTGAAGGCGCCAAATGATATGGAAATATTCGAAGGCGATTACCTCTCTTAGCCAAATTTTGGTTACATATTTATCTCATTCAAGTGCAGCTCCCAATTCAATAAACTATATTATTTAAAAAAAGATAAGGGATGAAGCCAGAGATATATTCCCAAAAAGTCCTCTGACAAATGGCAACATTGTGGAAAAACTTGTGAGATATGTATGAGAATAAAAGAGTGTTATTAAATAATCAGTAAGATACTTTAATTGAATTTAAGTCAATAGATAACGAGAGTAGTCAATCTATAAATCAGCTGCAAAATGATATAAATAATTGTGTCTCTTGCTTTAAGCAATGGCATTGACATAGCAAACTGGGATTCATTCAATGACTGCCTTTGCTTGGGAACAGAGTAGAAAAGCAAAATGGCACAGACAAAGCTAAGAGAATAGTGAACTTAAATTGTTGAATTGCTCAAGCTTCAGAAAACGTATGCTCGCAGAATAGAAGTAGTCAAAAAATAAAAGCTGTCTCAACTATCTATCTTCAGCTGCCTCTGAGCCTATAAACTCACTATACTTGCTCTCCTTTAATTATTCTTCTTTAATGTATTCTTTTAGATTTCGAAAGTGAATTTATTGAGCTCATTTGATGCACAATGCCTGATCGGAATCGAGCTCTATAAGTAAGTCGCGAACAGTTGAAAAGTCGAAATTATTTAATTGATTGGAAAACATGTAGAAATAATAAAATTCCTTGAAATGAAAACGAAATTTGAAAGTACAAGCCGGGCGGAAAATTGTCAAATAAACACCAGAAAATGATAAAATGTTTCTGCAGTAATTCGCAGTAAAAAAATCCTAAAAGAGACTAATTGATCGAAAACTTATGTAATCAAATCAACTTTGCTATATACATACTAGAGCACCAGATACGCGGGTACAGAGCATTGCGAGCAGTTCGATGCTCGCTCGATACTCGCTCATTGCTCAACTGCTCAGCAGAAAAAAACTTTTAATTTTGTTTGTCAAAATTTCTTTGGCATTTCAATGATTTTTACACATTGCATAAATAAATTTAAAATCAATGAAAAAAATTTTGAAAAAAAGTTAAAGCGTTTGTCAAAATACTCATCATGAAATTACTAATCCTCGGTGTATCCACCCAAATCACAACGCCTGCAATACATCCTGGATTTGACTGAGGAGAATTTAACAACGTGAAGTTATTATATCGTTGATTACACTTTTTTCTTTCATTCTACGTACAGAATGTTAACGTTTTTAACTTTATATTTTGTTTGCTTGAATTTCATTTGATTTTCTATTTGTAAAAGTGCTATAATATGATTGTGGCTCAGAGGACCAAAGACCTAATTTAAATAAATTCAATACTGGAGTTACACTTATATTCGATTCTATGTAACATATAATGCACGTTATGAACAAACTTTTATCTAATAGCTTTTTTCTTGAATTTTATTGGCTATGCGACGAATATCTAAAAATTCAAGGAAGTTTACCTAGTGCTGATATTGCGCTTGCGGGATTTATATAAACGTAAGTTGGACATTTGTAAGAAAAATTTTACGTTAGTTAAAGAGATCACCATCATTACAAACGTGACCACAGATATCTACACGCTGCAGTATAATTCGATTTGTGTCATATTGAAAAACTAGCAACTTTGGAGAAACTACTGGATAACAATCATATATATAAATAACCAAGGAAAATTCAGCGGGAAAGTGGTTCGAGCCCCAAATTTACACTCACTTACATACATATAAGCCATGTTTATTGCTAATTGATTTCGAGACTTCTCACAAAACATATTAATATTATAAAATTAGTAGCGAGATCGCACTAATAAGGAAACAATTAATTTATTTGTTTGAAAAGTTCAATCTGAATTTTTTTTATTAAAAAATAAATATTTTTATTAATAAAAAAAGAAATGTATACAAATATATATTAGAATTGAAAAATATATCTTACAATTGCTTTTTTCTCATAGTGACATATACATATGTATGCGAGCATTTGAGCAACGAGCACTCGCACAACTGCTCATTGCTCATTACTCGAAAAATTTTCGAGCCGAGCACGAGCATTTCCAGCTATTCTCAGGAAAACTTTTTCCAATTATTTAGGTGTTTCTCAAAGTTTTTCCCCAATACGATGATGTAATCAAGATACACCAAACAAGTATGGCAAGAGCGTTGCATAATCCAAATGGCATTACCATGAATTGATAAAGATCGTTGCCAACATTAAAGGGTGTCTTCTTTTTATATCTTCACTTGCTCCGCTTATAGCCGCTCTTAAGGTCAAGTGTTGAGAACCATTCTGTACCAGTTAGTGAATCTAGAGTATCATCGATCCTTCATTATTACATCATTTGGTCTCCGATAGTCTACGAAGAGCTGCAACTGTCCATCTTCCTTCTTTACAAGTACTACTGGCGAGCTCCAAGGGCTTGCCGATGGTTTGATAACACCGTTTCAATCATTTCTTTAATTAGCTTGTGGAACACTTCGATGGGATTAACAAATTGGAGTCTTAGCCAGGGTTTTACCAATAAGTACGTCCGGTTTAGTATTTTGTGCTGCTTCTACAACCAACAATTTGTTTGTCCCATAATCTCTATCACTCTTTGAATAAACAACTGCTTCTGACTTTGATGGGATTAGTTCACTATCTTCTAGGATCACTAGCTTGCTGCTGTATGTGAAATTATAGCCAATGCTTAGTGGTACTTCCATGTTCTTATACTCCATACTTTGGTTATTCAAGTCGATCTTGATACCTTGATTTTTCAAGAAGCCCACTCCTATGATTACCTCATCTACAATCCGCGCGACTATAAAACTGTGTAACACCGTCACATTCCCTATTATGACCTCACATGTTACTTCTGCCACTACTTGGATATCCTCACCAGCCGCCGTTTTCAATATTGCTCCATGTAATGGTCTCACTTCTTTAGCGATCAGGTCAGTTCGAATGATGGAGTGTGATGCGCCCGTATCCGCTGTTAATATTTGCTCCCGTTCACCCACATATAGACCAATAGTAATATTGCCCGTTCTTCTACCAATTTACGAGACGGATATTATGGAGCATTCTATTGCAGGAGCCAGCTTACGCCCCTTTAGACTGGCTCGTTTTAGTTTAACGACTGAGAAGTTGATGGTTCATCTTCCTCAGCCTCTTGTTTTCGCTGTATTTCCTGTCTGTTGGAACCCGTCTTGCATTCGCTTGAGTAATGACCTGGATTACCACATTTAAAATATGTGCCAGCTTGATCCTTTATATTGACACCAGAACGATTCATTCCTTCCATCAACTTCAGAGTTTTCAATATTTCGCTCATCACATCCGGTGTTTCTACCTTCACTTTATTGACTTTGTATGCTGGTCTGCTTATGAGTGGAGCTGTTTCACGTGTTTTAGCATACGCAACAGTTTTAGCGAATGTTACCTTTGGATTCGCATATGTCTCCCGCTTGGTGTATGTGTCATTTATTGCGCTGATGAGCCTCTGGATTTTTACCCTTTCGAGATGCTCAGCCGATTCGTCCCCAATGACTAAATGTTGCGGAAGCATATTTCTGTAGAGATTCGTTGGGTCTTTGGTCGCGCTTTTCCAACTCCAACTGGTAAATTTCCTTCCTGCTACCATAGCGTCTACCAAACGGCTTGCATTATTGCGTTCAATGAACGAATAATGCGGCGCATTTTACCTCTAAGCTCGAGTTATTTGCTGTAGCCGTCTTTTCGAACTGAAGGTTAAAGACATAGAAAGGAATTTTGCCATCAAGGGACGGCAGTGTTCGTTCACTGAAGTGGTTGGACGATTTAACTGAAAATCCCGGAAACGACCCTCGAATTCGTTGACTTTGGTCTCACTTAGCTCCTCTGTTTTGTCCTGTCTTACTCTCAGTTCTGCGGAGTCTTTGACAAAACTCTCTTGAAGCTATATGAGCCGGGATGAAATACGCGCTTCCTGGTATTGAATTTTTGATGTAATACTGGCATTCTAAGCATCCAACTTTTGTGAATGCTGGCATTCATTGCAGTCATGTTTTGTGAATTACGGGCATCCTGTTCATCTAACTTTTGTAACATGTTGGCTTTGATTTATGACATGTTGAAATTGATTTGTGAAATTGCTGCCAATAACTAGTTCCTGTCCATACCCGTAGATAAGCCAGGAGCATTTTGTTGAATCTTACCTGGTGGCTGCTCCAACTTCTTCGCAGAATCTATATCCTTCAAGGATATATCTTCGTCCTCGCGACGGAATTCATATTGACTCAAGTCGATGCGTTCGACTTCCATTGCTTCTAGAAGCCGTGATTGCTGCTCTACCTTATATACGCTTTGCCCATTTCCTCTTGGTAGGAGGTATCGTCAAATCCCGAATCTTGACCATTTTTCAAATCTTATCCTTTGCGATTTATTTAAAAATCCCACTTCTGATACAAATTGTTACGATTTTGCTGAGTTAACCTCGATAATTTGCCAAATCCTTCGAGTTCGATCACTGGATTGTTAAATAAAAGTCTTCAAATACGTTTGCAGTTTCTTGATTATAAAGAATTCACTCAATGTTCTTTATTACACACTTCACTAATCCCATTGTGTATTACAACTTTCACAATGTTCTATTTTTACTTCACAGTAGTAAAGCGTGTTTTTTATAGAGGTATAGAACTTTAAGTTGGCATTACTTTTCAAGATGGCGACCGATTTAACAGCTGTCAAGTGATTTATTCTCAGTTTGGTTTGGCAATTCATCATGAATAGACTCACGCCTGAACAACGCTTGCAAATAGTGCAATTTTATTTCGAAAATAATGGTTCTGTGCGGAAAACTTATCGCGCACTACGTCCCTTTTAGGGATGTTTAGCGATGAAGCGCACTTCTGGCTGAATGGCTACGTCAACAAACATAACTGCCGCATTTGGAGTGAAGGTAATCCTCAAGTGTATGTTGAATCACCGTTACATCCACAAAAACTGACTGTTTGGTGCGCTTTATGGGCTGGTAGAATCATTGGTCCGTACTTTTTCAAAAACGATGGTGGCCAGAACGTTACAGTCAATGGTGATCGGTATAGAGCCATGATTACTAACTTTTTCATTCCTGAATTGAATAACCATGATGTCCAGGAGATGTGGTTTCAACAAGACGGCGCAACATGTCACACAGCTCGTGCCACAATAGATTTATTGAAAGACACGTTTGGTGACCGCCTAATTTCACGTTTTGGACCTGTGAATTGGCCTCCAAGATCTTGTAATTTAACACCAGTAGACTACTTTCTGTGGGGCTATGTAAAGTCATTGGTCTATGCGGATAAGCCACAAACGCTTGACCATTTGGAAGACAACATTCGCCGTGTTATTGCCGATATACGGCCACAAATGTTGGAAAAAGTCATCGAAAATTGGACGTCCAGATTGGACTACATCGCCAGAAATCATATTTAAAATGTAATGCCACAAGATTATCTTTCGGATAAATAAAATTCATGTCAATCGAATAATCCATCGTTGTTTTATTGCAACTTAAAGTTCTATACCTCTATAAAAAAACACCCTTTATAATCACCAACACCAGTGATTAGCTTGCAGTTGTGTTTCGCTCTTTTATACGTCGATTATTCGCAACCAAAGCCTAGAATAATCGAATTGTTCTCTATAACGAATGTTCTCTATTTACGCTGTACAATATGTCAGTTTTCTTGGTGGCATCTGACATTCGCTTCGCATTTTCGCCACAATATGGTTTTTATATCCCTGGATTCAAGTTGTACAGCACCAATCGCCCGGATGGAAAGCCCTTGGTGGAGAGTTGTACTTTAAAAACCCGTTCAAAGCATAGCTTTAGTCACTCCTACATAACAAATTGGTTGCAGTCAACTTCCGTAACTCTTAACAGCAAATGGGTTGACCTGACCCTGGCTGGCTAAAATAACTCCCGCCCATATGGCGGCGCAGTCCGCATGACGTACGGAACTTATTTTGTTTTTCATTAATACCAAGTCGCGATGAGCAGGATTTTGTTTAGTGTTCAGAACAAAAAGAGTAATGATTTGTTGATAGTAGATAAAATTATTTTCTTAATATGTGCTATAATGACAATTGAAGTCAAATCACAAACAATACAAAGGCTCAGGAAATTCAAAAATCATTTTACAAGTTTTCAGAAACAAAGGCCATAAATGTCTAGACATTCTAAACGGAACGTTAAATTTTATTTCAGAGAGAATAAAGAGGCTCAAAATTGAGTCTGTTATTATTTTAAACATGAAAGTTACACCAAGAATTTCCCGACGAATAAAAGAAGTAAAGAGATTAACAGCTTTCAGGCGACCAGTATAAGGAGGAAGTCTATGCAAGTCCCATTGCAAATTTCTTAAGGCAAAAAGGAGGAATTGGTTTTGAATAGATTCTATCTTATCAGAGTAGATTTCGGGTTTCAAAATACCAAACCATGTTTCAAAATAGGTCTTACTAAATTAATGGGTTCGAGTCCAGGTTCAAACAACATCTAAAATTATAATACTTATTCTTCTAATTTTGTTCGATTTGTCAGTAAAAACACCAAGGCTAAAAACCACAAATCACAGGGGGAGCTCGGCCAAAAAGCGCTTCAGCGGTTACAAAGCGCCAAATATATACACAGTTTACAGAGCTTCAGTAACATAAGTGTCGTTTTACGAAAGCCAAGATGCCTTTGGTTTAGTTGACTATCATACCAATTTGATGTGTGAAGTTCAGTTTAGGGTCCGTAGCGATTCCCAGGTCAACAAAACGGTGAATATGTTCCAAACTAAGACAATCTATTTTGTATGGATCTGTCTGTGTGGCTCTTCGGGAGAAGCACATAATTTTACATTAATTAAGATTTAGGGGCATTCGTTATTTTACACCATTTATAAAGTTTACATAATCCGCATACATTAACATTTTTGAAAATTTCAATTCAGAAGACATATTACTAATAAATAGAGAAAACAGAATGGCTACCATGGAGCACACCTGAAGAAGCATTAATATCTTTTAGCAGTACTCTTTGAGTTCGATGATACAAGTATGAGGAGACCCATTTGTAAAAATTTTGGTTGGAAACCCAATAACTAAATCTTGGCTGAAGAAAAAATGAAAAGTGAACTTAATTAAATTGGTTCTTGTAGATTTTGCTTTGAGAATATGTTATGATAGACGAGATTGAATAAGTCAAATGATCAGTAATAAGTGATGCAAATAATTTAGGACTTGTAGGGATGGAAAGATACTATCTTTAAGTGATAACTTTAATAAATGAGCCAAGGTTTCGTAAATATACTCAGCGCAAATTATAAGAAAGCAAGACGGTTTTTGATCAGGACCATATGTGCATGACTTTTTTAAGGTCTATACGGGACGATATTGTAGTTGTATGGACTAAGTTGTCCGACTATGACTGGAAATGATATTTTGAAACGTCATAGTAGAAGGAAATCCGGATACCTGCGCTTAGGGTTTTCGAAACCATAAAATGATTTAGGATTTGTTATTAAACTATGCCTAACTTTGCGCAAATAAGTCTTATTACATTTTCGATTTAAATCAAAGAACTTGGGCACAAAATTGAACATTTTAGATAATGTGAGTGCATACCTGTACTTTTATATAGCTTGAAATATCGGATTTTTTTATTTTTCAAAACTCTAAGTTCTTTAGTGTACCACGGTTGAGCAGGTTCTTTATAAACACAAATGCGTTTAGGAAAAAAATTTCAAATAAGTTTAATACAGTTAAGTTAAAATGCGCGACGCTTTGATCAATATTCTCATTGCACCTAGACCAGGATAATTATGATAAAGCCTTATGAAGATCTTTAAATTTAGTTTCGAAAAATCAAATTGAGTATTCGAATCGATTTTACCAGTTATTAAAGCCTGATCACATATAGTTTAGTAAGTAAAAGCTAGAGCAGGGTGATAAACGTCCTCTGACGTAACTAGAGGAGTTCCTTTTTATACTAGTGCTTTAGTTACATTAGCAACGAAAATGAAATCAAGGATATTGCCAGACTTACTTTTAAGTAGATTCACTTGATTGTGATGTAAGTAATCTCTTTTAAAAAATTCATTGTAAGATGATCTTGAGGAGTGTGGTACAATGTCACCATCAAAGTTGTTTCATGTTACACATGGAAAATTAAAACTGTCCAAAACAATCAATGAATCCGTGTCGTTCATCATTAAGGTACTAGAATTTAATATGTGATATGCTGATACAGACATATCTAATTAAGGAAGAACAAAACAGAGAGCTTAATATGTATAACCTCTTCCAACTTGCAGTCCAATACACTTAAGTACAGCTACATGCATAAGCAAGGCTAACCTCCTCAGAGGGAATCGAGGACTCTACAGAAAAACAAACTGCATATAAACTTACATATGTCTACCATGGTTGTTGGTTAAAAGCCCATCAACAACTACACTATCCACTGGCTAAACGAATAACCACACAAAGTGAAAAGCGACAAAAAGATAAAAAGAGCTACCGGTCAGCTTAGTGGAGATGGCGCGAGTTGCCATCTAAATAGAAGAATAAACACTATAGGTAGAAGTAAACAAGGTCAACTAAAATTTCCAATGGTGATTTACACAAGAGAAAGTCGCACCACAACAACTGACAGTAAAAAGGCAAATATGCAAATAGGCCACCTAATTCGAATAAACACAGTATGTTTTTGGGGTGCACCCGAGGTGTGGTCCAACCCGCTCGCTCAATTCCCGTGTGCCGAAAGTAACTTTTATGAGTGGGCTCTGGGTGAGGAATGCTAAAAGGAAGCGTATACAAATAACCACTAACAAGAAA
This sequence comes from Neoceratitis asiatica, assembly GCA_030068015.2. Taxonomy (NCBI): domain Eukaryota; kingdom Metazoa; phylum Arthropoda; class Insecta; order Diptera; family Tephritidae; genus Neoceratitis; species Neoceratitis asiatica. The sequence continues at coordinate 14,713,660 of CM061529.1, forward strand.
GATACTTATCGGTTGCTTGGTCAGGTGTGTACCCACCTTCGCTCCTTCTCCGGATGGTGATGCCAAGCTCCGATTCCGCCACCATTAAGAAAATAAAACACTACCACTTTGCCTCGTCTGAAAATATAAATTTGCTTTAAGTATATATTTTCACTAAAACGTATGGCCCCAATAGTGATCCTTCTTCTTAAAACTGTGAGAATCTGCTCCGGCACGCAATTGCGAGCGACTTGCAGAATTCTAGGAGTGTGTGTTTGTTGCCTAATCATTTGACACCGTCCCCTTTATCCAAAGAGATCAGGTTATACAGCGCACGCCACCATAACAAGCCAACCGCACTGGGTTAATTTTCCTCTCGCCGCATGAAAGAGATGGGCGACACCTCTTGTTACGGAATACCTACGCAATGCATACCATTTTCCTAACACTTGTTAGTGAAGAAACCGTTCCGTCGAAAACACTTCCTTTTGGAAACTGGTGCCAAAAGATGTCACTGAAAACGCTTGGAGTGAGAGAAGTTCAAGGTTAAACAAAGGAAATAAATAAACAGACAAAAAAGTTTTTATTGCGACCAGTACGCAACGATTCCACCACTTCCGTAACGAAATGGAAGGCATTTTCCTTTTGCTCAAGGAAACAAGAAATCGCTTATCAACTAATCTTTGCTGCTTAACGTTCCAAGTCCATTTGCCACTATCTAAGTTATCAGTCGGTGCGTATATCCACGGTGACACTATCTTCCTGACAATAAAAGGCCTTCATACTTTGGAGCTAATTTCGCTGTATAAAAATTCGCTGCATCTATCAGCATGAAATTTTTTCTCCACACTAACTCTCCAGATTGTACAAAACATGGCATGGCTCATAACATTGCGTGCTGCGCTGTTCTATGCAGCATGCTACTTTAGCAACTGTTTGTCCCACGTCCTCTGGTTTTTTGATACATAAGCCCTAAGAGTAGTTTTGATAATCTGATTTATCCTCTTGGCCGCATTATCCTGTGGGTGATAACGTTCGGTGTACCGAAGTCGGACACAATACACACCGTAGAGGTACCGAAGCTTTCTACTCCCGAATTGGGGTCCATGATCATACACAACCAACCGAGGTGCTCCAGAAAAAAAAATACATTGTCATCCAATTTTTGTATATGCTTTTCGCCGTGGCACTTGTTAGTGAAGAAAAAAGGAGTGGAAATTTGGAAAAATAGTCCACTACCGTTAAAGTGTACTGGTAGCCTTGTGACGACTTCACTAAATAATTTCCGATGGCTCGACCGCCTTAGTCCTCTCTATCATACCCCCAGTTAGCTGTGAATTATCAAGCTTAACCTGCTAAACGCCCTAATATATTTTGCAATAGCCGACATCATCCTTGGCCAATAGAACTTTTGTAAAACGCGAGCAAAAGTCTTTTTCACACCCATATGACCTGCGAACGGACTGTCGTGATACTATTCTAAAACCTCGTTTCTACCATCACGTCCAATTACTTTGTTCCATTCTGGTTAATCGCCGTAAGTAGAGGGGAACTTCGACCTAACGAGCTTCTTCTCCACTGCCCACATCGTCCTTCCTAACCAAGGGTCGGTAGCATCCCCTGCAGCAACAACTGATACACTACGTGACAACATGTCTGGAACCACATGTTTCTTGTTTTTACGATACATAATATCAAAATCGTATTGCTGGAGCTTCAAAGCCCACCAGACAAGTGATTAAAGTTCCGTAATAACCAAATTTAGCAAAAAAATATACGTTTTCGGTACATAACTACATTTTCGGTAATTAAAAAATTCGAATAGGAATTCACCCTAATACCACACGAACTCAATCAGAATCCAATAAAGCTCCGAAAGTGAAACCATGAATCCTAATGTAAAAAAATGGATACATGTCGTGACCGTCCGTCACCAACGAAAGCGCCAGCCTAACCTCATGAAAACCAACACTTGCTTTTGCCAGCTGGGAATTAGAAGGATCACTAATTCGCCCTACTAGGCCACCTGACTTGCTGTCGCAGGGATCTATCTCCCCTTTTTTCCCAACTGGGTCTGGTAAACCGGAAGAAGATTTGCCCTAACCAAATCTTTGTTAATATCCTCTTTTCCTACAAAAGATCTGTAAGCCTAGCAAACATGATTTTCGTGGATGCGACGTAAGCTCAGATAGAATCTTTCGGTCCCACAGCCTTTCGCCTAATCTCATCTAGTAGTAGGTCGTCGTAGTAGGAGTGCAAAAACTCCAACTTCAACTACCTAACTAGATTCTTCCAACTACCTAACGACTTCCTAACTGACCTAAACCACAACAAAGCTTTCCCTACGAACAAATCTACCGCGTCTCTACCAAGTTGAATTTTGGTTACATCTCCTCATTACCTCCCGGTCGCGCCCGTCCTATTCACGATAAGGCCCACTCGATTTTGGCAATCGCTTTCGGTTTATAAGATGGCCTGTCTCTACCTGAAACCGACGCTGTTAGCTTTTCTACCTCTTTCAGCTCGACTGCCGTCTTATCGTCGACGAAATTGAAGGAGTATCCCTAGAAGAGGGTTACCGAACCTTTCCGTTTAATTTACCGATATGCCCTAAGAGACTTTCGAATGGCCTCTATCGTCTCGATTTCTTAATAAAGATGATCTAAACGAGAAAAATATAAAGACCAGAAATTTACTAAATAAAACGATCGCTACTAAGGACCAAACAATTGTACCTGCCTGTATATATCACATAATATACCAATAATTTGAATACATAAAAGTTCCAAGATGGAACGGACTCACCAGCTTCCTTTTCAGTTTAATTTATGCTTCAAAGTAAAAGTTTTGTTCCTTCCTCCAATGAAAAAAATGAAAATTAATAAACAAAGGTTCCACTTTTGAAAATTCTTACTGATAAAATAAAAATTTTTTTTTTTTAGTAAAGCTACATAAATTCCCACCAAGCTGAAAATCGGTAAGATTCTTTAAAATACAATTAAAAATAAAATTTGAAAGTTCCCCATCTGTCCCCTGTGAGGAAAAAATTTTATTCAAGGTCAAAGGTCAAGAAATTAGTTTTTCGCGATTTTCAGCAAAACGGTAAGTTTTATCATAAAATTAACTTAGATAAAAATTTTAGATCATAAAATTATCTCCAAAAATTTTTTTAATACTTATTTCATTAAGAGCCACCGTTTTTGAGATATACCGATTCAAAAAGTTGTAAAAGTTGTTTGCGTCATAATATGCATACCTTTCCATGTCACCTATGAGATAATGTACTTAGCGCGTTATTTTTAACGTGTTTTCCCTAGTATGCCTATTCCACGGTCACTTGAGATCCTGTTTAATTCTAAACTATTGCAAAGTAATGGATATTATATGGTAGTGAAAATACAAATGCGACATACATCTCGGAGGATACTTACTACATCGCTTTGTGTTGGACAGCAAAGAAACATTCAATGTACGTACAGTATGTACGCCGACATTTTGGTTCCAGAGTTACTGTCGTATTTGGTTCCAGAGTTACTGTCGTATATGATGGCTATAATGATGACAGTTCCAACCAGTCAACAAAAATTTCTTACTAATACTTACAACAAGTCTCAGTTAATATCAATGTTGAAAGAAAAATTTACTGCTAAATATATATTCGTAAAACAAGCTAATAATGATGCTGATGTATCAATAATTGAAACAGGAATAGAGCAAATCAATTTGACACACGAAACTGTTGTTTTTGGTGAAAATGTAGACTTATTTTTATTACTCACTGCTCAAACTCCAACCGAAAAAACTATTTTCTTCTTAAAACCAGGAGAGCTCAACATCAATCGGAAACATATTCATAAAAAAGTTTATCGCAATAACTGGCTGTGATACGACATCTGCATTTTACAGAAGGGGTAAAATAACAGTTTTCAAAATGTTTGAAAAAAAATTTAGTTCAATGTGCTGAAGTTTTCAAAAATAGTAATTCAACTCGGCAATAAATTATCACTAACGGTATTTGCTTTCTTCTTTCTATGTAGCTTTGAATGTCTAAATTGGCCGGACTATTGATACCAATTTGTCGCTATCACTTTTTTGTTGATATATAACTCGATACCTGCGTATATACTTACATATATCTACATTAGTTGTTGGTTAAAAGTCTACCAACAAGCACATAAATATTTAACAACTTGGTGGAGATGGCACGAATCGCCAGCTAAACGAAAGAACAAAAACTATTGTTAAAAGTAAACAAGAAGAACTAAAATTTACCGACGGTGGTTTACACAGGAGAAAGTCGCAACAAAACAAAACGAGGAAGATCCTGTAACGTAGTTGTCTCCAAATGTTTCCACTATAAAATCAGCAAAGCTAGGAAAAATCTGAAGAAACTAGTATATGTTGAAGCGCTATTGCTAAGCCAGTTTGAAATGCAATCCGACATTCATCATATAGTCCAATCAGCCTGTTGCCTTGCCTTTCTAAATATTTCAAAAAAGTGTTGCTTGCTATCAAAAATTTCTCCCTTTCTCTATGAAAATTACATAATTCATACATAATGCCTTTTTGGTTTTCGCTAAATACATGGCACAATTGAACAAATTAATGGTACAACTAATGAAATGAGAAAGGCTTATTATGATAATCTTATCATAAATTCAATAACTTTCTTTGCGGCCTATAATATATGAAGGTTATAAGTTACTCAGCTTTGATTAAAAGGACTATTTTTTGTTTATAAGTTACTCAGCTTTAGGTTATAAGTTACTCAGCTTTGATTAAAAGGACTATTTTTTGTTTTTAATTGATAATTTTTTTATACAACAAAAATGGTAGAATTTACTGCTAATAACTGATACTAGAAATGTTAAAATGCATATGCCTACCAAATTTGGTTGTAATATCGCAAAAACTATGGGACTAGTAAGCGTTCAAACGGGCGGACATACCGGCATAGCTAAATGAACTTAGCTCCACACTCTGACCCGACCGGTATACATTTTGGTGGGTGTATCTCTTCTGCTTCTGTTACATACTTCGGACCAAATTTAATATATTGTGGCGATTCAGCAAAATCGTAACAGTATATATCTGACTGTAGCAAAATCCAGAATCCGTTAGCATGCGTTTCGTCCAATTCAAATTTGATTTGAGTTCGATAAACATTGTAATCTTACATAAAATAAATAACATGAATATGCATGTATGTTCACAACTCTTTTATTATTCACTAAGAATATACATATGCCATTAAGAGAGATCATACATGTTTAATTGAGGCATAACAAATTATTTTAAAGTTAATATTTTATAGTCATACGGTACTCTCGCGCTTAGGCATTAGTGGAGTGTGAGCTAAGCTGATACCATTTTTGTCCTTCACTCGCCAATTATTGTTCGTGCATCTCCACTGCGCTTGATCGTAAGTATTGAATTCATATGATTGACTGAGCATAGGAATTGTTGGCAACAAAACATTCGAATTTACAGTTAAAAAAAAATTTGAAGTGGACTCATGTCCTACCGATATTGATTTCGTCGTTTTACCTAGTAGTTGCTGCTTAGATGAAAATGTTTGTGCTGAGTTCATGTCAATAACTAATGATTTATAGCCAGACCAAATTTGATGTTTTGAATGCTTCGGCAAACTTGATTGGTTGACATTCTTTAAATACGCAATTCTTGGGGAATTCTGCAAAAAAGAAAATTTTCCAATAATTAAAGTTTATAAAATCAAAGCGATATAATTTATAACACCAAAGCGATATAATTAATTGTAAGTATTGGAAATCCCAAATACGAAGGACAGACAAAAGGAGTGGCAGTGTGACGAGATTTCCAAATAAAAAAACGAAAAAAAGGAGCGACAATATGATGAATTCCCCGTACTAAGGACACACAAAAGAAGTGGGTTTATGATGCAAATTCCCCGTAAAAAATACAAACAAAAATAGCAGTAGCAGGTGGACGAGTTAGCGCATGATCGGAATGTTTGGACTGTCGTTAAGGATAAACGGAGCGGATGCAGCTATCGCAGGCAAAAGACTAATCAACATATTATTGAGCGCGTGAACAGAATGTTTGGGTCATCTTCAGGCCGTTATCACAGGAGAGACGAGTAGAAAACGCAGCGGCGTTAACATTGCTGTGAGCTGTGTATTTTAGAAACACATTATTGTATTATAAAGAATTGTGTATAGTAAAGAATTGTAATTATTGAGGACGAATAAACTTTGAGTAAATTCCTGACGATTAAGAGACCAAACGAAGAAATCGATGGATTTAGGAAATCATGGAGGGTGGCTACAAAAACGTTACAATCGGTGTCAGAAGCAAGATTGATAAATGAATTGCGAAAAAAAAATTTGAAAATCGTAAAGATTCAAGATTTTACGATACTGCTCCTAATAAAAGAATTGGCGAAGCGAGGATTATCTTCAACCGGGAATAAGGCTGAGCTATAATCCCGGCTGCAAGAATCTATGGAAGTAGAAGGCATAGATTTGAGCCAATATAAATTCCGTCGTGATTACGAAGAGACTTCCACGAAAGATATGGAGAAGGAGGAGGCAGTTGGCGCCGCAAAAGAGTCAGAGCAGCCAGCAACCAAGGTTGAAGAAAAGGCTTCTACGAGTATGGACATGAACATGTTACTGGCTGCGATTTTGCAAATGAATGCCAACATTAGAAACGATATGTCACAACATTTCAGAGAAGTTGGATGAACAAGAAGCCAAAATTTCACAAATAAATACCAACATTTCAGAGAAGTTGGAGGAACAAGAAGCCAAAAGTCAGCAAAAAGTTGGATGCGCAGGATGCCAAGTTGCTACAGAAGTTGGATGAATAGGATGCAAACATGTCACAAATGAATGCCAACATTTCATCGCCATCAAGACCAGGAAGCACGTATTTCATCCCGGCTCATACAGATTCAAGAGAGTGTTGTCAAGGAATGCGCAGAACTCAAAGAGAGACTGGACAAACTCGAAGAGCGGCAAGACAAAATAGAGGAGCTAATTGAGTCCAAGGTCAACGAATTGAAAGGTCGGCAAAACAAAATAGAAGAGCTAATTGTGACCAAAGTTGGTGAATTGGAAGGTCGTGTTCGCGATTCGCTTTTGAATCGTCCAAGCATTTCGAGGATCACCTCCAGGATAAAAGCACCAGCCTTTAACGGTACAATCCCTTTCCAGATCTTTAAGCTTCAGTTCGAAAAGCCAGCTATAGAAAATAACTGGAGCATAGAGGAGAAGTCAGCTGCACCATTCGTGGCATTAAAGGGACCTACAGCGGAAATTTTGTAGATAATTCCTGCATATCAGAGAGATAACTACGAGGCACTAATGCGAGCCGTGGAAAGACGCTATGGTAGCGAGCATAGAAAATAAATCTATCAGGTGGAATTAGAGAACCGCTATCAGAAGTCCAACGAGACCCTGCATGAACTTGTTTGAGAGACCAGCTCATTTGGGTTATGGAGATAGTCTTGGAGAGTATCTCGAGATGATAAAAATGCAGTGGTAATATAAGCTCCACGAGACAAATCGATAACAAGGCGGGTAACGTTACTATCAGTGGGTAAGTGGATGGACATGGGCAAGTACTAAATGTGTATACGGTCGCGTCAAACTCCATCATTCGATCCGACTTGATCGCCACGGAGATAAGTCCATTGCACGGAGATAAGCTGAAAACAGTAACTGGTGAGAACAATAGGGTTCTGAGAAAAGCCACGTGTAAAGTCACCATCGGGAATATGACAGTGTTACATGAGTTCCTAGTAGCGAAAATCTTAGATGAAGTCATAGTTGGTGTGGACTGTCTCCATGATCAAGGAATGAAGATCGACCTAAAGAAAAGAGTGATGGAATATGGAAATATGGAAGTACCGCTCCAAGTGCTGGCCACGATTCTGCATACAAAGAAAATGAGCAGCTGAAAAGAAGCAGAAATGGCAAGAGGTCTCGTGCCCTAATGGAGAAGTTGAGAGAGGTACGCAAAACTGTTGAGCAACGCCCTAAGGTTATGAATAACAAGGTAGAAGGATGTATTAAGGCGAAGGATCCTGAAAGATTTGAAAAAGGAGACTTGATAATGCTGTACGGTTTTCTACGGAGGAAAATCTTGCACAGCAAGCGGCAAGGTCCGCACAAAGTAATTGGACGAATAAATAACATGGAGTATCGAATCCAGACCGCTGGAAAACCAAGAACCAATATAAAAGTAGTGCACTTGGAAAGGCTTGCAGCGTTTGGAACAGATAGTGTGTCTGATGGGGACGATCAGACTTAGGTGTAGGGCAGTGTGACGGAAATCCCAACTACGAAGGATAGACAAAAGGAGTAGCAGTGTGACGAGGTTTTCAAATAAAAAGGACAGACAAAAGGAGCGACATTGTAAAGGAAATTCCCCGTTAAAAGGACAGACAAAAGAAGTAGTAGTGTGACAAGAATTCCAAATAAAAAGGACAGACAAAAGGAGCAGCAGTATGATGCAAATTCCTTGTACTAAAGACAAACAAAAGAAGTGGCAGTATGATACAAATTCATCGTAAAAAGACGGGTAGAAACTACTGCAGGTAGACGAGTTAGCGCATAAACGGAATGTTTGGACTATGGCTAAGGATAAACGGAGCGGCTGCAGCTATCGCAGGGAAAAGAATAACAAACCTATACTTGAGCGCGTGGACAGAATGTTTGGGTCAAAAATAGCGGCAGCCGTTATCACAGGAGAGACGAGTGGAGAACGCAGTGGCTGTGAGCTGTGTTTTAGAAACGGATAAACTGTGAAGCACAAAATATATGTGTGTTATAAATAATTGTGTATAGTAAATAATTGTAATTGTTGAGGAGGAAATAAACGCTGAGTAAATTCCTGACGATTAAAAGGCCAAACGAATTCTTGGGTGTTTTATTTAGCAATCTAGTGATCGGACTCGAAGGATTTGGGAAATCTTCGAGGGTAGCTACGAAAAACGTTACAATATATTCATATGTAAATATGTACATATTGTGCAGCTACTCTGCAAACACGCGTAAAATATATGTAATGTCCTAGGGTTGGACCATATAATCCATCTCTGCATAATGAAATGAAACTGAATCAGTTTCATTTCCACACATTTTCTGTATACGGATATGAAACTTTTTGCGCAATTGTAAATTCGTGTAGTGATGATGACCGATAAAACACGAATAATGGTCGTGACACACTAAACTCGTATAAAAACATGAGTTGGTCTAATAGTTCCCAGAGAGGAGTATATTTGTAGGTACTCCAATGGACCATATTGTCCACAAATGTTTGCAGGGAAAGCAAAGCTAAGATATATTAATTATAACATTTTTGAATTGGATTTTCATCATATGGTATAAAAGAAGCGATATGCGCGATGAACTGCACTTTAATATTTTTAGTATTGGTTCCAACTGTTTACCCACCTCCCGCCCATCCGCATGAGGGGCGCTGTCCGCATGACGGACAGAATTTTTTTTGTTTTTCATCAATGCCGGGTCAGCTGCTTTTTAAGAATTATTTCAAATATAAAATGTTAGTTGAGAGTCGACAAAATAGTTTCCTTAATATGAAAAAGCGAGTCAGATATGTCAAATATGCTTGAATGGGAGTTGAAATCAAGACACAAACAATGCAAAGATTCTTGAAATTTAAAATTCGTTTTACTAGTTTTCAGAAACAAGGTACAGAAATGTCTGGGCATTCTAAACGGAACATTAAATTTGATTTCAGAGAGAACAAGGGGGCTGGAAATTGAGCCTGTTATTATTTTAACCATAAAAATTACACCAAGCATTTCCCGACGACTGTCGAAAGTAGGGAGATTGATAAATTTGAGACGACTAGTATAAGAAGGAAGATTGTACTGAGTCCCAATGCAAATTTCTTAAGGCAAATAGGAGGAATTGTTTTTGAATCGACTCTATCCTATCAGAATAGATTTGATACCTCGGGTTCCAAATCACCGAGCCGTATGCAAGGATAGGCCTTACTAATGTTATATAAAAAGCTTCAGTAACATAAGGATCATTAAACTCTTTTGACCACCGTTTTACAAAAGCCAAGATGCTTTTGGCTTTGGTGACTATCACACCAATGTGATGTGTGAAGCTCAATTTAGGGTTCATAGTGGGTCCCAGGTCAATAAAACGTTGAACCTGTTACAAATTGTAATTATCTGTAGTGTAAGTAATTGTCCGCTCTTCGTGAGAAACACATAACTTTACATTTCATAAGGTTTAGGGGCATCCGATTTATTTTACACCATTACGCGCGCATTAAAAGTTTTGAAAATGTTATCTAACGGCATCTGAAATGGAATTTTTAAACATTACTCATTGAGTTCGATTATACAGATATGTGGAGATCCAGTAAAAAAATTGAACTCAAGTAAATTGGTGGTTGTAGATTTTCCTTTAACAAATCCATGTCGGGAATATGATATAAATGAAGCGATAGTATGGAAATGTTATTTTGAAACGTCATAGTAGAAGGAAATGCGGATACCTGCGCTTAGAGTTTTCGAAACCATAAAATGATTTAGGATTTGTTATTAAACTTCGTTTAATATTGCACAAATAAGCATTATAAAATTTTCGATTTCAATAAATCCTGTACTTTTATAAAACTTGAAATATCGGATTTTTTAATTATTCAAAACTTGAAGTTCTTTAGTGTACCACGGTTGAGCAGGTTCTTTATAAACAGAAATGCGTTTAGGAAAAAAATTTCAAATAAGTTAAATACATTTAAGTTAGAATGCGCGACGTTTTAATCAATATTCTCATTGTATCGAGTACATGATAATTTTGATAAAGCCCTATTAAGATCTTAGAGCAGTAGATTCGCTTTTAGTAGTTATTAAAAGCTGATCACATATAGTTTCGTAGGTAATAGAAATAGCGGAATGGTAAACGTCCTCTGGCATACTAGAGGAGTGCTTCTTTCTACTAGTGCTTTAGTTGCATTATCAAAAAAATTAGGTCAAAGCTGTTGCCAGACTTATTTTTATATAGATTCACTTGATTTAGGCTGAGATCAGTAATCTCTTCCAAAAATTCATCGTAAGAGGCTCTTGAAGAGTGAGGTACGATGTAACCGCTTTAAAAAATTTTTGACTACCTTCGCCATTAGCATACTTAAGTGGACTACGATTACGTTTGTGTTTTTTTAAACGAATATCATCCATACATGGCTTTATATTACTTGAATATATGATTCAATGCGGACAATTCTTTTCCAAGTTGGGAGAACCCATTTTTGGACAGGCGAAACAACTTGAAGAGATCAATTTCAGTTGATCGACACCTCAAGCAGGACCAACGAACTAATTGCGTCTAGAATCCAACCGGACAATCCAGCACATTTCAAGTATGCAATGCCATCGCAAAGCCAGCAAGACGGAAAACGTTTTGATTAAATAATATATTTAAAGTATAAAAGTATAAGCATATATATATATATATATATATATATATATATATATATATATATATATTTATATATATATATATATATATATGTGGCAACCACTACTGAACAGCTGATAGCATAATTGGCAGTTGTCAAAAATGTAAAACAAGAATAATGAATTTCGCTTCCTTTTTCTTTCCGCCTTTTGTAGGAACACGTCTTCATCAGCAATTTCATTTTTAATTATACAGATCATTATTGTAAGTATTTGTAAGGCTTTTCTCAAATAAAGTAACCACAATTGGTGACCCCGAAGTGATCCGGAATGGCAAACGTAGATGGTAGCGTTACAACACCGCAAACACCAGATTCACGCAATACGCTGGGCGTACACTCAATATCGCTGCCCAGACTGCCTCTACCCACATTGACAGAAAGCAACATCGAGACGTACTTTTACTCCTTGGAGTTCTAGTTCGAGGCGTGTATGGTTATTGGTGATACACGCAAGTACAACATCGTATTGGCAAACATTCCGCCACACAAATTAATTGAGCTACGACCTTCGATCGATACAACACCTGTTACCGGGAAATATGAGTACATTAAGCAGAAAGTGATTGATCATTTTGCCGACAGTGAGCAGCGGCGCTTGCAAAGAGTCCTATCGGAGATGCCTCTCGCTAACAAAAAATCAAGCGAACTTTACAATGAAATGAAGCGCGTAGCGGGCACTTCCCTTAGTGACAATGTGTTGCTAAATCTTTGGATCGGCCGCCTACCTCCGCATGCACGCGCTGCGGTCATAGCGGCAGAAGTTCAGATAGCGCAGAGATTACGCATGGCAGAATCAATAATAGAATCTTTGAATGCTTCTACTACCGAAGTGGCAGCAATATCATCAACTTTAAACGAGATGAAGCAAATGCAAGAGGAAATATCAGCAATATCACGTGATGTTCGTACACTTTTAGACAATCGCCAACGACGTTCGCCCTCTCGTTTGCCATCTCGCTCACACTCACGTTCCCGATCTAAAGATCGTCATTCTGCTGACGATGTGTGCTGGTATCACGCCACATATAAAAGCAAAGCAAAGAATTGCCGAGAACCATGTGCTTTCAGTAGAAAGGCAACTTCTAACCACATATATATATATAGATATATATATATATATATATATATATATATATATATATATATATATATATATATATATATATAAGTTGTTTATATACATTTCAATTGTTTTGCTTTTTTATAATGTGTTTTTGATAGAGGTATAGAACTTTAGGTTGGCATTACTTTCAAGATGACGACCGATGACGTGGAATCATTGGTCCGTATCATTAGATGTAGTGCGCGATACGTTTTCCGCACAGAGCCATTATTTTCGAAATAAAATTGCAGTATTTGAAAGCGTTGTTCAGGCGTGAGTCTATTTACGATGAATTGCCCAACCAAACTGAGAATAAATCACTTGACAGCTGTTAAATCGGTCGCCATCCTGAAAAAAAAATGCCAACTTAAAGTTCTATACCTCTATAAAAAAAACACCCTTTACATTTACTTTATTTGCACATTCTCTTTTGTCTACATTTGTTTGTTACAGCTGTTTGCGTTCTGTTTGTTAAGTGTCATAAAACAGCGATACTAAAGCTGCTCACTTAATCACTTCATATTCAATTCACGTATACAAAATTATTTAATGTTTAAAAACACAGAATATTTGTAAGACTTAGCTTTAAAATTCTCCGAAATATATTCAATAACATTGAGTTTAGATGTATTTTATTTAATTGAATCAAAAACCAATGAAAATTAAAAATTTCAGAGAGCACAGTATAAACACAACTTTACAGCTTGACGTTTCCGTATTAAAAGTATTAAATTTTCTTCTTGGTAAATTAACTGAATATCGCCTCATTTATAAAATCGGGGCTGTGTAGTTAAAGGATACAAGCTATCAAGCTTGCCAAAGTTTAAAAAGAATGATAAAGAAGAAAATAAAAAGAATTTATTTTTGTTAAAATAATTTTCACAATTGGTGAATTGAATTGCTGCTCCCTGCCCTTCTCAGATGTGAATATTACTTAGTGCATTCTGCTGTATTTGCAGGCCTGGGGTTGAGCGCGCAGGTGTTTTAACACATGTGGGATTGCGCTTCGTAGTGGCATCCACATGTAGTGAAATATAGTGCGCTTTGTAGCAGAGCTTACAGCTGCCTCGCGAGTTATGCAAGTCGGTAATGTAGAATTCTTTGTGCCTTTACTACATTATAGCGTTGTTGTGGCTGTATCGTGCTGAAAGCGCCGCACATGCGCAGCGCGTGAAAGCGGTGGCATAATCTGCACTATAGGCAGTTATCAGTTTCTGTGGTTGATGTTACACAACTTTCTGTGCCGACATAGTCTGGAACGAATAAGTCAAAACAGAATGCGGAAATTTGAATTTGAGCTACGGACCGAAGTACTCTTGCCTGAACATTTAATGCATCAAACGTGTCTCTGCGTAAAGAATCATAAAGAATCACTTCGTGGATAAACTTCAAATATACTATAGTTATATGTACATAGGTAAAACCTCGAAGAAGTTGGGATCATGATTGGGTGCCTTTCGTTGTAACTCATGGTGGAATGTGTCAATCAAACATTAATGGGTTTAAAATGAGCAGTAAAATCTTTTTTTTAATTATTATTTTATTTCTCAAAGCATGTTTATCGCTAGGAAAATATCGAGTTTGTGAAATATCGTTGATGCATTTCTTTTCGACTTGGCATTCACCATGTGTCAGATTTAGCAAGGTGAGGAATACCGGACTTATTTCGGACGTTGTCCATGAAACGGAAAATATAAGCAGTCACATGAATCGCTCGAGAGAAGAAGGGAAATCGGTTTAGAGAGGCGGAGTCTTTTTCAAGCGCATAATATGCTTCTATATTATGTCTTTGTGACGGAGAAGCACTGCAGGACTTTGACTTTGGCAGGAGAGCGGTCCGTGCAACCAAAGTGAATCGGCAGTAGAATACTGCGGCTTGTAGCCGCGTGTACTCAGCTGTGAAGACAGAATTCTTAAATAACTGGAAGCTGCCCTTGGTCAGTAACACCACGACTAATGCAAGTCAGTCTGTTCATTATGAAATGGCAAACCAAACTGAGTATAACTCAAGTAACAGCTATCAAAAAGACCAACTCTGAAAAAACCATTGTCTCACTGAAAACCACATGTCGGAAACTAACACCTTTCATGTGTGCTTGCTTAGAGCAGCACAGATACTTGATTGAATTGAAGTGCGTATGCGCCTGTGGAGCTGAAAAAGTCGTGTAGGCGATTGCGTGTTGCACAGAAGCACTGTGAAAATGGCTGCTGGCAATATCCACAAGCAACGCTACTCCTACAATCACTACTATTACGATGACCTCTTGATACGCAATTTCTGCAGAGCTGGTCCTGCTTTTCAAAATTTATTCTTTTTGATGCCGACATTTTCTTGAAATAATGTCATTGTGTGAGTAAGTGTGGGGAACAAACATTGGGTCCCAACTGTCTGCCGATACGTCTTGTAAATGGAAGGCGGACAGAAATTTATTGTTGTTTGTGGTTTTAGCAAATGCTAGCTGTTTTCAGTCCCTATCACGGACAGCATAAAAATTATCTTTACTTGATTGCCCACTAAGGTACGTTTCTCCCGTACCTTGACCGTTATGTCTCCCAGGCTAGCTCGTAATTATCATGGCTAAATGTATATTGTTTCACGATTGAACCAGCTTTGCCTCGCGTTTTGTACCGCAGATCGTTCAATTTCTGTGCACGAGAGAGCTGAGAGTGGTTTATGTAAACCGAGTGCGCAAGTGAGAGTGCTTGTTGTGGTAAAACAATGCATTTATGGCACCGAACGAATTGAGAAAAAATAGTATTTGTGTTTGTGTTTTTTCTTAAAATCTCAATTTGTTACCGAAATAGTATTTGAGGTATTTGAAATAAAATATAACCAATAAAGTACCGAGGCAATAGAAAAAACTCACAAACACTTTTACGTTTTATTTGCCGTATATATACGATTAAAAAGTTTCATGAACATATCAAATTTATTTATTCGATTTTGAAGATTTTCAGATTGAATTTAAACTTAAATTTACGTCTGAAGAATACCAAATTTCATGCTCCTAGATGTTTTGTTTTGCAGATTTTCGACTTAGAATCTCGATATAATATTCCGATTTCGATGATTTTTATAACAATATGCAATTCATGATAAGAGTGCATTGAATCAAATTTCACACTCCTTCTACCTGAATAAATCGGGTGTAGGGGAGCTATGTGATATAGTATTAATAATTCGATAATTTTCTCTACCAAATTACAAAACATAACGTTTTTATATGGAACTAAGAGCTTCCATATATCGGGTTATCTGTTTTTACAAAATTTTTTCGAAAATATTGATATATGACTTTATAAAATGAATGATTTAAAAAGAGATATCCAAGGTTAAGCAATATTTTGAGTGAGAAAAATAACTATCGAAGAATAATAATTATTTTCTGATATTTTTTCGCTCTGAGTTTGAGTGTTTAAAAATAATTATTATCAACATAGACAAATTATACATGCCACGCCAAGTGGAAACGCACTTGTGAAATTCGTTTGTTTATCAGCTGTCCTAAATGAATGATTTTTTCCTTAAAGAAAATACAGGTAATCATTATTTACGGTCCCTGGTCTGAAGGAAACGAACACCCAAGAAAATCAGATACGCACCTAGTTGCATGTGGTGTGGAAAATGGTATAGAGTACAAATCTCTTTTAACCTTATTTATTGAAGAATTAAATGCAAGTAAATACCTATTATTCTTTATTCAAATAAGAAACAAATAAATTTTCTTAAACCTTTTATTTTTTTTTTTTCTGAAAATAATTTAAATTTTACCTTCAGCGTATAACTTTGTTGTTAATCATCGTCACTGAACTCTTCATAGTCACGCACTAATGTAGCTATAGCCTTTAGAGCTTCTATAAATTCGAATTATTCTATTCCGTTTTCTACATACCACGATCCTTGACCATCAGATCAAAATTATAATTGATGTTTGATCTAAATCTCCGGCTTGCTGATATACACTATTCTCGTTTTTAGAACCAATTTCAAATACATTAGCACATCAGTTGAATATGTCGCTGATATTTTATAGTCAATACCACTGCGCTTACAAGCTTTGTTGCATCCCCTGGGCAGAGCTTGCAACATGCTATATGTATAAATATATGCGTGCATCATCTACAACTCTTAGTTTCAGATCAAGCAGACATTCTTCATGCATTTTATTTGACATTACTTCACGTTGAAATAATAATGACCTGTACTGATATTATTAATATAGTATTTTATTCACTTTACATATTTAAAAATTATACATACATATGTACATACTTATGTGAAATTTAATGATCGTTATTATCGACAGTAAAAGTGTTAGTGAATTATGTGATACAATACAAAACCGTTCACAAAATATTATAAAGAGGATCATATTTTCCATCGAAAAAATATAAAATATATTAATTTAGTGGACATTTTTGGACAGAATTTTTTTAAGATATTAAGCGAAACATGAAAGCGACCCTGCGCCTCATGAAATTCCAACATACTAGCTGTCAAAATCTAAATTCAACCAATAGGTTTAGTTGTCAAATACGCACGCGTCCGCAGCTGTTAACTGACTTGGAGAGATCAGCTCATAGTTTCCACACTACTTTATACTTTTCTAATTACTTTAGTTAAGACATATTCTTTTGTCTCACTAACACTCTCTTCTTTTTATTCTGGTGATCACTGTTATATACGTATCAGAGATGGTCACCGGTGCCTTCTTTTTAGCACTGCTGCTATCCTTTCTTGCGGTGTCCCTTCAAACAATATTAATACTCCACGCAAGCATGCGAGGTAGTAAAATATAATATTTATAATAAAAAAAAATTAATAGTAATTATTACTTCTGTATTTATGTTATTTTAATTGGAATATATATATGAGGTCCAACTTCTGTACTCTCCAGCAAAGCTCACTAATGAAACTAGTTTAGTTTCGTTACTTGCAGACCTGTGCAATAGTTTCTGTACAGGTTTGCGGTAACGAAACTAAAATTTTTCACACTCTCAGGCTCACTTTTGTACACATATATGTTTAACTGAACGCTGTGCGAAGGAAATAAATTGCAATAAGAACAGAATGAAATGAAAAAGCGAATTTGGGGTTAGGAGAGAACCGTAGGAACGAACCGCGAGTTACCTATCAAACTGTTTAGCTAAGTCTCCTTGAATTTCGAGCACTCCTGATAGCTTTAGAAGCACGAAAGAAGGTGGGTCATTGTGATATTAACTACAGCGGCCATTTTAAGTAGCACAAATTTGGTGTTGGGTTTGTGGTGGAAGAGAAACTCTTTCGCCGAATCCTGTAATTCACCCCGGAGGATGAAAGTCTAACCACATCAGCCGGATGCTGTGCTGCATTGGATATCCTGGGCACCACTTTACTTCACTGCACACGCATCACAATAGGTCGGCTTCGCAACCACACCGACCTCAGGTCATCGGATTTCAACAAACCCCTACCCAAACTAAAATAGGGGAAGTGATATTGAAATACCCTAGCACTCAACCTACTCCCTGTTTACTTCTTCGTTACATCTACCTCTTTTATTTTCGCGAGATGGAGCAACATCTTGCTGTTCAGCTCATCTGTTAAGTCTTCATGTAGTCGCTTTCCGGTCACGCACATCCGATTTGATATAAGACCCACTTGATTTTTGCCATAGATTTAACTCCTTACTATGGCTTACTTCCACCCAAAGTTGATAATTTAGGTTTTCCCTCCTCCTTCAGTTTCGATTCGGCAGCCGTGTTTTCCTCAACGAAGCCGTATGGGTAGTCCTGGAAGAGGTGTACCGAACCTCTTTTTTCTAATAATAGTGACGCCTAAGCAATTTGCATACATAAGTACCTTCAGCCTCAAAATAAAAGAACGATAAAAATGAAGAGAAATTATTCAAACCGGACTTTTTTTAATCAAATCAAATGGAAAATACAATAAATCAAACCAAAAATAAATATATTAACAGGGACCTGTAATCATAATTTGGTATATGTGTTGCTCTATATAAAAAAATAATAATAACAACAACAAAAAATATCAAAACACAAACTACAACACAACTAGTACAATTTTCTTTGAAACAAAATTTTGTGGCAATTATATTTTTATAAAAACTTAAATATTTTCCTTTGAAAATGAAAGAAGCAAAGGTGGTGCGCCATTAAAATATGTTTTAATTATACATATATCTAAAAAAAAAGTAATCAAAATAGAATTATTTAAATGACATATTTTATTTAAAATCTTTTGTTTAAATAAGCATATTAACCAAAAAAGTTCTATAAAATAAATCCTTGACAACGGCAAGTCATCGGCTCCTTCCGTTTTGTTATTTTTTAAACGGAAATCGCTATTCGTTCGTTCAGTGACCAAATTACCTCCTTTGTTTCTACATGAATATGCTTCGGTCTTGAAATTTTCTATATATCGCCACATCTTCTCTTATAATTTTCGAGCATTACCCTTGTCGGCCAGCTTTTAAAATCTGCAAACGCGCCTTGCTTCCTTCCTCTGCTCTATCGTACCTCGCACGTGTTGAGATTGATCGCAAATTTTCCCGGTAGGCAATTTGCTTTCTTTCCACTGCGGCACGGCAATCCTCATCGTATCAATTCTTTCTTTGGCCTTGCCGAAATCCAATTGTTTCTCCAAACGGCGCTTGAAATGCCGCTTCACAGTTCCCCTGCATCGAAATGCTGTCGAGTGCTCAAGGAAATTCGAGTAAAAAATCGAGGAATATTGTATATCCAGGAAATGTTACTAAACTGAATCTAGAGTAAATTTTTTATTGTAACTTTGAACATAAAAAATACTAAATTTCTCTCAGTTTCTTTTCAAGAGACTTTTATCTGGTAGCTTGTTTTGATTTAGCTTTTTTTCATTTAAAGCGTAAAATTTTTTTATATGTTGCTTGTAATTTATTGACATAGTTTGTAGCCAATCCCATTAGACATGAAAACCTAACACAGGGCAAACACATTTCTTCCGGTACCAAATGTCTCATTTGTCGTACGACCATTTCTTTTTTAGATTTCTACTTTGAAATTATTGTTCGGTGTTGTTCAATTGCTATATTTTTTTTTTTTTTTTTTTTTTTGATAATAACTGTTTTCGATTATTTACATTCATATTTTTAAGTTAGTTTTCATCGATATTGGTAAATGAAATGGAAAAAATTTACAGAACTAATAGTTCTTATTGATAAATTCTTGATTCAATAAGTTGAAGGAATAAGGATAAGTCATGATCGATATAAAATTTTGTTTTAGTTGAAAAGAGATCAATTTGATTTAAGGCCTTATGCCGAAATAGAAATACTAAATTCGAAAAATTTAGGACTATTTGATAGCGGCGCACAAGTATCATGTCTAGGAGGGAGTGTGGCCAAGAATGAGACAAAGAAAGACATTCATTTGTACAACTGATGGACGGAAACAAATAGTGTTTGGTAGCATTGACTTAACTGTAAAATTTTAAAGCATCGCGAGAACGATTAAATTTTTTGTTATTCCAATTTAAGCCGTGAATTTCAGAAATATCTGTAATGGAAAACCTGATGCGACCTTGTTTGAATAACATATTGAGTTGGAACCTAATGTTTGTCCGACTAAGCAGCGTCACTGTCGAATATCGCCAGCAGTCAAAAAGGTCGTCCATGCTGAAGTCGAGGTAATGCTGAAACTATATGTAGTAGAAGAAGCTTCGAGTAGTCCTTGGTCGAATCCGGTAGTTCTAGTTAAAAAACCAAATAAAGTTCATCTGGGTCTTGACTCCCGTAAAGTAAATGGTGTTACTATTTAAGACGCCTTTAGCCGTGAATAGTGGAGATTATACATGTTTTACAGTTCCGAATCGTCCATTTTATCGACACCGCGTTATGCCTTTCAGTCTTTGTACTACTTCTCAAGCTCTTTGTCGCTTGATAGACCGTGTTGTATCATCCCCACTAAAGTACCAAGTGGTTGAGTAATTGGATGACCTTTTCATCGTGTCAGAGGATTTTGATACTCATATGTCCATTTTGACGGAGGTTGCTCAACATTAAATTAAGGCTACTTTGGCGATTAACACACCAAAAAGCAAGTTCTGTAGTAAGGAAGTCCGATAACTAGGAAAGGATATCTTAGTTTTGTACCTGACTGTTTGTCCTGACAAAATTTAGAAGAGGTATCTGAAATCCGTAATTTAGAAGAGCGTTCGCTAGTGGATGGACGAAATTTTTGTCAGAAGATTATCAACAGTTGATTAACCATATCCGAATAAATGAGAATCAACTACCTTATTTACAAAAAAATAAACAACCACGTCTATAAAAGAACGGAAAACTCAGATGAAAATCTAGAAAATTAGTTATTTAACTGGAAAATATGGAATATGCCCACTATCCGCCTAACGAATTTCACGGCACTATTGCAAAAACTTTAGAACGGTGGCGGAATAATTGGCCAAATATGACAGTTGATGCCAAGAACTATGTTGACTATTGCGAAATATGTCGCAAAGGAAAATCACCTAATGTTAATTTGAGGCCACCAATGAGATCACAATACAAGGTACAACGACCACTTCAAAAACTGTATGTGGTTGTGTATATGATTTTCTTGGGTCCCTGTCCCATATCCTAACCAGGCGATATTGGAATTTTTATCGTCTTTGACCATCTAAGGAAGTTTCCCTTTTTCAAACCCATTAAAAATTTCAATACAAATGTTTTCGGAACTCCGGAAATTGTGATGAGTGATAGATCAATACACTTTAACGTCCTTTTGTCGTCATACGGTATCAAAGATGTATACATAGCTCTGCATAGCCCACAAGCAAACACCAGTCAGCACGTAATTAGAGCACAAATAGATGTAATGAGAGCTTACTTGAAATCTGGCCAAAGTTATTGGAATAAACATCTGCAGTCATAGCTGAAGACCTTCGAAGCTCATATCATCAGTCAATAGGCTTCTCGCCCTATTTCGCTCTATTTGGTCAACACATGCTTTCTCACGGCAAAGAATAAGACTTACTTCGTAAGCTTGAATACCTTGACGATAATATTTTGGACAGATGGGACAGATTGAAGCTAGTTCGTCAATTAATTTTTGAAATTATTTAGAAAGCCTTCCGAGATTCCGCCAAACGTTGTAATCTTTGTTTTAAGTGATGCCACCATACGGTTTTGTGCAAAATTTATTCTGAAATTTGTTAAATCGAAAGTTTTTGCATTGAAAGGTAATTGTATATGTGAATTGGAAAACACCCTCACAGGAAAGTGAGATACCTATCATAGGAGGACACAAGGAAGCATAAGTTAATTGCATACCGCACCAACATTTTAGGTAGGGGGTGCATACGATCGTGCGTATATTTAGATTTTTGAATTTCTTTTGATATTTATCCTGCTATATTTTTTTATATTAAAAATAATATACTTATTTAAATTTTTATTATCATATTATTTTATCCTTATTAGCAAGAATTTCCACCTTGTATTATGTTAAGGATTTATTACCCAAATCCCAAACTTCATTACCGACTGATGCTAAATAAACACACTTTCAGAGGGTCAAATGTTAATGACATTCGGAAGTGATTTGACAGGTCCCAGCTTCTAGTCTTCTTTATGGTCTTAGCGAAATTTTCTATGTGGAATTAATATAGTGGCGATTTTTTTCAGTTGATAGTACAGAGATTTTAATGTACTTCATGCGAGCCTCATCAGACGTGAGATTCTTCTCGCGTTTGGTTCCAAGGGGTAATACTACCAAACGCTATTTCTATAACACCAAATGGTTGTATTCTTGTTTTGCCAAAAGGGCAATATCATCAAGACAATGAGAACCATAGCGCAAAATTAAAAAAAAAAAAAAAACTTCTCCATCAACGCCGACCGATAATCACCAGCAGATAGCTTAACCCTTTAAACACTATTTATGTATACTTCAATAACATAATAATTATTTAATAACACTGTGCAACAAGATTCTACGTAATTGATGAAACCAATCAACCATAACCATATCAAAACCTGATACTGGGTTTTTGGCCTACAGGTCTGGTTTCATTTTTATTTTTATTTAAAGTTGGAAACCCTGTGCATGAGAAAAGTTGATTAAAACTTGATTAAATGAAGCAATTTTAGATGGGTTTTTTTGTATATCGTTTTTTTTTTTGAATCGAGGAACTCATTTTTGACATCAACTTTTACCCAAATCTTACGATAGGTGGCGCTGTCATACAATCTGTCTTATTTTTCATGAAAAATAATATTTTTAGTTTTATTGTAGAAATGATCGTATATGATACATATAGAAAGGAACATTACAATATATTTGGTGCACAAAAAATATGATAAATAGTATACATATACACATATGTAGGCGTGAAAAGTTTGAAATAAAAAATTAAGTATACATACAAAGTAATATTTATGTTAAGAATTAAATTATTTTCTGACATTTTGAAAAATATGCCATAAAAAGCTTACAAAAATAACGGTGCTTAAAACGGTATTGTCTTCTTCATTTATCGTTAGCCACCAGCATAGATCTGCTAACATTGCTAGTAGTTTTTCCCCCTATACCGTGTCTCCATTGTTAAAGCGACCTGGTGAAAACGTTCGCCTTGTTCCAATCTATATGGTGATGGAGAAAATGTACCTTCAAACTCATACGTACACCGAGCTTCTCAAACATATTCATGAGATGATCTACTTTTTCTCTGATGTTCGTGGCACGATGTTTACCGAGAACATCCGCTATTACGTCTTTTATGGCATTCCAGGCATTTAGATCATTTTCATTTAAAGAGTTATCAAACTTACTATTTTTTATCAATTTTCTTATGTCTGGACCATTAAACATACCTGTAAAACGATAAAGCAATTACATAAATCTTAAAAAGTCTTATTTTATATGTAAATATAAAATATCTTCTTTTACTTTGCTTGCACTAAGTGGTGGAAATATGGACCTTAGTGTAATAACAGCTGGTCCATCTGCAGGAAGTGCTTTTACAAAATTTTTAAAAATACGCAATTTGATATGTAGTGGAGGTAGCAACACTTTTTCAATTGAAACAAGGGACGTGTGTATTACATTATCTGATCCAACAACTAAATCTTCTCTGTTCTCCCAGTCATGTTTTTGGTATTAGTTCCCTTTACAACGTGTATTACACAAACATATAAAACACATATTCTTCGTATATCCACCTTGTAATCCACAAAGCAGAGCTACCATTTTCAAATCGCAACATATACGCCATTTATGGCTTTCATAGTTTATTGATTCTAGTAGATGCCTCACAGATTCGTACGTTTCTTTAGTGTTCAAATTGTATGCTATCGGAACGTTAGGTTTCTTTTTGTTGTAGTACAGCAAAACTGCTTTCACACTAGTTTTGGATGAATCAATAAATAACCTCCTTTCTTGGGGAATATAAGTCATACCCAGTAACTTTAACATCAAGTGTCAGTAAATTATTTTGTTTTAACTTATGTGCTATATACTCTGTATCACGTTTTGATAAATTGACATGTTTTACCACGTCATCCATCCAATTTTGAGATATTGGTATCATATTTTTGGAAGCTTCAGATATTTCATAATCAGGATCCTGCAACTGGTTTTGCAAGTTCGCAGTCCATATAGAAATCCTAGTGGGGCTTGGTGGCCGTGGTACAGGAATAGCATCTGAATGCGATAATGGCAGGCTTACATAATCTGTTCCAATATATTTCAGTGATCTTCGCGATATTTTAGTTTTTCCATTTACATCATTCAAACACACATAACAACTCGCTTCACTATGCTCAATTGAATGCACAGCCATTCTGAATGAGTACATAGATTCAACACATTAAATAAAATAAAATTACCTGGATCAGTCCAAATCATCGGAACACCAAACTTCAGCGATTTTTTTTATTCCTTTAACCCAGAGACGTAAGTCGTCGTAGCAGGTTCTACATATATCTTTTGGAGCCCAATTTACGTCTAGAACAAGCGGCATCCCAAAATAATGTTCATACCACTCTTTCGAACTAACACTTATACCAATCAGATTGGTTGCTATGCTGAATTTACCGCAAACATAGCAGTAAAGCGCTAACTTTCGCAAACATTTATTCATTTTAAATTTATTTTATAAGACGCTTTATGCTACCAAAATCATCAGAATTTATTTTGCTGTGGTATTGCTAGAGAGCTGACACGAAACTCACAGAAATTGTGATTGGTAAAAAAAAAACTACATATATTAATACTATTTTTGCATGAAAAACTATCAAAAATAAGACAAATTGTATGACAGCGCCACCTATCGTAAGAGTTAGGTAAAAGTTAATGGCAAAAATGAGTTCCTCGATCCAAAAAAAGCGATATACAAAAAAACCCATCTAAAATTGCTTCATTTGAACAAGTTTTAATCAACTTTTCTCATACACAGGGTTTCCAACTTTAAATAAAAATAAAAATGAAACCAGACCTATAGGCCAAAAACCCAGTATCAGGTTTTGATATGGGAGGGATAAAGTTGCATCTCCATTTGGTTTCATCAATTACGGAGAGATGAATCCTCATTTTGTGTCACAGTGTAACTAGCGGATCTCAGCGTGCTTTGCTACACCTATAAAAAAATCAAGAAAATCTGACAGAAATTTTGAATTTTTTATTTTTTTTTTGGAAAAGGAAATGAAAACAATTGATTTAAATTTTTTTTCCAAACTTTTTTCAATTTTTTTTCATTTTCATTTTTTACTATTTCTCTCTCTTTCAACACCACATACAACGTAATGTAAGTGTATTTTGGAATTTTGCATGTATTTGCTGTTGTTGCATGTATTTTGTATGGGTAGCGACCAATGTTCACTAAAATGGTCATATCGGCTGCACCAATCCCATGAAAACTTCACACTAACCTTCTCCTAATATCACTTTATAACTTCAATTCACCACTTTCACGAAAATGTCAATATGAAAGCTTCAAAGTAAAGCGAACGCAGCCTTCGGTCGCAGAAATATTTCATGACGCAGCGGAAAAAATACGCACGGATCTATACTTACATCCAAATTATACCAATTTTTGTCAATCTGTCGGTGATTCGTTTTCCTTAAAAAATGTTTCAAGCAAATTGAACTTATTTTCTAATATATGGTCCATTTAGATATATCATCTAAAATTTTAACAAAATCGATGCATTAATTATTATTACTTTTTAATTAAATCGATCCACATCCTGGAAACCATCATTCACGTAAATCGAACCATAAATAAGATTTCGAATCGAGGACAAAAACTGTGACAGAAGAATTTATATAGATAGATAAGAGTAGGTCGGTCTATAGTCCACTTCGCGGAGAGAAAAGTAGTGTTCCTCCTATTAATCTAAGCAAAAAGCTTCCTATGTACAAAATTTTAAGAAAATCGAACCATAAATATGATTTTTTCAAATAGGTCAATCTCAGCTCCACTTCCCAGTATGAAAAATAAATGATAACCTATTCGCGGACCTAACGAATACATGTACCAAATTTCATTAAAATGGGTTCAGCTGTTTGAAGGAGTTCGAGGACAAAAATTGTGGCAGAAGAATTTTATAGAGATTGATAGATTTGAAACCATACAGAAGTACATAGTAGTATTTGGGATAATTCAGTGACCACATGAATTTTTGAGGTAGGTCAGGTATTACAAGTATAAGGTGTATAGCATATAAAGTGTACTGCGATATCTTAAATGAGTTTATAGCTTTCGTAACAATGTAAGGTCTCATCATAATTACCTATAAAAATGAAATTGAAAATTAATTATATTTAAATTATATACTGTTAACCTGAATGTATGGCCTGATTAATACCGAGGTGAAGATTGTAGAATGGGGTTTTATATAAGTAATAACAATAAAGCCAAGGAAGGGTGGGTAATAGATGCAGCCATTACTATATAATTATGAGCACTGCAGTGCGAGCTAGACATGGTAATATAGGTAATAAGGTAGGTTTTCGGTTTAGGCATGAGTTGTTAATTTCGCAGTTCGTTTTCCTCAGTGTGCAGATAAATGCCTGTTGTGACTGTTGGCTAGTGAAGATGACTGTGATCCTATTAACTTTCCGTTGAACAAGAGAACTAGCTGATGGTACGGGCCTATACGCCAGTGAACACGACCTAGTCGCAGGGTCGCCTCAAGCAGTCACCTACTCATGAATTCTTTTTTCAGTGGACTCAGTGTTCATGTAGCCAATGGAGTATAATTACAGGATTAAATCTTTAATTAAGCAGATTTAATAAATAAATATCTTTAAAAAACGGGACCGTGAAACTTACGGTCACTTTTTAAATGTGTAAATGTCAGTCAGCCTCTGTACGAGTCGATTTACAGAATGTGCTGAAATCAAGTTTGCGAACCTAACGAGATGTTGAGAGCATTGTCAATCATTAGGTAAAATGATGGGGTAACGTTATACGACCATAAAGACAGAACTAGTCTTTTGCCTACTCTCATAATCACATTCTTATCAAGAGTAGGATTGAAGCTAACATAGTGCACAGTATTCCTCTGGATAACAACACTGTTGTGTCAAAGGTGTTAGACGTATCTTGAGTTGCTAATTTCAGTAGGGATGTATATCCGATAGGACTGAAAAATTTGTGCAACTACTATCAGAGCGCAAGAAAAGTCGAAGAATGGTTTTAAATTGTTATATAAATTGTTATTAAATTGTTATATTCACAATTGTGAATCTAGTTCTTCCGCCGTATCAGTTCAACAACGTACTTTTCCTTCTTTAGTGTACTTAAAACAGCGCCTCATCTTATGGCCCTACGTTCGGCACTCTTCTACACAAAAAAAATATTTAAAAAACACACTGACACTTGACTGTGCGGCACCTAGTGTTGATGGGCAGCACTCATGTTAAGGCCCTACAGCCAGCGCTCTTTTTGTCTATTATTTATACTAAGCCACCTCCGAAAAGCTGATAGTTTTTTATGAAGAGCTTTTGTTTTCATGTCAGAACTACACTAGGAGGGGTTGGTATTCTCTGCGGAGGAGCAACCGCATTAAAAACTTACCTAAGATATGTATATCACTTGTAATTTAAGTTCAAGATACATTATTAAAGATTTTTTGAATACCTGTTTTTCAGATTCGATTAACTCTGGTATAACATCTGGGTTTATTTCATCATTCTCCATCGTATCAATATCTTTAGTTCCAGAACTGCGACTAGAAACGTCCCATACGTTATGCTCGTGAGAAAATTCGCTTATGATTTGGTTAGAGTTTTTACATGTCGTACGCAGCGAAATAATTATAGCCAATATTGCTATACACCCTGCAATGATTAACCCCATACTCAGTGTTACGAAGGGTGCCAATACAAATTCTGAACGGTGATTTTGAACTGAAAATATGTACAATACAAATTACCAATGAAATCATAAATATTAATAAGCACACATATTTTTTTAAGTTGAGGAGTGAAGGACATTTAATTTCTTATAGTAGAGGTATTGTAAAGTAACGTCCTATCTACTGTGATTATTCAGACCTTATCATAAAGTAATGCAATTCACGTAGACTAACAGGTTCACTGTATTACAGCACTTTTATATTTTTACAATCAATCATCGAATCCAGCCCGATCGGGCAATAATAATATATATACAACCGATTTTTCAGATTTGAGACCTTCGGTCAACAATCCGGGATAAAAATCCTTAATAAAGCAACTAGGGGCGTGAAATTTGGTTTCCACACACTTGAATTTATGTTAATATTGACACTGAAAATCGTCGAAATCGGAAGACTATATTTTATAGCCACATATAAGCGATTTGTTCAGATGTGAAGATCTGTAAAAGAAAACATCTAAGAAATTGAACTTTGATTTCTACACACGTTAATTCAAGCTAATATTGACTCTGAATATCGAAATCAGAAGATTATATCTTATAGCCCCCATACAACCGATTTGTTCAGATACTGAAAATTACTGAAATCGGAAGACTATAAAATCCGTCTAAAATGAATCTAAGATCGTGAAGTTCGGTATTCTACAGACGTGAATTCAAGTTAATATTGACACTCAAACTCTTCAAATTGGAAAGACTGTATCATATTACCTCCCTAGAATCTTTTTTTCAGATATATGAATTAATATGTAATATAAAATACCATGCAATAAATTTGATATTTTCATGAAAGGTATAAAATTTCCGACAAAACAAAACTTAGCACCGTAGTGCCAATACATGAACCTGATACTCTCTTTTCTTTACATATTTTCGAAATATAACGATAAGAAACCAACTGGAAATTGTCAAAACCCTGAAATTTCGTTTCACGTAATCGTACCACACTTCTCATATAATTCGCATCGAATTTCGGCACACTTAACATAATTGAGCGTAACTTATTCGTTCTTTCTAAACAGAATGCAAATCAATATAATTTGATAACAGTGATAGATAAAAATAATGAAAATTTTTCAAATTTCGACGACGATATTTAGCCTTTATACAAAAGGAAATTAGGAAAGGAAATCAGGTAAAAGTCAATCGTTTGCTCCGAAAAGAATAAAAAGAAATCAAATGAATTAATTAAGATTGGTGTTTAATTTTATATATGGTCGAGTGTACAAATCAGTTGAGGCGTAATCAGATAAAGTATATAAATATATAATAAATAAAATAAATCTTTTAATTACACTTAGAGGATTTGAGTAATCGCAATGTCTGTTCGAGGTGTTTTCTTAAAGAAGCATTTATATTTGCAGTTAAGACAAATCAACGTGTGCTATGTACAATGGCTTAGAATCAGATTTCCAATTTTCTTCTTAAACTAGATATCCTATCGATGCTCGATTGGCTCCTCAGGGTGCACATTTTTTTCCTGAGTTTAAGAAATCTATTTTAATAAAGAACGGCAAACAAAGGGGAATTTGCACTTATTATTAGGTGTGATTTTATAAATAATTAATGTAAAAGTTGTTTGTTTGCAGACATGTTTTTCTTTAATTTTTTTTATTATTACTAAATGTGATAGTGTCTCAGATTGAAGTATTTTCAATTAATTGAAGTAATATAAATACCTCAGTTCATATAGAATCGAGTGCGTTTGATAAGCGATCCGTGCACTAAAAAAAGTAACGTTCCGAACCAGAATCTCTTAGCGCTCTAACCGAGTTTGTTGTTTTACGATTTGAATATTAACTCGAGCTGTGCCAAGTAAAATCCCACTTTTTGTGCTCGTAAATCTCGATTGAAGTTTGTTATCACTAGCTTCAGAAGTGGTTCGCTTCATAGTAATTTCTAAGCTGATCGGTTTATTTGCGATATTTTCGATCGACATTGCTTCGTTCAGAAGGATGCATTGTTTAAATAAGTGGACGAAACCGGATGTAATGTGGATAGCTGTTGCGCAACTTTCGTTAATGCCTTGCAACACTCATTTGAAAGGTATTAAGTTTTTCAATCCTGAATTTTTCGCATCAAAGCGAAGTACTTCCACATATCTCTGATTTGGGCCCACGTCCCGACGAAAGAGAAAGATAATGTCACCAAGGATGCCTTTTTTGGGGCGTACTTATGAGCGGTGCCCCCGCCACGATGTCAAAATTGTGCTTAGCGGGTTTCATGCCAGGGTGGACAAAAAATACCAGCTTGGAAGTCCAACCCAGAAACACTCTGGCCACCAGGCGCTACATTGCGCTGAATAAAAAAATTAAAAATAATATTCTCTCGGGACGAACAAAGACCAAACTCTGCAATTTACTCATCATGCTTATTTCTGTTACTGAATAAAGAACCACAATCTCAATTTGTTATGTAAATTTTACGTATCTGGAGTCTGAAATGCAATTATTCATATCACTTTGAAGGCCTTTAATTGCACTACTCGATTAAACTCTCATACTCTCATAACTCAAACTCTCATACCGATCGCTAAGGTTTTGCCAAGCAGGTTGGAAAACTCTCATTTGTAAATGGTGACCTACGAACGATTTCCTTTGCTACACACTCAGTCTTTTCGATTAGGTCAAATAATTTTTCTAACGTGCTTATACGTTTGTTGCGTATATACGTATATTCCCGGAAGCATAGCTCGAAATATTGGTCAATATCCCCTTTCAAAGTATCCATACCACGCGGTTGAAGACGAATGTCTGGTTCCATTACGAATGACTGTTTTGCTTTCTTCTTACTAACTTCAGATAATTAGCAGGAAAACTCCCCGATTGCTGATGTGCGCTTAAATACGCTTGGTAATACTTCCTACATATTTTCTTGGTTGAACTAATTTCTTTCTTTTGGGGGTGGCCATCAAAATCTGAACATATAAATTCACTATAAGCGGACTTAAGTGCTGGTTAAAATGGAAGTAGTTGAACGTAACGCGGAGTAGTCAACTGTCACTTTAATATCCATTACATGTAAAACATATTGTTCTTTAAAATGCGATTAATTTTGCGAATATCTCTCTTTTTGTCGGATCTGCACAATATTGTTTTTTGTAATTAGTAAACAAATACAAATTTTGACAACTGTTGTTTCTGTCAATTTTGGAACGGAACGTACTACTATAACTGGTTTGCGATTTTCACCATCGTGTTTCGTTCCGCTACTTCCATTAAAATCAGCCTTTTTACTCTGCCCAAAAGATCATTCAATTCTCCTTTTTGAATCTCAAGACCAAATTCATGTGCTCCATTGAAGCACTAACTTCAAAATCGGACTCGAATTCCATATGCGGTTCTGCTAGTTGAAGAAATGACGCTATTATTTAAAATATATTTGATATTTCCTAAAATGTATAAATAATCTGAACAAAATGAACGAATTGATTTTCCATGAAATATCGTAATAAGATTCCGAACATTGAAAACTTTAGAATTTTTTATTAATGTTGATAATAAGGTTTGCATAAATATACTAAATGCTATTTTCTTATGCGCTTCATTAAATAAATATTATTTTAACAATAAACACCATTAACCATAAACATTTACTGCACAATTTGACAAATTTCTTTCCTCTCCTACACTGGTCAAATATCGGGTGATCCATTGCGAGGTTCCCAACTTTTTATAGAAAAAAACATAGAAAATTACAATTTAAAGTGCGATGTTTGGCGGCCGCGATAGCCGAGTGGTTAACATTGCGTACTGCCATTCGGAAGGCCTGGGTTCGAGTCCAGATTCGAGCAACATCCAAAATTATATAAAATAAATTTTTCTAAATGCGGTCGCCCCTCGGCTGGGAATGTTAAGCCCTCCGAGTGTATTTCTGACATGAAATAAAAGCTCCTCATAAAAATCCATTAGCCGTTCGGAGCCGGCTTAGAATAAACTGTAGGTTCCTCCATTTGTTGGTATAAACATCAAGACGCAAAACTACAAATTGGAGGAGGAGCTCGGCCTAATCGCTCGCTTAATCGGTTAAAAAATGCAAAATATATATATCTATATATATATATATATATATATATATGTTTATTATCATTCGAAGGAACATTATTTGGCATTAATTTATTGAACAATAGCTCTTTCAAATGTTGGCCGCGACTGGCGAATGACACGCGTGGCGGTTTACTCCAAGGCCTGAATCGAAGCAGGATTGTCCGCTAAGACTTCAGACTTTACATACATACATTGTGCATCCACAATCGCGTATACCAAACCTCCATCAATCTATTTGCGGGAGCGCAGCTCTAACTTGCTCGTATCGAAGCTAGCAAAATT
The DNA here is from genome assembly GCA_030068015.2 of Neoceratitis asiatica. NCBI lineage: Eukaryota > Metazoa > Arthropoda > Insecta > Diptera > Tephritidae > Neoceratitis > Neoceratitis asiatica. Next base: position 14,745,956 of record CM061529.1, read on the forward strand.
AATAGGTGCCAACAATTTCCATATTGTGCGGCTTAAAAAGGGTAAAATAAATGAAACGGAAATACAAGTATACTGGGGAAAAAAACTTTCGAACAGTTCTTACATTTCTCTCAAAAAACCATAAGAAATATTATCTGATGAGTGTAAAAAGCCTGATTGTTGATATTAAGCTTCAGGGACATGAAAGAAGCTCTAGGAGAACAAGGCTTTGACGTAAGTGCGGTAGAAAAATGAAGTAATACAAATAAAATACAGCAATAATATTTAAAAATTTGTTATCTTTAGGCTCAACTTAACTTAAAAAAGCGAAACGAGTCCAATTTACGGTTTAAAATATCTCTAACACAGCATAATCACGGTAGAAGAACATTTAAACAGAATGACTCAGTTCAATATATGAATGGTCAAGAATTTGGGCATACCAAATCCTACTTTACCTTACGTACTGCATGCGAAGCATAGTGACCTTCACCATTCAAGTAAGTGCCCTTTAAATAAAACAGAAAAAAAGTGTAGTAACTGCGGTGGAAATCATCAGCTTATTTCAGCGGCTATTCAGTTTATTAAGAAATTTATAAAAATTCTCTCAAGGTAATCAAGTTAAACGGGAAGAACTCCCACATTATACCTGTAGCTCCCCTTCCAATTTACCCAATTTAAGCATTGGTCAAAAAACTTATGTTGGCAAGTCAAAAGCAAGTACTCAGTCCCAACCCGCAATTTCTCCCAGTACTGGTAGGGACCTTGATTCTCAATTTGACAATTCTTCAAACTTTAATGTCCGAAAAATGAGCGGACTTGGGATATGCTTATGGAATGTCAATGGTGTTAATCAACATAAATTAGCCCTGAAGTTATTTCTTCTAATGAAGTTGGTGCATGCTCATATCGGAGACTCACCTCACCAATATATATAATTCTTATATGCGTGGGTTTAAGACTAACCATCCGGATGGCAAAACCCATGGTAGCACAGCCATACCGTTTAAAGCATAACTTTTTTCACTTCTTTGCGATAACTTTGCAGTAAACTTCAATCACTCTTAAAAACAGAGGAATTGACCTTAATTTGGCCGCCGTATACTGTCTGTCACGGTTCGTAACAAGAAATAAGCATTTAATTTAAATTTCGACTTAAGGTGGCAGAGAAAAAGATAAAAATGGTATTAAGTAATAACTCTACCGGTAAGTTATCGGCTCCCACCGCTTTGTTATTAGTTAGAAGAGCGATCGCTATTCGAACTTCATCATAGTAATGTGATGGAACGTCTACACCATCGTCTTCGATTGGGGTTTCGGGTTCGTCATCTCTGGGTTTTTCACTTTTACTGTCATTGAGGAGGTTTTAGAAGTGTTCCCTCCATATTTCGGGCCTTGGCGAAGTCCATCAACCTCAGCCCATTTGAGGATGTTTTATCGTGAAGACTGAATTTTTCGACTGTTGCCCAAATAATGCGCTCATAAATATGTTCTAGGCTCTCATATAAAGCACCTTTAGTTACATCATCCTTCTCTTCTGTCAGGGCGTTGGCGCAATCAGCGATATGTTGAAGAACTTGGCGACGAAGTCTCTCTTCCGCCAAAAATCCATCACCGAATTTGCGCTCCTTTATATGGCACCTGTAGTAAATCGCACTTCTTGGACGGCGGTGATATCCGCCTTTAGTCTTACGAGAGCATAAACCATCTGGGCAGCGCCTCCTTTCCAATTAAGGGGCCGGACAGTCCAGGTGCATACTCTCATATTGTATCCTTTAAACGTATGCAGGTGTTTACATCAAAAGGATGGTCTCTCATCCAGGGCATCTGCTGATTTTGCATTGGACTGTAATTTTTTATATGGTCCCAAACCCTACACACAACCTCAGAGCGTTCGCCTTCTCACTTTAGTTTGCCTCCAAACGGCTACCCAGAGGATAATCGGTCTAAGGCCGGAAGTTTTGAGCTGCTTGAACCTTTTTTAAATTAATCGGTTCCGGTCACTCCAGGTGAATGACAGTCAAAAACTTTCCTCACATGCATGAGCTTGTACACATGGGCCATGCAAACATATTAAATTTACATTCAAGACAAAAACTTGCCTTACTGTCAAGTTTAACAATGAAACTATTCCTCAAGCTAACGAAGTTACATACCTCGAAATTCACTAAGACAAGTGCTTAACCCAGAAACGACACATCTACGATAAAGGGGCTTAAACTTAAATATGTCAGTCTACTTTGGCTATAGCAAGAAGTATGGGCTCATAAATCTGATATGGATGTATGAGGTTTGGCAGTTATACAGCCTGCGCCGCAAATACTGATATTTTACAAAGATTCCAGTAAATACTATAAGTATGAATTAACCGGGTGCATCATGGTACATGCGCAATGAAAACATCCATATCAAAGCATTTGCACCATCAAAGAAGAGGTAGAAGTCGTTACACAAAAATATATAACAAAACTGCATAACCATCCGAACTCTTTGGCTTATTTCACAATAAAGGGGTTTGATGGTTTGTAATCATTCTGACGGGAAATCACATCAAGTCTACCTTAAAATACATAGTACTGGAGTCGATATTGTTGCCTTCAATTCAAGCGACGTTTGTCGAAATGACAAGTTTTAGGGGTGGAATTGTCAGAACAGCATTGTACCTTCCTCCTCTTTTCAGCATAAACAAGTAGGAGATTTCAATGCTAATCACCCATAGTGGGGCTCTCGTATTACCCACCCGAAAGGTCGCGAGCTTTATAAATGCTTTACGTACGTTCTAAACATATGTAGACCCACTTATTGGCCTACAGATCCCAACAAAAGTCCTGATGCAATTAATTCTGCAGTCTTCTCCGGTATCGACTGAAGTCTTCTCAAGATGACCAATAGGGTCGACCACAGCTCGGACCATTCTGCTCTCATTTTTCATTTTACCATACCAACTGTGATCAGATCTTGGTAATAGTGTATTTTAAATAAAAAGTCCAACAAAAATTAGTTTCAATTTGATAGAAACTGACATTAACCTCAACAAGTAGATAAACTCAAATAGAGACGTAGATCATGCTGTGGAGAATTTCACCAAAAAAATAAACAAAGCCGCCTTTTTAGCTTCATCTCACACTCACAACAAAAATTCCCAACTATTTGGAAATAAGCTACCATATTCTGATGTAGTATCTGAGCTGGTAAAAAAACAAGAGAAGACTTCGAAAAGTTTGGGCAGCAGAAATTTAAACGACAAAGCAGCACTTAACAAAGCAATCAAGGAACTTAAATCTAAACTAGCTGAAACGAAGGAAGAAGTGATTGGACAATATCTTAAAAAAGTTGATCCAAATAAAGACGATGAACACAGCATTTGGAAGGCCACAAAATACTTAAAAATACCAACAATACGACAGATCTCCGTTCGAGATATTAACAACTAAAATGCAAAATGAAAATAGATCATACGACTTTGCCAATCACCTCAAAATCACATTTCAGCCATTTAGTCTCAACAGCTGCAGACACCGACAGAGTGTCAAAGATTTTACCGACACCCCGTGTTCTATGGATGATACTATACTCTTCGTTAAAATATCTCAGGATCAGTCTGCAATTTCACGAATGAAAAATGTAAAGTCTCCTGGTCATGGAAATATTAATGCATGGACAATTAAACAACTTCCAAAGGAATGCTTATTGTTTGAAGTATTAATTTTTAACTGTAGCTGTAGGCTTAGCCACTTTCCCAAGCGGTGGAAATGTGTTGAAATAGTAATGGTCCAAAAGCCTAAAAATCGAATTATCCTCATATAGGAAAATAAGTCTACTGACAATATTTTCGAAAATACTCGACAATCGATCATTTCAGATTATCAATTTGGTTTCAGACAGATGTATGCTATTTCGGAGCAATGTCATCGTTTAGTTAAAACTATACTTCGCAGTTTCTAGGAAAAAAATATGTCGCGCAATCCTTCTCGATATTCAGCAAGCATTTGGTTAGAGTCTGGTACTCAGGACTGATATATAAAATTAAAAAGATACTTCCCACCTTGCTCTGTCTCATTTCTGATCTTACCTAAGCCACTGGCATTTCTACGTTAGAATTCAAAAAGCAGTTTCAGATATATACGAGGTGAGGGCTCCACAATGCAGTATATTAGATCCAACACTTTACACAATTTTCACCGCAGATATGCCCATAATAGAGAACACCAATCTAGCTGTTATCACTTATGCAGACGGTACTCCTATAATTTCTTCCTCCTTCTCTGCTATCGATGTTTCAGAAGTTGTACAAAGGCAATTGAATGAACCACAAATGCTCCAAAATGTGTTCAAGTTACCTTCACACCTAGGAAAGAAGAGTGTCCAAACTTCAGCCTAAATCAAACCAAAATTCCTACATCGAATAGTGCCAAGTACCTCGCGCTAGATTTAGATATAAGACTAACCTGGCGTGAACATTTCAAAGCCAAGAGAACGCAGCTTAAAATTAAACCAGAAACTTAGTCTTGAAAATAAAATGCTTCTTTATAAATCGATGTTGAAATCAGTTTTGGCTTATGGAACTCAAATCTAGCAAATCACAGCAAATAAATCGAGCGTAGATGTGACACAGAGATTTCAGTCAAAAAGACTTAGATTAATAGAAAATGCTCCTTGATACATAAATAATCTTCATTTGCATCTAAAAACACCCGTGGTTATAGACGAAATAAAATGGTAAAATCTCATGGTTGTACCTTCATGTAGTCTCTGGAGCTTTTCTGTCCCATAGACCATGTCTTCATTAAAAAAAATGTAGTGAGTAAATAGTAATAACAATAATAATAATAATAAATATGAAACTGATGTACCTTAAATATAGGACAATTGGCACATAATTAATCTAAGTTTGAATAAAATTTATTTATTGTCAACCGACAGATTGTTAATAAATAAAGTATGAAAAATATATATATGTGATTTATTATTATGTACCTAGCTTTATTATATAGATAAGGGTTTGACATTATGTTTTAAAATTGATTTCGGATAAATTCCAGACAAGAAGTAAAATTTTCGACCAAATGTTAGCAATAACGGGCCGAATATAAGAAAATCTGTTCATTATGAAATTGCAAACCAAACTGAGGATAAATCTATGTTTGCTGTTTCTTGATTATAGAGGATACACTAGATGTTCTTTATTACTCAATAGCTAAGTATTAACTTCACTATTAACAATCACTTATATTACAACTTTCAGAATAAGTCTGATTGTCCCGCTGTTCCAAACGAAGCAAGCCTCTCTAGGTGGACCACTTTCGTCTTGTTTCTTGGTCTCCCAACGGTCTAGATTCGATACCTTACGTCGTTTAATCGTTTGATTATCTTGTTTGGACCTTTCCAATTGCATCAAAGTTTTGGTTTTTCGGTTTTTGGAAAGGTTTGTCCTTTCTTTCGTTGTGGTTTGTATAACAACACTAAATCTTCATTTTGAAAGCCCTCGGAATTCATCGCCTTGTCATATCTGGCCTTCATTTTGTCACTCATGATATGAGTTCGCTGTCTCACAAGAGCATGTATCTCCTTCAACTCTTCCTCGAGAACGGTAGACGCTTCCTTCCCAATTCTTCTCGCATCACCATTTATTTAAAATTTAAAATTGCTGGTTAACCGAAGCTCACCGATATCCCATCAGGAAAAGCGGTATGAGGATATCCCAATCCTCCTGATGTTTGTCCACTACCTTCCACAAGTGTTCTTCCAGGGTTAGGTTGAATCGTTCCACCATGCCGTCTGATTGAGGATGCAGAGCTGTTGTGCATGTTTTCGAATACCCAGTATTAGACACATCTTCTGAAACATTGCTGATTCCGAGTTTCTTCCTTGGTCTGAGTGCAATTTTCTAGGCGCTCCGTATTTGGTAAAAAAAAATATATATACACACATATATACATATATACATACGTCCATAATAATATGTATGTATATAAAGAACTTTTTACTATAAGCAAAGCATTTATTAAATTATGCAAATATACTTTGCCTAACAAAGAAAAATTTTTAACATTAATTTCAAGAAGTTTGATTTAAACGCTATTTCGCGGGTTGTTGAACACAAAATACCAAATCACATATTTTAGTTACTATACTAATCAGACACCACACGACGGTGTTTCAATTTCAATTCACCCACGATTAAGCATCGCATCCAAGATACAACTTTCTTAAGTACTATTATTTTGCTATAAGAAATACAAATTAATTGGTTAAAATAAATATTTACATAATAATTCCTAAGAAAATTGTCTTGTGCATTTTGTTATTTATTGCATTTTCGTTAGCGGAAAATATTAAAATTCTTTGGAAAAAATATTGGTGAAATTAATTAAAATTCTTTGGAAATTAATGATTGACAATATTTATACTCGATGCATTTCCGTTAGCGGAAATGCACCCAATCAAAGTGTGACAATTCTTTGGAAAAAATACAATTAACAAAGTTACAAATAAAATATATATATACATATTCACTGAATTTCTCACATAATTCGCGACCTTCACCATAACTTTTCATACCAACAAAATTGTTCATAACGCACAGGAAGACCCAGTCAAGAAGGGTTCCAAGATTATAGATACCAACCACAACCACCTCCTTAACCAATGGATCTAAACAATCATGAACTAACAGGAGAAAAATTTCCGTCACCAGCCTCGGGTACTTACAATATAAAGGGTGTTTTTTATAGGGGTATAGAACTTTAAGTTGCAATAAAACAACGATGGATTATTGACATGAATTTTATTTATCCGAAAGATAACCTTGTGGTATTACATCTTAAATATGATTTCTGGCATATGACCGCCACGGCTGGCGCGGATGTAGTCCAATCTGGACGTCCAATTTTCGATGACTTTTTCCAACGTTTGGGGCCGTATATCGTCAATAACACGGCGAATGTTGTCTTCCAAATGGTCAAGCGTTTGTGGCTTATCCGCGTAGACCAATGACTTTATATAGCTTCACAGAAAGTAGTCTAGCGGTGTTAAACCACAAGATCTTGGAGGCCAATTCACAGGCCCAAAACGTGAAATTAGGCGGTCACCAAACGTGTCTTTCAATAAATCTATTGTGGCACGAGCTGTGTGACATGTTGCGCCGTCTTGTTGAAACCACATCTCCTGGACATCATGGTTATTCAATTCAGGAATGAAAAAGTTAGTAATCATGGCTCTATACCAATCACCATTGACTGTAACGTTCTGGCCACCATCGTTTTTGAAAAAGTACGGACCAATGATTCCACCAGCCCATAAATCGCACCAAACAGTCAGTTTTTGTGGATGTAACGGTGTTTCAACATACACTTGAGGATTACCTTCACTCCAAATGCGGCAGTTTTGTTTGTTGAAGTAGCCATTCAACCAGAAGTGCGCTTCATCGCTAAACATCGCTAAAATGGACGTAGTGCGCGATACTTTTTCCGCACAGAACCATTATTTTCGAAATAAAATTGTACTATTTGCAAGCGTTGTTCAGGCGTGAGTCTATTCATGAATTGCCAAACCAAACTGAGAATAAATCACATGACAGCTGTTAAATCGGTCGCCATCTTGAAAAGTAATGCCAACATAAAGTTCTATACCTCTATAAAAAATACCCTTTATAAAAATAAAGACTAAGTTAGGGTATTTGAAATTCATTATCGATACTGGTGCAACCAATTCAATCCTGAATCCAGGAATCTGCCATCTTAAATGGTTGTACAAAACAAACCCCATCTTCATTGAAACCCTCGTAAATAAAACTCAATTGAACTAAAAGGTTAGAATTAAAACTTTCGCATAATTTGGTAAAAAACTTGACTTCAGTGAATTCTTTATAATGAAGTTTCACGACTACTGCGATGGACTAATAGGGAACGACCTATTAATTCCACTGGAAGTATGTATAAACTATGGAAATAAAAATATCCAATTTGGTGATATTACCCTACCCCTCTTTGAAGATAAGTACAACATGAAACAAAAAGATATCTATAAATATATATAGAAGGATAAAAACCAAGACATAGAATAAATTTATTTTCAAGACCTATTAAATATAAAGAAATACCACTAGAAAAACAGATACGAAGAGACCACCTTGATTGTGAGAAAAAAGCGGGATTGCTTAAAATTATAGGAAAGATATATTTTACCAAGAACTTTCTAAACTTACTTTTACTTCCGCTATAATACATAGTATAATAATATAATATATAATATTCCCAAAATCTTACCGCTATCCATACATACATAAGGCAGATGTAAGAACACAAATCCAACAAATGCTTAAAGATAAAATAATTAGACCCAGTAATTCACCCTACCCTGCTCCTATATAGATCGTGCCTAAGAAGGCCGACGCCAGCAACAAGACCAAGTGGAGACTTGTCATAAACTACCGTAAACTGAATGAAGTAAGGTAGAAGACAAATACCCAATCCCAAACATCCAATCCCAATATCCCCCCCCCCCCCTTGATTTAGCCAAGGGTTCCACCAAATAGAGATCGCAGAGGAGGACATCCATAAGACCGCTTCCAGCTTAGAAGACGGTCACTATGAGTTCTTGAGAATGCCGTTTGGACTGAAGACAGCCCCAGCGACATTCCAAAGGCTGATGAATACAATCTTAAGTGAATATATATCGTCGGTACAATGCCAAAGACACGAATGTGCAATTTTGCCCATTTCTACTTATGTGCAGCTGTATGTTCAATTTTATTCAGAGTGTTCAATGCCAAAAGCGCGAACATGCATGCTTATCCCCTCCCTCCCTCCCAGCCCTACAGCATTCCACGAAAGTGTCGGTTGTAAAATTGCTGCAATACCGAAAGCACGAATGTACCACATTCATGATTTTGCCGTTGCAAATTATTTTACCATGATCAAAACAGCTAAACATCTGGTTTAATGAATTTTGAAATGTAAACAAAAAATATGTTAGCATGTGTGTATAACAACAACAAACATCAATTAACGGATGTGCGAAATTCGTAGAATTGCTAGTGTGAAAATCTGTGCTTTAAATATTCGTGATTTTGGTGATCTTTGTAAAACATGACTCATGTCAAGTACTCCTTCTGTGGCATTTCGGAGCAAGATAAACGCGGGAAACACCAACCATCAAACAAATTACCACAGAATGTGGAATCATTTATACGAAACCAGATTCTAAGCTTTCCAGCTGTAGAATCGCATTACTGTCGGAGATCCATCAAGAAGAGGTACCTTGACTCATCACTGAACATATCAATAATGTACAGGATGTACAAAGAGTTGTGCAGCACTAAAAATTTCCAAATTGTTTCATATGAAAAGTATCACCAGATATTCTCTGAATACAACTTAGGCTTCTTTAAGTCAAAGAAAGACCAATGTAAGAAATGTTTGGAATACGAAAATATGTCCGAAGAAGAGAAAAAGGCAGGAGAGGAAGCGTATCAAAAACATCTTCATAGGAAAAATGAAACTAGACAAGCCCGCGATGAGGACAAGTTGATATCAAAAGAGAATCCTAAGGTTTTGGCTTTCAATTTCGATTTGCAGGCAGTCTTAACAACGCCCAAAGATCTGCGGGACAAATATTTTATTTAAGGAAACTAGCTGTGTTTAATTTCACCATTTATAATATAGCAAACCAAAATGTCATGTGCTATCTTTGGGACGAAACAAGTGGAAAAAGAGGGGCTAATGAAATCGCGTCCTGTGTATATGATTTTATTATGAGCCATTCTGAGATCAAGGCGGTCCGTATGATGTCTGACGGCTGTGGAGGACAGCAGGAAAATTCTATATTTGCAACCATGTGTTTCCAACTTCTTGCGGATCATCCATTATTGAATGTAATTGATCATCAGTTTTTCGAGACAGGGCACACCGAAATAGAGTGCGACTCCATCCACTCGAAAATAGAGAATATGTACCCGTTTATACCCCAGAGGGGTGGTCGCAACTTATAAGAGATGCACGTATTACACCACGCCCTTTTGCTGTAAAGTCTTTGACGTTTTGATGATTTCTTAGATTTTAAAGGATTTTTAAATAATAATTCTTTCAATGTGAACAATATTCCCTGGAGAAAACTTTGCTGTCTTCGGTATATTAAAGAAAATAATGATTTTTACCGTTTCCTAAAAACAAATCACATGGTGAGGGACGCTTTACTGGAACCAGACATTGGTGAAGAGTCAGACGAAGACTAAGCGTAAATGCTTTACCCATTTTTTTTTCCAGAGAAATTTGTTTTTTTTTTTTAGTTTCGTTCAGTCTGCAACTGAAAAAGACTAAACCTTGCTATTCTATTTAAGTTTTGTATCTGTAGAGGAGTTAAATGTTTATTTTGTTCAGTTTTTCAAAACGTTGTATTATGTTTCAAAAAAAAATGTAAATAACTTTCCTCATATTGTGATTTTATTTGTTTTAACGAAATATTATATATGTCAAATTTTGCAAAGCCAAAACAACGAATGTGCATTTTTTTGAAAAAAAATAAAAAAATTAACATTTTTCAATTAACATTACTTAGTGGTTTACAAAAGTAAACCTTCCAATAGTGGTTGAAACATACAAAATTAAATCTCTATGTCTTCAAGGTTTCAAACGCGTTTTTCTCAAAACATCAAATATGCACATTCGTGGCTTTGGCATTGGACCGACGATATGTAAATAAGATATGTCTAGTCTATTTAGACGACATTATTGTTTTCTCTACGTCTTTACAAGAACATTTAAACTAAATTAATTTAATTTTTAATAAATTAAAATAAGCTAATTTGAAAGTTCAATTAGATAAATACAAATTTCTGAAGAAGGAAACTGAATTTTTAGGACATATTGTAACCCAAGATGGAAAAAACCAAACCCAAGCTAAATAGATTGCGTAAAAAACTTTCCCATTCCCAAGACGCCAAAACAGACAAAACAATTCCTCGGACTAACCGGGTATTACAGGAAATTCATCAGAGACTATTCAATGATCGCAAAACCAATGACCAGATATTTAAAAAATGACGCTAAAATAAAAATATCCGATCCAGAATACCAGGAAAGCTTCAATACCCTCAAAACTTTGTTAATAAACAAACCAATCTTAACATACCAAAAATATTTAGTGTAAAAATATTTACCATCCAATCTGTTTTGCAAGTCGTACACTAAACGAGCATGTATGCAACTGCAGTACGATTGAAAACGAATTTTTGGCTATCATATGGGCCGCCAAATATTTCAGACCTTATATTTTCGGGCGCAAATTCATCATAGAAACCGACCATAAGCCATTAACCTGGCTTTTTTCTATTAAAGATCCCAGTACAAAGCTCGTAAGGTGGAGGCTTATACTCTCTGAATTCGATTATGAAAGAAAATATAAAAAGGGTACGAAGAACAGCAATGCAGACGCACTATCGGGAATTGAACCCACATCCATTAGCGTAAACGTATTAGAATCAAACTCAACCGCACTTAAAGAAACCTCTAACCCTATTATCATTTTCAAAAACCAAATCATTATCAAGAGGATCTACTCAGGTTCAGCTAGAATTAAAATTGAGAATATATTCAAAAATAAGAGAAAAATCATAGGCGTCAAAGAATTCGATAGAGAGACTTCAAACCGATTTTAAAAAACCATTTCAACCCGAATAACCTAAGCGCAGTCCTCATAGATGATGATCGTTTTGACGTGATAAGGAATACTTACAAAGAACTCTTTCCTAATAATAACAAATTTAAAATAATAGGATGCACTAAGTTACTCAAAGGAATAGAGGATGGAAATAAGCTGACCACACTCATTGAAATGGAGGATTAAGAAAAAAATCATAGGGGTGTTCAAGCGGTATTTGAAGAATTAAAAACTCAAATTTATAACCCAAACTCAAAGTTGAAATTAACACAATTCATGAATAACTGTGAAATTTGCAATCTAGAAAAATATGACAGGAGACCACCTAAATTGCCTTACAAAATAACAGTAACGCCTTTGAAACCTCTCGAAATTATTTATATCGATGTCTTTTATACATTAGAAAAACAACTGTTCATGACGATGATCGACAAATAAAATTAACGGACGGACATGTATAGAATTCAAAAAAAAATTACTTCAGGATATTAGCTCAGACGGAAAAATTGGAAATATAATAGTGGATAACGAGTTGGGCTTTAAGTCTTAACCGAAGGAAACATCGACATACACTACACTTCCAACAGTAACCATATCTCTAAAGCAGACATCGAGTGCCTTCGCAATACAATAAACGAACACATAAGACTATTGAAATATGACAAAAAAAAGCAAAACGGAAACCGTGGAGGAAAAAATAATAAGAATAATAGGATTCTACAACAACACCATACATAGTACAACAAAAATCAAACCAATCGATTTCTTGAATAAAGGTACATAAAGATAGGTACACGAATTAATTTTAAGAAAAAAAGATATATTTAAACAAGAAAGAAAAAAGAGAAATCTTTAAACAGAAAAATAGTCACTAGTAAATTAGATGAAGACTATGTAATAGACAAAAAGACAGGATTAAAATATTATAAAGCACACATCAAACAAAGGAAAAAATATCAATCTTAATAAAAATCACATTTCAGATGAATTACCAATTACTGTTATTGACCCTGATATCCACTGCAAATACTCAAACGATCGACATACAGCACCTTACGAACAACATTGGCTGCATACCAGTTAAGACTGATGAAATAAAAGTCATTGAACACAACAATAAAATATTACATGTTATAAATCTCACAACATATGACAACACCATAGCACTACTATATAACAACATGTTCTCACTGAATTTTACCACAACAACAAAAAGACAGTGTACATAAATTTTTTATTATAGTAAAGGAAAAAGTAGAAAATTTAAGTCCGCATTTTAAGCATAAATGAGTACTGATAAACATTTTAGGGAAAGGACTAAAATTCTTTGCTGGATCCATCGATAATGCTGACGAAGTATAAATTAGAAATTCTTTAAATTCTTTACACGAAAACGAAACAACTTGACAGGCAGAATTAATAACCTTACGATAATAAACGACGTAATCTCTTCCCATATTTAAAATATTACTAATCACATAAATGAAAAACAGACACAAATAGGAAATTATTTAAATAAACTAACGGACTACTTGCCAAATAAAATATTAAATATGTAAGGCGAAATAAAGTTTTTGCAAAATATCCACCAAATAAATAAAGATATTTCACTCCTATGCAACCAGATAGATGACATCTGACAGATAATATTTTTCTGTAAACTAGGTATAATTCCCTCAGACATATTTACCAAAACAGAACTGGACTTAATAAACGACTTCGACAGTTAAACGAATACCAAATAGCCGTAGCACTACAGGATAATAACATAATACTTATTCTCCAAATACCTCAATATTCAAAAAATATTTTGTCAAAAATAATATTTGAGCCAATCCCAAACATAAAAAATAAATCTATCAATTTGAGTACGTATGAACTATTCGTAAATTCAAATAATTATGTATTTGATACTAACATTAAAGACAATTTGAAAAAAAAACCTTATCAGATTATCAGAATATTTATCAAGTATTATAAACTTTGAAGAAGCACAATGTAATAGGCAAACTATTATCGAAACACAGATATCCGAAATTGTCGAAGGAATACTTCTACTCAGATATAGAACACAATTGTAACAAAATAAGCATTAAAATTTGAGAACTGCGAAATCAAAGCACTAAGCAAAACATATTATAACATAAAGATAAAAACCTACGACAAATTCATTTTACCAAACTTTATTACAAAAATTAAACAAAAACCGGAAAAACCTGGAAAACTAGACCATGCCAAACCTTAAATTATAATCTTTATATACATTCAACAAATAAAACATACACAATCAATTCAAAAATAATTAAACAAAATGTTCATTCAAGTTTACCAAATTTTTGCACTAGCACGATAATCATAATTGTAATCATTTTATTGACAATATTTTTCTTTCATAACATAAAAAGTAAAATGCCTATATTGCACATTTCGCCGGAGTCTGAAACTAACGGTTAGGGTGTTATAGTAAAACCCCTTAAAATTGTTATGATGGAATTACCTCAATCATACTTGGTACAGTAACATTGCTTAAACGATTTTTTTTTTTTGTTGAACAAATTTAAATTCGAAGAAAAATAAAAAAATGATACTATAAAATTCGTTTTAATTACACAATTAACAATTTAATTTAACGAATATTCTTTTGTCAATACCTTTTTATGCGGATGTGCAAAGTTAGCATTTTGATAGTTATAAGTAATGCTGTAAATACCGTCCACTATCAATAACAACGCCTTAGAAGGTAACGAAGAAACTCGAGTTAGAAACATTGTTTATGCCCTTGTTTCTACCAGCAGGCCACAATGGTCGAGAATCTAGGGAACAGAATTTCTCAAATCATGGAACAAAAATTAAAAAGCGACCTAGCGGCTGTATGAAGTCCCTTGAATATTAGCCAAACTTCCCAAGCCTTTCCTACTGCTTACATTAAGACGTTAAGAATGCCATCAGTACATCAGCTGTAAATATTCTACATAACCGTTCTACGCTATTGGGGCTAAGAGATACAACACACTTACCAAATCAGACCAACAAAATTTTCAATCATCAGATTAACCAATTTCGCTTTAGTAACAACACCAAATGCAAATTGATGAAATTTCACAAAATCACAATTACTCGTTTGATGGAATTGCAAGCAAGACGAGTACAAATATTTTGACTGTCTTGAGGAGAGGACAGTTTTTTGCTATGTTTGAGGGGTAACGAATATTTTTCGTCCAAGATGTCTTATCTGCAATCCGAAAATATTGAGAATAAGCGAGGATTCGCAGCAGAACCCTTGAAAATGCCAAGTTTAGGTAAAACTAGTTAAAATAAGAATAGCGAGGTTGATGGCAGTAATATATTACGTATGCCCCCAGGTTACAAGAAAAACGAAACTGGGGCTTTCAAGCATATAATTCCTTACCAAGAACGTTTGGAAATCTACAATAAAGTTAAGAAAAATTTTATTGATGAAGCATCACCAAATTATAATCCAAGTATATCATCTGTGAGAATAGAAAAATATTGGGAAAATGCTAAGAGAGCACAAAACAGCTTGAAAAACTTTGTCTGTTCAATATAAAAAACACGTTCGAAATATTTAGGACTACTTCATAGCGGCGCACAAGTATCAGGTCTAGGAGGTAGTGTGGCCAAGAATGAGACAAATAAAGACATTCATTTGTACAGCTGATGGACAGAAACAAATAGTGTTTGGTAGCATTGACTTAATTGTTAAATTTTCAGAAATCGCGGGCACGATTACATTTTTTATTCCAATGCGTCTCGTTTCTCTCTTTAGCTCTCGATGGGATAGACCCCGCACGTGTTGTAGTCGATCGCAAAGTTGTGAGGGAGACAGTCTGTTTTCTCTCTACTACTCTACTATATCGAGTTGCTACTTCAATTCCGCATTAAATCATAAGGCGTATAAGGTACGAGCTGGCCTATTTTCTTAAGGTACACACTGTATAAAGCTTGAATGTAAAACTTGTGAAGTGAGAAACACTTTTTCTTTTTTTTCTTTGTTTGAATGTAAAACACTTGTGTAGTGAAAAACACTTTTCTCTACATCACCGTTGTACAGTGGCCACGAAATCACTGATAAATTATTTCTAAGATAAATATTATTCGCTTTTTTTAAACAAATAAGAAGAATTTTGTGATTTTCAAACATGTATGGGACATTTTAAATAGTAAGATATTATAAAGATAATTCAAGAGAGGGAGATAAGTATCTTCAAGCAGAACGCTAGGATGACAGCGATTTAGATAAAATGACGAGATGTCATCCAAAAACATTAAATCCCATGTCTTACCAAATTTATTAAGAATGTTATATATTTGAAGAAGGCTCTGATCAGAAAGCTCATTTAGGAAATCATGAACATTATCTTGCGATGAGCTAGGTACTAGTAAATTATCATTGATATTACATGATACGGTGGATAAATTCAAGTCACCAATTAAAACAATACTGTCAGATATCTTAATATCAGAGCTTCATAATTTTAGCCGTGACGAATACAGAAACGAAGTTGAGAAGTCAGAATTAGCTGCGATGAAGCTGGTGATAATATAAATACTTTTGTTTATTTGGCGTATTCGAACTCAAAGAAATTTCATCGCTTCAGATTTCGCAAAATGAATTTCTTCAGCAGCAAGATCAGTTTGAACAAAATAAGTACTCCACACTTAATTTTATTTAAGATTTCAAAGTTACTACCTAGGATTTAAGAATTAAATACATTCGGTTTCAGCCAGGTTTAAGAGAAGACTAAAAATCTATATTCACAGACTGCGCAGATATACGTCTTAGGACTTAATGTTCAAACCTCCTACATTTGGGCGGTACACGGGGATATTACACTTATAATTTATTGTTAGTTTTCGGCTCTGAGACGTGTCACATTGTCACGAGAAGTACCTGCTTTATCTCAGACTTACGCACAAATGCATCATTTGGCCAAAAAGAAGAATTTTAAAGTGGATCGAAGATATCGGTCGGTACATCAATTTTGAATGAAAATATGCTCCTCTCAATGGAAAAATTAAACTTCCTAATATCTAAACCAGTCGGTCTAATTTTGTAAAATATATATGAACGCAAATCATCCGTAGTAGTATCATTCGAGAATCGAGATACAAAAACGGATCTCCTTTTCGCAACCACAACTAGCTCTATTCTACTCGAGACGGTTGATGATGAACTAGAGGAAGATGCAGAAAGAGGAATAAAAGAAGTTCTAGTAGGAGAAGGGAGTGGAGCAGATGTAGGTAGGCTAAGTGCATGCTCATTAGCATCTCCCAGTGTTTTTGCAGTCGCTCTTGTTCGACACCCTTGTGAGGTTGAAGACTGTAGTTTTTCAGGACAAGGTGAATTTAATGACACCAAGTCCTTATTAACTATTGGACCAATGAGGTAATGAGGCAGTTTCAGAATATTGAGGAGTGTCAGCGGCAATAGCAATTGAATCCAAAAAAAGACTTTCTTTACCATGTTTTCGTTCTTTCGACCCTGGCTTCTGTTTTGGAGAATTAAGAGAAGAAATGCATTTAAAATTCGACACTCCTACATGCATATGACGTCCAGTGTCGCAGCACAAATAACATTTCTCAAAAGAGTAAAACATTTTCTTTTAATAAAATAAATAAAAGAAAATTACTAAAAAGTTAAAGATGCATTGAAGTAAAAGTAAAATAAAAAGTTTAGAAACAAATACAACACCACAGTTTAAGAGGCTATGTATTATATGCAAGCTACGATCAGCTGATTGTTGTTAAGCGAAATACATAAGCGAACAAAAAGAAAAAAATTAAACTGTAATAAAAATTCTAATTTTGTTTGTCGAAATTTCTTTGGCGTTTGAAAGATCTTTACTCTTTGCATAAATAGATTTAAAATTAATTAAAAAAAAGTTTTAAGAAAAAAGTCAAAGTGTTTATTCAAAACATTCGAAATGCTCGTTCTCGGCTCGAAAATTTTCGATTAACGAGCAATGTGTGCTAGTGCACATATATTCTGACGAAAATACCAAACCCGAAGGATAGGTATAAGGAGCGGCAGCAGCTATCGCAGGCAATCGAGTTGAAATCGCAGTAGTACTGCATTGATGTAGAGTGAAGTGGAAAATAGTTTAGTGATAAAGAGTTGTAAAATAAATCATGGTGCGCAGTGAAAATTATTGTAATTTATTGTGGAATAATTAAACGTTGAGTAAATTCCTGACAACTAAGAGGCCAAAATAACAAATATTCGAGTTCGAAGAATTTGGGAAATAACCGAAAATCGTTACAACTGGTGTCAGATATAAGATTGCTAAATAAGTCCTGGACAGAAATTGAAAGGACTGGGATTGAAGAAAATGCCTTCGCCGGATAAAAATCCAGGTCTTTCCGGTGTAAAGGCCCTATTGTGGCGGAAACTATTGGATTTCAGTCGCTTCTTACGACAGCATGCCTTATCGCCGGAAAATTTTTGAATCCCTAACCCGAAGAGGGAGCCAGGAAACGCGTATCTCATCCCGGCCTATACAGCTTCAAGACAAAAATTCAGGAGCTTTAAGACAAAATAGAGGAACTCATTCAGACCAAAATCAACGAATTGGAAGTTCGAGCCGTGATTTGCATTTCAATCGTCCAACCACTTCGATGAAAAGCAAATAACTGGCGCATAGAAGAAAAATCAGCTGTACTATTCGTAACGTTAGAAGCATCTACAGCGGACATTTTGCAGACTACTACCGACTATGAGAAAGATGATTACGATGCATTAATACGATAAAAATCTAACGAATCTCTGCAGTAATGTGCTTGCGAAATTGGGAGATTGGCTCATTTAGATATTGAGGAGCCTGGTGAGCACCTCGGAATGGTAAAAATCCAGAGTTGCTTCAGCGGAGTAAAGGGCATATTCACCAAGCGATAGTCATATGCGAAAACAAAATCAACATTCTCTGAAACTATCGCGTATGCCCAAATATCCCGAAGTGAAAACGGCAGCACACAAAGTCCTATAAAGTCAATAGAGATGATACAGAAACACCAGATGTGATGAACAAAGAATAGGAATAACTTTCTGATGCGAACATCAGGAATCACGTTGGTAAATTTTTTCTTCTTCGGCGTAGGCACCGCTTTCGAGATTATAGCCGCATCAACAATGGCGTACCACTCGATCCTCCCCTTTGCTGCTTAACCCCAGTTGGAAATACAAAGTGAAACCACGTCGCTCTCCACCTCATCCTTTTAAAGGAGTGAACATCGCATATATATCTGAGCTATCTTTTAAAGTTTTCCCTATAAAATTTTAGAGGAAGACAACACGAGCAAATTCTATTTTTCACATAAAACAATCTGTATTTAACTATAAGGTTGGCACCGTTTTCAAGACACACAAAAGAGCTTATTTCTATCGTACTGGCAGCGTTTTCACGTCACACCGTATAACCATTAACTATTTATTATTGGTAGGATTCGCACGACACCCCATATAACCACTAACTATGTTGGTTCGGTGGTTCGACATGCTAGCTAGTATTATATAGGGTGTTTTTTATAGAGGTATAGAACTTTAGGTTGGCATTACTTTTCAAGATGGCGACCGATTTAACAGCTGTCAAGTGATTTATTCTCAGTTTGGTTTGGCAATTCATCATGAGTAGACTCACGCCTGAACAACGCTTGCAAATAGTGCAATTTTATTTCGAAAATAATGGTTCTGTGCGGAAAACGTATCGCGCACTACGTCCAATGATACGGACCAATGATTCCACCAGCCCATAAAGCGCACCAAAGAGTCAGTTTTTCTGGATGTAACGGTGTTTCAACATACACTTGAGGATTACCTTCACTCCAAATGCGGCAGTTTTGCTTGTTGACGTAGCCATTCAACCAGAAGTGCGCTTCATCGCTAAACATCGCTAAAATGGACATAGTGCGCAATACGTTTTCCGCACAGAACCATTATTTTCGAAATAAAATAGCACTATTTGCAAGCGTTGTTCAAGCGTGAGTATATTCATGATGAATTGCCAAACCGAACTGAGAATAAATCACTTAACAGCTGGTAAATCGGTCGCCATCTTGAAAAGTAATGCCAACTTAAAGTTCTATACCTTTATAAAAAACACCCTTTATATTTGGCATTTGGACATACCTCTTGATGTCTCTGAACATTCCCGGCCAATAAAAGCGTGCCGTCGCCTTCCCCATGTCTTTCTAATACCCATGTGTCCGGCGCTGGGATTACCGTGAGTTTTTTTCAGAACTGTCGAACGTAAATGAGCAGTTACCCAAAGCTTCCATTACTACTTTTTTTTTTGTCTGCAGCTTGTCGTTTCGTTATCCTGAACCAGTATGTTTAGCTGTGCTTTCTGTGGTTGACGGGATAGTCCGCCTGTGACTATGTTTGGCTTTTGCGGTACTTAATATCGAATGTGGGTTGCTGAAGATCTAGTGTCCATCTAGCAGTACGCCTTGAGGGATTTGAGATAGCGTTCAGCCATTTCAACGACAGATGATCGGTGATTATCGTAAACGAGTAACCTTCAAGATAAGGACGCATTTTCCGAACGGCCCACACGATGCCAAAACACAGGTTTCGGTTGCAAAGTAGTTTTGTTCCTCTTCGTTTAAATGCCTTCTCCCGTCTGCTATAACTCTTTTGTCCCCTAACAGTTCTTGCGTAAGCGAGTATCTGAGATAAATCTAGACAGACTACAACAGGTGCTTCCGTAAGTGCTTTCTTTACACCTTTTTCAATAACCTCATCTATCTCCTTATTCATAATGTCCTGCATCTTCGGGGTTTTCACAAAATACCGCTGTCTTATGGGTCACCTTCCGTGATTATTACAACAGGTGCTTCCGTAAGTGCTTTCTTTACACCTTTTTCAATAACCTCATCTATCTCCTTATTCATAATGTCCTGCATCTTCGGGGTTTTCACAAAATACCGCTGTCTTATGGGTCACCTTCCGTGATTATTACATTACGACATTACGTTACGTCAGAGAAATCTCTAAGAAATTCACATTTAGGTTTAAGCTCGCTTAGGATTGCCGCCCTCTTTTTCCCGTTGTGCATCCTATCTAATTCGGTGATACAAAGTGGTCGAATTAGATAGCACAACAGATGATGCGCAACAGGAAAAAGAGAACGGCTCACCTAAGCGGCAGAAGTCGAAGAAGTCGTGAGAATAAGAAGCAGAAGTCGTAAGAAGAAGAAGCCTAAGTCGAAGAAGAAGCAGAAGCCGAAAAACAAGATGTTTAAGAAGAAGCCGAAGTCAAAGCAGTAGCAGAAGTCTCAAGAAAAAGAAACAGCATTACAGTGTAAGATGTCTAAAAAGAAGCATAATTCGAGGAAGAAGAAACTAGAGTCAAAGATATAAAGATCGACGACGAAATCCGGTGTCCAATAAAAGGCAAAATAATAA
>CM061529.1:14767512-14928081 GCA_030068015.2 Neoceratitis asiatica
ATAATAATAGTTTTTAATTTCTTTTATTTCTTTTGTGACGTGTTTATAATCTTAAGACTCAAACTCTACTAACTATGCTACCTTCAATTTATGCTTGTTTATAACTTCACTTGCTTTACTTTCAGGACTGTCAATTTTGAAAAATTGTTAAGTTGAAGAATTAAAAAGAGTGTTAATTTTGCGAATTCGAGTTGCTTTAATGTCAATGGACTTTTATTCTGCGAAATTTGTAAAAACACAATGGGCGCAGTGTTTAATTCGCATGTGTTATAGCAACCCAACTTAAGTAAATCTCAGCCAACTCCGCTAGCTTTCTTTTGTTTTAAATTATTTTTTATTACACTTCTACTCTGTTATCAAAGATTCGCAGCGTCAAACAAATTCTCAAATTGAATTTTGTGGTTTTATTAATCTCTGTAGTGGATATCAGCGCCACTTCTTCCCTGAGATTTTTTAATTTCCACAACAACCTGTACCAAGACCCGCTAGTACAGCGTGTTTTTTATAGAGGTATAGAACTTTAAGTTGGCATTACTTTTCAAGATGGCGACCGATTTAACAGCTGTCAAGTGATGTATTCTCAATTTGGTTTGGCAATTCATCATGAATAGACTCACGCCTGAACAACGCTTGCAACTAGTGCAATTTTATTTCGAAAATAATGGTTCCGTGCAGAAAACGTAACGCGCACTACGTCCATTTTTTGTTTGTTTACCGATGAAGCGCACTTCTGGTTGAATGGCTACGTCAACAAACAAAACTGCCGCATTTGGAGTGAAGGTAATCCTCAAGTGTATGTTGAAACACCGTTACATCCAGAAAAACTGACTGTTTGGTGCGCTTTATGGGCTGGTGGAATCATTGGTCCGTACTTTTTCAAAAACGATGGTGGCCAGAACGTTACAGTCAATGGTAATCGGTATAGAGCCATGATTACTAACTTTTTCATTCCTGAATTGAATAACCATGATGTCCAGGAGATGTGGTTTCAACAAGACGGCGCAACATGTCACACAGCTCGTGCCACAATAGCTTTATTGAAAGACACGTTTGGTGACCGCCTAATTTCACGTTTTGGACCTGTGAATTGGCCTCCAAGATCTTGTGATTTAACACCGCTAGACTACTTTCTGTGGGGCTATGTAAGCTCATTGGTCTATGCGGATAAGCCACAAACGCTTGAACATTTGGAGGACAACATTCGCCGTGTTATTGCCGATATACGGTCACAAATGTTAGAAAAAGTCATCGAAAATTGGACGTTCAGGTTGGACTACATCCGCGCCAGCCGTGGCGGTCATATGTCAGAAATCATATTTAAAATGTAATGCCACAAGATTATCTTTCGAGTAATTAAAATTCATTTCAATCGAATAATCCATCGTTGTTTTATTGCAACTTAAAGTTCTATACCTCTATAAAAAACACCCTTTATAATATGATATTTAAGAATTTTTGTGTGCTATTTATAAAAATCGAAATGTGATTATTAATAATGGTTTTTATATATATTGATTTAATATTCTTGAATCACTATATGACTATGTAGGACGTAAGGAAATATACTAATAAAAATGTGTCTATTATGGTTGTGAGTCTTTGAAATATTCTTTAAAAATGGCCGATATTAAATATTCTATGACCCTTTAATTAAGAAATTTTGACCTTGTGAATTATAAATGATGGTAAAAGTAATACCACTAAGATATTGGTTTGAAATTACTATATATTACCTTTTCCTGCATTTAACTGCGTTTCTTTTGTTTTTGCCACATCAATAGTTAAGATAGTAGCATCTGAACAACCCTTTAAATTAGATGCATATACGAGTAAAATGTATAGATTGCCGGGAAGTAAAGTTGACAGGGTAAATATGGGATATAATGATGTTATATTCATATACAGCTCCTGGAAAAGACAAAGTATTTACGTTACAGTAATTTATTTTCTTCTATTAGCTTATTATCATTCTATTTCATTACACTTTAATAACAATTAAATCCTTTTCGTCTTACGGCATCCAAAACTAGCTGGCTTAAATATAAAACATACATAAATAGTCACACAAAGACCAATATCAAAATAGAGCATGACACTGACATTGATATCGACTAGATATTTGTACTGGATTGGATGTATTTGAGTCGTGTCTCTGCAAACGGGGATAAGTACTTACGTAATTAAACGTAAATTACCCGATTGTGGAAAGGGCCAATTTATATATAAATGGAGATGTCTACAGGGAGCTATAAAGTCGATTAATGCTCAAAAATCGTTAACGTATGCTGTGCGTTACACAACATTTCTATTAGGTATGGATGCGGCGATACAATTTTTATTTCAAATGTGCGTTCTCTGGCTGAAGTATTTGAACTAGTACAATCTTATGAATCCGTACCCAACTTATACTATATCAATGAGGCTAAGCGTATTATATATTTAATTGGAGATCTCAAACATAATAAGGCCATCGGTCTAAACAATTTGAAATATTTTAATTAACTAAATAAAAAATTTAAATTAAATAAAATAAAGTAAAGAGAGTCCATTAATTACAGAAAAGTATGACTTATATACATATCAAGTTAATGCCTAAACTTCTCTTTGCAGGAAATAATTTTCAAGTTTTTAACTTCGATTTGGACGTTAATAAGTTCTAGTTGAAGATTGACTCCTACTTTTTCACGATGTTTCTCTGCATGTTGTTCCCTGCTAACACTTTCTTGAACGAATTTTATGATTGCGCATGAACATATTGTAAAGGGAATTTTTTTCGAAAATAGGAGATTTTTCCCATGTTGGGTTATCGATAAGAAAAACACAAGTTATGGAAATTTTCATTGGGAATGACCTTCACATGAAGTTTACAATAATACTGATTATGTTTTTCTTACACCTATCTTCCTAAATATTTATTGGTTTTTCATTCACCTCTCTATGGCCTTAACCCATTTTGTTAATTATACTTGAATTTTTATCCTCTATGCCAGAGATGGGTATATTTGCGAAGAGGGAAGTAAGGGCAACGAATTTTACTACTATATGCTTACAAATGAGAGCGCTCTCATATGCATATTAAAAATGTACTGTGGATTACAATCGTAAAATTGCCTAAAATTTTTTAAGTTGGTTTATAATAACTAGAATTAAAAATCATTAAAAGCTTGGACTAGTAATAGCAGGTGATAGTAATAACTTTCTCAATATCTTTTTAATACATCCCTTACTTTTCGATTAGAAATGATAAAATCTACATTCAGTTTAAGATCGTTTGCTGCTACAACTCACATTATTACAACAAAATTTGTTTGAGATAATATTTGGGTTACTTTATTATTATTATTTTTTGTCCATTAGGGATGTTGTAGAGCTGGATTCGTTTAGCCGTATGATTGTTTCATTTTTAACTGTCCAGAATATCATTCCGATAATTGGTGTTCTTGCACTATTATAATTATTGTGGCTTTGATAATTAGTCCAATGAATATGTCGTGTTATTGAATAGATTAAAGTTATTGAAACAATTATTGCTTAGCCGCGATTGTTTCGTATTTCTTTGTATTAAATTTATCCTTTATTCTAAAATTATTGTAATTGTTATACCTATTATGTGTTGGTTATAACCCCAAGGTTATCTCTTTCAGGTGATATTGGATTACAAGTATATGGACTTTAGTCCAGTTTGTTCTAGAACATAGTAGGCTTCCCTTATAGAGTTAATGTTCCTACTGTGAATTTGTGATGACAATATGGTAAGTTGTTTAGAAATGGTTTTAGTATTAGGGATTCATTTGTTCCTGGCGCAGTTTCTATTGGCTTATATACACCTAAGTTAAATTTTAAGCTAAGTTTAGTTAATTTGTAATAATTTTGACTTAAATTATGATAGTTTGACTTGAAGGCTTGATGAAAGAGTTGATGGTAACTTTCTCTTATCCCAAAGTTCCCTATAAGCTCCAACTTGGTGTCTTCCTACGATGAAACGTTTGGCAGAGCCCTCGTTGCTTGTAGCGCTTCTCCTTGTATCTTGGCCTTAATATGTCGTTTCCATAAGTAATTCTTTGCAGATGCATTTTCATTAAACATAGGCAGGATAAGTTCCACAAGTTGTATTTGTGGTTATTGTTTGCCATTGTTGTTTATAAAACTGGTTTTATATTTATGTTAAAGTTTAATTGTATCTAGTAAATTTGGGTGATTCAAAGTAAATTATATTTAAATATATCGATCCCGCCAAAAAACAGCAGCAGATAGGGCTTGTGATTTTATATACATAATTATTTTATTTTTAAATAACTTTCAATTTATGTTAAGATAAAGTAAGTGTCACACAGTGTACAACGAATTCAAATAGTTTTAAACGAGCACGAACAGGCTCAAAATTTATTTTTTTTGACCAATAAAAGTTGATGTTATTTTATTTTATATTAGGTTTTCAGTTAAAATGTAATATTGGAGGAATAGCTTAATACATCACATACATGTACCACAAACGCTTGACCATTTGGAAGACAACATTCGCCGTGTTATTGCCGATATACGGTCACAAATGTTGGAAAAAGTCATCGAAAATTGGACGTCCAGATTGGACTACATCCGCGCCAGCCGTGGCGGTCATATGCCAGAAATCATATTTAAAATGTAATGCCACAAGATTATCTTTCGGATAAATAAAATTCATGTCAATCGAATAATCCATCGATGTTTTATTGCAACTTAAAATTCTATACCTCTATCCTATGCTGCTTCTCTATCGCTTATGGTTCACTGCAGATATCCATTTGTATAAAAGTCCACCATTCATTTTGAAGCCTCCATACGAGCTAATCTGTAATGCAACTGTACGAATATATTCGTATTCTGGTTGTGCTTTGCGGAATTTGCTGGTTAACTCTGACAAAATAACTAAAACTTCAACTGGATTGCGTCTTAAGCAGTCTAAGTGTTTCATGCGTTCTGCTGAACAATGTTCTATTGTAAACGTAAAATCTTGAGCATACACTACCCAATGAGCTACTGATCTTGTTTTTAGTTCATCATATTCTTAAAAGCTGAACAAATGTAACTAATTTGAATTGTAAGCTTAATAAGGGATGCTGAAGCTTCTTTAATGCCAAATACGCCGCTTTGACCTCCAAAGTATAACTATGTTACTGAGTCCCTGCAAAAGAAGCTTTCTTGCTCTAGAAAGGGACAAGGTTGAACCAAAACTTTTATTAGATACATCTGTATTCAACTCAGTTTCGGCTTGTCGGTCATAAAAACGTATTATAGGTATCTGATAAGTTTCGATTTCAATTGCTCTATAGCACATTTTTTATTTTCTCCAATTTTGAAAACGAGGTTCCATTCTAACAAATCTGTTAACGGCGGAGCTATTTGTGCGTACCCTGACACATTTTTTCGAAAGTGGTTCATTAGACCCCGAAGGATTTTATATCTTTAAGTTTTTTATGGGAACTTTTTGATTCCTCTTTTCTTGGCCAAATTCCACCACTTTCAATTGAATTTAAATTTTAAATCTGCATCTGCAGCTTTTCAAACACACCTCCTCCGGCGTCTCTCCGTAAATTACGATATCGTCAATATATAGCTTCATTCTATTATCATTAATCAAATCGTGGAAGTAATAGTTTACTTACCGTACAAAATTAGCAGTCGAATTGCTAAAACCAAAAGGTACTCGATCGAATTCGTAACGAAACAATTATGAAAGCTATATATTTTTTGCTGTTTCCTTCAATAGGGACATGAAAGGACCAATTTTCTAAGTCCATTATGGTAAAACACTTTGAATTATTTAACTTTAATCACACCTTCCACTATTGGAATTGAGAAGTAGTCCTTCAAAATCATTGAGTTCAATTATTGAAAGTCTACATATATTTCGTAATTTTCAAATTTCTTCTTACCACCACTACTAATCTCCTCGCAACTTTCAAGTGTGACCTTTGTATGTAATATTATATTTTTTAACCATTCTGCTATTTGAAGGTTTACTTGTAACTCTTCTTGTGCCTACAACCGTGCTGCAGCATGCCGAAATTTCTTCATATCTGAATTGGGTACTATTTTTATAATAACTGCCGAAGTTTTAATGAATTCGACTGGTTTGTACTCATTTATTAAACTTTAAATTTCGCGTCTAAGTCTTGGGTCGATATCCAACTCTTCTGTGTCAAAATTGTAAATATTTAATTCATCTGGCTATTCTACAGAAATTTACACATAAAAGTTTAACAAAATCAAAACTAACTATGGTATAAACTTTTACAGCATTGTTTTCTACAATAGCATACTCATGTACTCTTTCTATGTCGTTTGTCTACACGCTAAAGCGAGTATAACTGTATATAACGGTTGAGTTGATTTGCCGCCTAAACCGCGCAACACTAATTTGTTCTCGCGCAACTTAAGATTGGGGAATTTACTATAAAATATTTATTTTTTCATTATCAAGACGTCAGCACCCGTATCCACCAAAAACAAAAATATTACAACACCATCGAGCTTAATAACCTTAACCGGTTATTACATATGAAGTACTTTTTATAGCACTACTTTTACAGTCACTACGTTTATGATTATTTGAACTGCAATTGAAACAGTTTATTTCTCTTTTGCAAATCATTGCTTTACTCGCTGCTATGTTCGAAAATTTTATACTGCTCCCTGAGGTTTTTTTAACACCTTGCACCACACATCTGTACCATATAACCGCGCCTTCATCTATATCAAAAAGTTCGGCAAAACTTTCGCAAATAAGATATTCCTTCACGTGAAGTTCTCGAGTATTTGGTGAAGTTTTATTTAGTGATTAGGTAAATATAAAGAGTGATCCATTTCGAAGTTCCCCACTTTAAAAAAAGTTCCTGAATGTTCAAATTTAATGGGGATTGTGTATTATCATTCGAAAGAACATTCCTTGGCATTTTTTTTAAATTATCTTTGTCAAATGTTGGCTTCGTCTCACACAAACCACACCATACCGTTGATTTTTCTGGATGAAATGGCAGCTCTTGAATCTCTTCAGGTTGCTCCTCGTCCCGAATGTGGCAATTTTGCTTGTTTACATACCCATTAAGCCAGAAGTGGGCCTCATCTCTGAACAAAGTTCTGCTCGGAAACCCCGGATCTTCTTGGAACTTTGCAAGAACCCATAGAGCGAAGCGAAGGTCGAGCGGCTTCAGTTCTTCTACAAGCTGTATTTTGTACGCTTTCAATTTAAGATCTCGACGTAAAATGCGCCAAGTCATTCCATACGTCAGTCCGAGTTGCTGCAAACGGCATCGAAACGACTCTCCTCGGTCTTCGAACACACTCTCAGCTACGGCCGCTATATTTTCTTCACTGCGTGCTGAAGGTAGTCGATTAGGTCTAATATTATCCAATAATGAATGCTGAACAGAACGTTAGTTTTCGTAAATAAGTTGAGAGCTTGACATGACTCACACGTGATCTGTCAAAAAAAGGCTATTGAAAACAGTACCTCTACTTGGATCACCCTTTACAAGAATACAAAGGCTTTTCCAATATGGATAATATGATTTCTAAATGTCTAAGTGTAAGGCAATATTTAATATGTCATGATCTGTCATTTTTTTCATTGTATTCAGTAAGGTCTACAATTTCATCATTGGACCACCATAAACGTCGTGAATTTGCTGATTTTAGCTTGGAACAACTTGAAAACGATAACGATTTATTTTAAGAAAAACATTACTCCGATGTGGCTCACTTTCATCTGAGTGGTGCGGTAAATAAACAAAACTGTCGATTCTGGCGCGAAGAAAATCAACAAATTATTCATGAACAACCATTGCATTCACCTGAATTGATAGTTTGGTGTGACTTTTGGTCTGGTGAAATCATCGGTCCGCACTTCATTCGAAATGAAGTTACTGTCAATGGAGAGCGGTTTAGATCGATAATAACTAACTTCTAAGAAGTTGATCTTAACAACATCTGGTTCCAACAAGTATTTTTAAGAAAAAAAATTAAATTTAATTAAATTCACTTTATTTCATTTTATTTTATTTAAAATTTTGTTTTACGTTATTTCTACATACATGTACATATTTATGTACTATATATGCAAACACATATATACAAAGTCATAACAGCCAAGCATACGCTCATCCACCCATGTATAATAAATCTTCACGTGAAGTTCGAACATATCATGTGAATTTTGCAAATACAATGTGCAGTTTGCATGGTACTCGAGTATATGAGAAAATCGAAACACATATTTGTTGTCTAGGGTTTCGTCAAATAAAATAATCGAGCTACTCGTAATTGTTATATAATCTTTTATGTTCCTTTTCCTTTCGAGTATGTAATTGTATGGACCTTTTCTTCGATTGAAGGTGTGGCGAGTAGTTTGTTTAGTTGTAGAGAGAATCGTTGCAGTCCTCTAGTATGTACTTTGAAATGTTTCATCGCGTTTTGTCGCCTTTCAGATAACATTTTATGAACTTGAAAGCTATCATGGTCACATATAAATTCTTGTATTAATACGCATTTAAAATTTCCATAATCTTTTACATTTCTTGTCTCAAAAAACAGTTTTGCAACACCAACGGTTTTGTTTCTGGCTTTCACATACTTCTATTTTGGGCTGAGCTCATAAATATATATATCTTTGTTTCACTATCTTCTTATTCTTTTGTTCTGTTACTCACTGAAATATTTTACTTTTCTACTTTTTTATATTTTTTAACATAAACTCTTATATTTTGTTATCGAATAGTACAACGATATAAGTAATGGTAGTATTTAAATTGATTATTATGAATATTTCAGTTTTATTTATGGATTATTCCAATTAGGTTTTACTTAAGTTAGAATATTGTAATATTAGGTTTAGATTAAGATGATTAGCTTAGATGATATTGTAATTACAAAATATTTAATGTTGAAAGTTCAAGAAGTGATTTCTTTTGATATAAGAGAACAGTTTTAGTAGATATCCAAACAACTTCAATTCTTTAAGATAGCGACTTTAAAAAGTTTGATTTAGTTATAACTTTTCTCAGTTCACAACTTTAATTCTATATTATACTACGCCTTTATAAACCTTTCACCTTCGCTTTTCTTCAACTTCGATTTCTTTTCTAGTGACGCGACTGAGTATTTGTGTCCAATGTTTTTTCTCCTTGTATAGTTGTCTTATCTCCTGCCTTTTGTACATAACTGGTGTTGTGTTATTACATGTATGTATGTTTGTTTCATATATGTCAAATATGTAATGTACCGCACGAGTTATTCTATTTGTATAGAATAGAATAGAAAATTATATTTTTAGTTACACAGTTTTTTCATATGTTCTCTTTATTAATATAAATTCAATACTGTTTTACATATTGTATAAGTTAACTCGACCATTGGCAAAAGTCAACCTAGTTGAACTTTTGCCAATGGTCAACTACTCTACACGCGCATCCGCATAACCGCTGACGCTTCAAGATAGGTTGCGAAAACAACAGTCAGAAAACAATCAAAAAACCGAAGTAAACAACAGTCAGCAGAAAGATCGATTCAGCAATAATAACAAATAGGGCGTACATGGAAGTGCAACGAGACGTGAGGCCAATAGTAGGTGTAATTTTAAGCTAAGCAAATTATTGTGATTAATCTTAAGTTTGGATTCAAATAAAGAAATGCATGAGCGGACAAAGGTCCGCCAGCTTTTAAAAAAATAAATATTAATAAATAAAGACCCAACTGGGAAATTGGGAAATAGGTAAAAATAATTTTTTTATGGGGCTTGTAAAGCCAATAAAATAATATAATTCGAAGTTTCGATTCACCACCTTCGGGGAGACCCTCCAGCTTATAACAAAAAACGTTCTCTGCGATTCACCCTCCAGAGAATTATAAAGAAAAATATTCAAAAAAATTAAATATTTTTTTGAATGGCAAACCCTAACAACCTAATCAGATCCCCTGCGCTTAACGCACCTGTGCATAGCTCATCCTCCCAACCAACTGCGAGATGCAGGGCAACCTCACTAATCTACGCGTTTATTCCCATCTTTCCCTTATTCCAAACAAACTTGGCTGCATGGAAGTCGGTGTGGAATCTATGCATTTACTTACCCACACATGCCGGGACAAAGCCCTCGACACCTTCATTCGAGGACTGAAAGGTGACTTACTAAGACTCCTTGGTATGAGAGAGCCAGTAGACCTTCCGCAAGCTCTTCATCTTTGCCTTAAGTTAGAGAACCAAAACTTTCGTTCTCATTACACTTTAAACAGTAATAGTCAAAATAGGAAGACTAACGACTTCAGACCACCTCTCCCACCGAAAAAACCGGTGAACGAATTTTATCCCCAAATGGCATATATGCCAAGACCCAAAATGCAACCAACTAACGTTGCGAATTAGTATCGCCCTCAGGTTCTCATCAACAATTACCGTAATTTCCAACAGCAAAGACCATCACGGCAACAGACTCCTGGTCTAGGGCAACAGACTCCCATTAAACCTCAATTTTCACGTCCAGAACCAATGGTCGCTGACAAAACCATTCATTCTAGATCGGTAAATTACATGAATAGACCTCAAGTCAATAACGCTGTGAAAAGACCAGCAAACTTTTCACAACAAGTGCATTTCAAACAACAAAGGAACTTTCACATAGAACAAAACTACCAAGAAGACTGCCAAGACCGACAATATGACACGAACCAATACAACCAGCAGGACTGGACTCCCACTTCAAAGGAGTATGAAGCCGCATTGACAGCGGAAGATAATGGACAATCAGCTCAAGATTATGCTGAAGGAAACATACAACATGAAG
The DNA here is from genome assembly GCA_030068015.2 of Neoceratitis asiatica. NCBI lineage: Eukaryota > Metazoa > Arthropoda > Insecta > Diptera > Tephritidae > Neoceratitis > Neoceratitis asiatica. The sequence continues at coordinate 14,778,324 of CM061529.1, forward strand.
TACAGGATCACATCGATATTCATTTTTTAGAATGAACAGTTCTTCGTTACCTTACATCGAATGCAAAACGAAGAACGGAAAAATTATTAAAATGTTGATCGAAACAGGGTTAAGCAAGAACTACATACAACCTTGTCATGTGCCAAAGACAATACCTAACGACGAACTATTCTTTGCGAATTCTATCACTGGACAAATTAAAATTACTCACCATACGGTTATCAACTTATTTGGACGAATTGGCACACCCCACAAATTTTTCCCACTCCCCACTCTAAAATCTTTTGACGGGATAATAGGAAATGACAGCTTAAAGGACCTTCATGCAACTTGACAATAGATAAGGGTTTACAAATTAAAATTAAACAAAACTCTCCCCTACAGTTAATAAAATAGACGTCAGAACTGAACATATGACAGCTACTCAAAAACAACATATAAACTATTTAACAAAAAAATACCCAAATGCTTTTATCGAACCAGACGAAAAACTGACTTATACCACTACAGTGGTAGGATACATCAGAACCTCCTCAAATTCCCCAGTTTACACCAAATACTATTCACATCCCCTCGCTATGAGAGGCTTTGTGACAAAAGAAATAGAAAATTTATTAAAAGGCGGAATTCTAAGACCGTCCCGTTCACCCTATAACTCACCCGTGTGGGCTGTACCAAAAAAACTATATACATCAGGTCAGAGAAAATACAGATTAGTAATAGATTACAGGAAATTAAATACACTGACAATAGCCGATAGATATCCTATCCCAGAAATCAACGAAGTCATCTCACAACTAGGAAATAATAAATACTTCTCCGTTATTGACTTGAAAAGTGGCTTTCATCAGATTCCACTAAAGGAATCCGACATTGAAAAGACAGCATTTTCAATCAATAACGGTAAATACAAATTCACGGGCCTTCCTTTCGGGTTGAAAAACGCTCGATCAATTTCTCAAAGAGCGCTAGATGGAAAATCTGTTATGTCTATATCCACGACATAATAGTCTTCGGCCAAGACGAACAAAGCCACCTTCAAAATCTAGAAAAAAAAAAATTCCAAACGCTCGAAAAAGCAAATATGAAAGTCCAGTTGGACAAATGCGGGTCCTTCAAGAAAGAAGTGGAGTTTCTATATTTCATTGTCTCGCCCACAAAAATAAAACCAATCCTGCGATAGTTAAGGCAATTCAGGAATTTCCCTGCTCAAAAACTTTGAAGGACTTCCTTTTAGAATTTCGCATTATAGCTCATTTTGTGTTATTTTCCATTCCATATCACTAAAAGCAGATTTTAATTGCAAAAATCGTGTTACAGGATCCTACAATTTAACAGATAATATTTTCAATTTGATAGGAAAATTCAAAATTGTATAACTCGACAATGCCCTTACGTTGTCCTTATTTTGTTCACACCACTGTATGTTTGACAGAACAGTTATTGGCGGTGATGCCAGTTGTAAATATGTATTTAAGTTATAGCCGGAAAATCTGTTCTCGTGTTATAAACATTTATTTATATACATAAGTAACATAAACCTCAAATTTGAGTTTAGTAATAATGATTTATTAAGAAAATTTCTTACCCACGTGTATGCGGTTTGAAACCAAAACAAGAGTGTATCAAGATGAACTTAAAAACTAAGAGCTTACTCTAAAGTAGTAATGGAAGTTATTTATGTACAGTTACAGAGAGTAAATGTGTTTTAGGGAATTAGTGCAGAGACATAATGTCACTCCTCCCTTCCTAAGAAATTGCTATATTCTTATACTAAATACGTAAAAACAAAATTTCTTAAATTTAATTATGTTAAGGAGCTGAAGTAAATACAAAATACTTGGTAATTAATTTATATTAAAAATATTTTACTTTGGTTGAGAATTTTTCTTTTTTTTTCTTAAATTGGCTTTTGTATTTTCTTTAAATTTAACGACAAAATGTTCATTATCTTCCTCTGCTTTGACTAATTTTACTAGTCTAAATGGGTTTTTCGTTTCTAAACGCTTTCTAAAATTTTCCGCATTTACGAAATTTGTATCAATGTGAATATCTTTTCGTGTCGAATTAATATTCTGTATTCTTTTCTCTTTAACTTGTTGCGGATTTAATTTTGGAGGAAGTTTGTTAAAAAATATATTGTATGGAGTTTCGCCAGTAGTAGAATGCACAATATTATGGTTATAAGTAAAAATGGTTTGCTCTATTTTATAATATTTTAATTCTTGATTGTCGGAAGTATTAATTATTCGAAGTTTTTCATTCAAGGTTTTATGTAAGCGCTCGATATCACCAATACTAATTTTTCCTGTAGTCACTTCTAATTTTACATTTAGTTGGTCACACCACTGCTTTATATTGATATTATTTATACCTTGATCTTGATCTATCTTAAGTACCCTTGGGGGACCCATCACATTAAATACTTTTAATAGCGTTTTCTTTGTTTCAAGCCAATTCAGTGAACTTATTTCTTCCACTATAGCATATTTAGAATAAATGTCTATACATGTCAAGTAGTGATGTTTATCCCATTCCCAAATATCAACAACAAATTTTTCCCTTGTCTCGTAGACAGGAGGTGTGATTTTTAGGGGAATTTTACATAGGATGTGATCATTTTTACAATGATTACATAATTCACACTCATTTATTATTTTGGTGATTTCTCTTAAATAATTAGGAAAGTAGTACATTGCTTTAAAACGATTAGCAACCTTTTCAATACCCTGATGCAGCCCTTCAAGGTGAATTTGCAAAATTTTTGTTTTAAATTCATCATATTCAAATATATTTTCTAACAACTTTGTTGTTCTAACAACTGAATTTGGTTTATTCTGAATGAGCGATTTATATAAATTTTGAAAAATTACAAAGTCATTATCATTCGGTACATAAATAGCAACTTTAAGATTAAGCAGATATTTACTAATTATTTCTTTTATTAGTTCGGTACTAAGCTCAGTATAAGTTACTGTAGTTAAGGTGTTCTTAAACACATTTTCTGTCGTAAAGGAATTCTTGTTACCTCGTATTAACTTTAATTGTCGTTTGAATATATTTAAGGGTCTTTCGGCAATTCTTATGAAGTTCTGAGAGTCTTCAGAGGCCGAGTGAATAATTGCTACAATTGAATCATCTTCGCCATAGGTACATTCCTGAATCTTAATTCTCGATAAAGCATCTGCAACATAATTTTCTTTTCCAGCAATATATTTTACTTTAAAATCAAACTCATTCAATTTAATTTTCCGCCTTTGCAACTTTGAATTTGGCTCCTTTAAATTGTGTAGCCATTGCAAAGGCCGATGGTCGGTGTAAATAAGGAATTTTCTACCATATAAGTACGGCCGAAAATACTTTGTTGCCCACACCAAAGCTAGCAATTCCTTTTCGGTTGCCGAGTAATTAAGCTCATGCTCGTTTAACGTACGACTTGCATAGCACACGGGTCGCCCATCTTGGCTTAGGACTGCCCCTAGAGCTTTATTCGACGCATCTGTTGTGAAAGTAAACATTTTGCTGTAATCAGGATAAGCTAATATTGGATCTTTAGTAATCAGTAGCTTAATTGTATCGATTGCTTTTAAATACTTTTCATTAGCTGAGTCGATTTTGTTACCTTTTTTTAAACAATGGGTAAGGGGTTTAGTTATGTTAGAGAAGTCTTTGATAAATTTGCGGTAGAATCCTGCTAAACCCAGAAATTGCTTTATTTCTTTTTCGGTTTTAGGAACCGGGTATTTAAGAATTGCTGCCACTTTATTGGGATTTGGTTTTATTCCATCTCTGGTAATAATGTGGCCAAGAAATTCGGTTTCCTTCTTTAAAAATTCACACTTGTTCAATTGGATTTTTAAATTAGCTTTACTTAATATATCAAAAACTTTATTAAGCGAATCGATATGCTCCTGTAAGGAAGTACTAAAAACAATTATGTCATCTAAGTAAACTCTGCAATTGACATCGATTAAACCATCCAGCACCGTATTCATTAGCCTCTGGAAAGTCGCAGGAGCATTTTTCAACCCAAACGGCATTCTGAGAAATTCGTAGTGGCCATTTTGTGTTGAAAATGCCGTCTTTCTACGATCTTTGGGGTCCATTTCTATTTGATGGAACCCCTTTGCTAAATCTAACGTGGTAAAATACATACACCGGCCCAATTTGTCGAGAATTTCATCCATATTTGGGATAGAGAATTTATCGGTGATCGTAACATCGTTCAACTTGCGATAATCGACAACGATACGCCAGTTTTGAATGCCCGATGCATTCACTTTTTTTGGCACAACCCAAATGGGTGCAGAATATGGCGAACTACTATTACAGATGATTTTCTGATCTAACATCTCCCTAATTTGCTTATTCACCTCTTCCTTGTGAACTTCTGGGTATCTATAGGACTTTACATATATGTAATTTTTCGCCTTCTTTATAAAATAAGTTACTATATTTATCTAAAAGAGATTGTAAATTTTCACGCTCTTCTTTATTTAAGTGATCTAGCCTAAATGTATTTTCTTTTGAATCTTGACTTATACATAACTCATCTAGCAGATTAATATACTCACTACGAAAGACTTCATCTACGAACTTGTATTTTACTCCATTCAAAATAATAGTTTTGCTTGGTATGTCTATATTTGCGCATAATTGATTAAGCGAATTCCATTTATTTCACTATTTATAATATTTGGTTTGATTAAACTTACTGAGGAGCCAGTATCAATCAAAAATTCGCACAGTTTGTTTTGAATATTCAACTGAATTCTTGGTAATTTCCCGAGGCTTGCAAATGAAAATTTTGTTCATCTTGCTCCATAGGCACTGGAGCACCGAATCGCCTAATGCGAGACTGATTAGAATTAGTTCGATTTGTTCGAGTATCAGCTTGAACACTACGCTGATTAAAACGAGGCTGATTCGAATCAGATCCTGGCATATAAGGAACGCGGTGTTGAGCGCTTTGCTGATTGTATTGCGGCATATTTTGCATTCTACTATTGGGAAAGGGGGGTTGGTATGGATAAAAACTAGTATCTACTGCATAAGAAAGTGGATATGGATTGAATGTAGGAAAATTTGGTACATAATTTTGGAAATGGTTGTCTTTATGCATATTTTGCGCAACAGTATTTTGCTTACTATGATTTACGATTTGGTTATTTTCATTATATTCACCACTTTCTTTCAAAATACGAATAGCAGCTCTAGTCGGCTGGTGAATTAATATTAATCAAAGCGGTAAGATGATTTGGTAGCTCTCTTTTCAATGTTTTTAAACTTATTTGTTGTAATTCTGTATTCAAAAAATTTTCACGAGAAATACCCAAATTACTTAACTTAATACGATCTCTTATTTTACATACTTGTTGGTTGATATCATCACATAATTGCTTTACACTCTTTCTAAGCTTAATGTTATCAATTGACAATATTAAAGTAGTAGTAATCAGTAAATTCACTAATTAATAACATCCAAAGCTGTTCCACGTAGTGTGCTTTCTATGCACTGGAAGTAGAAAGGTCTCTCTTCAAGAGAAGTGAATGGAGGAATGATGCTGTCAATACTGCCAATGTAGAGCGATAGGTAATTTCTATCTCCATCGAAAGGGGAGACTAACTTAATGCTTTGCACGACGCGATCTCTTCTTTCTTTATTCTCCTCCATATTTAATTTTTTACAGGTATTTATATTTAGCGAGCCGATTTGTACGCAAATTTCGTGAAGCTGCTGGTCTAGCATACGATATGTTTATTGTTGTTTTTGTTATTTTATTATTTGGCAAAAGTAGGTGCGTTGTTATTGTTTGCTTTAAATTTTATTTTCTTGTTGTCCGTAAAACTTCATCGTATTTCTGATTGTTTTTGTACTTCATATATATTTTGTTGTTTCTTTTACTTTGCACTCACTTTTTCGCTTTTCAACCTTTATTTGACTTTGGTTGGAGTCTTAAAATATTTTTGTTGTTGTTTTTAATTCTTTCGCAATCACTTGACCAAGAACAGTTATTTTCATGAAAATTTTTCTTATTCTGTGTAAATTTTTTAGGCTTTTAAATAACTTTTTTCAATATATCATAAAAATTTAACGATAAAGTTTTGGTGTTTCGTAGCTTTTTTTTTAATGTTTTATTATTCTAGCTTTTCGTTTTTGTTTTTAAATGCTTATTATCAGAAATAGTTCAAACACTGCTCACTTGAGTTTGTGTGTTAGCTTGTTAAGTTTTCACAATTTTTTCACAATTTTAATATTCAAAAGGAAATCTTTGCGAAGGTTCGTTTGAAGAATCATTTTCTTTGACTCCGCGACTGCGCCAGTAACATAAACCACAAATTTGAGTTTAGTAATAATGATTTATTAAGAAAATTTCTTACACACGTGTATGCGGTTTGAAACCAAAAACAAGAGTGTATCAAGATGAGCTTAAAAACTAAGAGCTTACTCTAAAGTAGTAATGGAAGTTATTTATGTACAGTTACAGAGAGTAAATGTGTTTTAGGGAATTAGTGCAGAGACATAATGTCACTCATATATATATATATATAAGAGAAAAATAATATTTGTAACCATACCATAGCAAGTCATGTTTTCCTGTAAATAAATGGCGTTTCTATTTACTGAAAATAAATATACAAATATAGGATTTCTGATATTTTTTCAGTCTATTTGCTTTTCAAAAATATTTAGAAAACTGAGTGTTTACTTTTATATTATTGTTTTATGAAACTATAAAGGTGTCAGTAGCCTAAAGTTAAAAATAATATGTAGGAGAATTTTTCCAATAGGCACATATTTTTTTAGAATATGTATTTTATAATATCTAAGAACCTATATATATACACGGTCTGGCATTACTAATTGAGAAAGTCTAAGCACACTAGACTTGTTACCTATTTTGCACACATTCGATAATAGGTGTGGCTATGTATGCATATAGACTAAGGCAATCATTTTTGCCTATGTGTTTAAATTCGTATTGAAAATAATAAGAAGTATTGAGAATTTCCGTTAGTTTTATATTACTTTGTTCTCGCATATTTTCTAAAGCTAAATTTATGTTATAATTTAAACCTGCAGAAAATGATATTTGCTAAAGGAGGATTCATAAATGACGTGGTCATAGTTTAGGCATTTCTAGCGTCCTCCTCCCCTTCATGTTGCCTAACGTGGTCTTTCACCCCCTGCCAATGGACGTGGTTTTGTTTTACACCTCTTTTCGATTTAATATATATTCATTATCTTATTTTATAGTAATAATGGATTATAAAATTTATGCATTAGTAATTTAGTAATATATATTATAACATAATAAATATTTAGTAACAGCTTATAAATCATTTATTAACTTATAATAAATATTTGTTTCATCTAAAGAACACTATGTAGCTTTGGTCTCAGCTCCTGACAAAGCTACGTTCTTAATTAACGCTCCCGAATGAAAACAATGTCTAAAGTTAAATGAAAATTTAACTCATTTAATTTGGGTAACTTTTTATAAGGAACCTTGTATAAAAAATTTGTTTGTAAGCACCTACACTTGTTAAAAATTTTTCCCCATCAGGAAATTAAACAAATTTAAATTAATAAATTTTAAATCAAATAAATTTGGTTGTAATAATGCGTTGATCTTAAACCGAATGTAGATTTTACCATTTCTAATAAAATAAGTTAGCGGATGATTTAAAATGATATTGAGAACATTATTCATAAACTGCTTATTACTAGTTAAAGCTTTTAATGCATTTTACTTCTACTTGGAGACTGCAAAGTCAATAAAATAAGGTAATTTCTTTGGGTTTGTCGCCAGTAAATTGGTTTTCTTGCAGAGATAAAACCGAATTGTAATCTCTTCCAGGTAAAAACATTTCAGACAGAGTCCTGAAAAAGTCTTGCTTTTCTGTTATTACAATGGATAATGAATGGAGAGTATATCGCCACCAAATGAAGATAAGCCTGTTGTCTTGTTTTTAAAGGTCGGCATGCTGCTCTTACGAAAACCAAAAACTCCATATAAAAAAGTGCAAAAATATGATGCGCGAAAATTTGTTTACGAAGCAGTACACAACTCGAACGAATAAAGCTCCAGTTTCTACTGCCTATTTCTAAAGTTTTTAAACAAATACGAAAGCACGGCAACAAAGCCAGCTTATAAAGCAAATTATGTAATGTTTTTAGTTTTTTCATCAATTTCTACACCTTTTATTTATTTTTATCCATGAAAAATGTAAGAATACATAATCAACGAGAAATATTTACCGCGCTCTACTCATGTTTTTCGTTTTGTTTAGTTACGTTTGCATATCTTCTTCCATTGTAAAGAGCTGTTCACAATAGAAAGTCAAATTTCCGTTCCTACTACAATTTTCCATCCACGAAGATATGAGTTTTTTTCGCTATAGGTGCATTCCGACTTAAGAGTGAATGAAGTTGACTGCGACCCAGTTGCTGCATTGGAGTGAAGGAAGCTATATTTAAAAAGTTTTCTATTAGTAACAAATATGTGACACGATGGCCTTTGCTATCTGAGTGATTAGTGTAGTAAAGGTTAAACCCATGAATTATACTTATTGGTGGGGTGTGTTACCGATAAGCCCATAACGTCAATCCATGAATCCGTAAAATTAATTTGAGGGCTAATTTGTGCAGATTAACACCATTACTGTTCCAATCCATGTGCATATCCAAAAACCACTTATTTTTGGTCAACAGGGCTTGAACATTTCTGGTGGAAACTGATTTTTTTGCTTGAATACCCTGGGCTACCCTTGTATTTGGTCTCCACAATTATTACACTTTTTTGTGTTGAATGTGTTTTATTTATGCCCAAATTTCTAACAAAAAGATATGTTAAACTCTAAATTGGGTGATCTCCGAAAATAAATTTCGTTGCATACCTACAAGTTTCGGTTGGTTTGTTATGAGAAAGTTAGAGCTCGGCAAGTAAATTGGTGGAGGCTTGCCATTGGCGATTGTGGGAGCACATTTTGGATCTATTTTAGGCTCTTCCTCACATAGCGGAAAAAGTCCGTCCCCTTTAAAAGCATTGCCCTTAGCATCAATAATGGAGCCCACGGTATTAATCTTTTTATCATCATTATTTAGTAGTCCTTTTCTAGGATTTTTGCTCCTATCACCTATCATTTTTAATATAGCGATCAATCAATGCCTATCTGCACTGCCGCCCTTTTTTATTTTCGGCTGTTTCACCTTCTTCAGTATGTTCCCCCCACTGGTGATGCTGCAGATACTGTGCTGCTTGTCTGGATAGCAGTTTGTGTGAAATAGACATCTTGCTTCGCTGCAATGATTGAATTTCATCGCTTCTTTTGGTTAAAGCGTTGGTCACTCATTTATTTTTTCAAATAATTTTTACATATATGAAATTTTTCGTACATAATCAAGCAATATACACTCGAATTGCGATAAATTCAATGTTTTAGGCCGTATACTTTTTAGAATTTTAAATTGAATATCAAAACTGGTCAAAAACATTTCAGTACAAATAAGAATGGGGGGACAAATGATGTTTTCTATGAGCGCCTAGAACTTACTTTAAATAGATCTTTTTTGCGCAATAGAAAAGTAAAATTCAGTCTTCACGACGGAACATCCCAAAGGCTATCTGTAGTACTAGATTCTAGTACACAAAAATTCAACATCTCATTTCATAATGTTGTGATTGGCGGAAGATTAGTATCCAGTGTTTTAAATATGCGTACATACCGAGGACCCAACATGGACTAGAATGCATATCTCGTATTAGTGGAGATATGCACCGTCCTCTGAGGAGCAGGTTTTTTACTCGACTTGCTCACCTGCCCTATGACAGTACTCATCAGCAACTCTATATAAGGGAACTTTGGAACGGACAGAACTAATTGGTTTCAGCAGTGTCGGACTGCTTACCTCGCATCGTTGCGGGCGACCACAAGAGCGTACTCATAAAGAGACCAAAGAAGTAATTTCGAGATGGCGAACCGGAAACCCCAATCGATGACGATGGTACAGAAGCTCCATCATCCCCTTAAAAAATAACAAAGCCGATTGATTATGGCCATAAATATTCAAATACGGCGGCGATGAACAGACAGTATCAGCTTCTTTGCAGAAATGGTGCCGGACAAATGAAACCTAAGTGTATTCTGACCTATCCGAACAAAATAAAGTACCGATGCCAATGGATCTGGTAGTGAACGAGGAAAAGGCGAAATATCTCAAATAAATAGTTATCGCATTCGCGACTCGGCTCCCACGTCACCATTAACAGTCATAATTTCGAGGTCGTAGATAATTTCGACTATCTAAGAAACAGCATTAACAACACCAACAATGTCAACCTTGAAATCCAACGTACATAGAATCATTCTTGACGTGAGTATAAATTTCCAATACCTATGCATATGATTAAAAAAAAAGACGAAATTGCTAAAAATATGTTATACATTTTTGTACAAAAATCAAGCGAAGCAGGTGTTCGGGTATCCCAGTAGTAATTTTTGAGTACATGGTACTGAATCAAGTGCAAAATATTGCACTCTCCAAACTACTTAAATTATACATAACTAAAGTATAAGTTTCTTCAAAAAGTTAAAAAAAAAAATAGAACATGATATTGCCCACATTGGAAATTTACAGAAAAGAGTGTGCAAAAAATTCGAGCACACTCAATTTGTGTTAATTTGAGGTCAGCTATACCCAAACCTTCATACATACCTTCAACTAGAAATGCTACCGTCTGATCAACATCAGATCAACACTCTCAATAGCAGTAAAGAACTTTTCAAGGACATCATAGTTACAACAGCAAAATCCCATACCCAATCACGGATAATTAGAATACATGTGGTAATGAGTAAGTTATTAAAACAACGATTTTATTTCACAAACTTATATCCATACTTATGAAAGACTAGCGTTGTAAATATATATTTATGATAAATTGTACCCTACCTCATTTTTGAACACGAATCTTTTCAAACTTCAGAACCGTTAACCCCTCCCCCAAAAGTAACAGTTAGCCAAAAATTATTTTCCTAAATTTTTTCCGCTGTACGGTTTTAATTTACCGAATTTAAAATTTGGCTGCCATATTCTAACTTTTATATCTGTATATTATAATCGCTCTCAGCACACACAACCGAACCAGACTCGGTTGCTCACATTCCTCATCATATTGCACTCAGACGCGCTGTGAAAAATAAATAAAAAGAGCCGGAGCAAAAACTTTTTCGTACAGTGGTACAAATGTGAGCAGTTTTTTGACAAAATCCCACGCATAATATTAAGTAATTAAAGTAAATTCGAATGAATTTATTTCTTTCGAAATACATTCTTCATTCGTACAAAATAGATATTTCTACAAGTTTCCCAAATTTTAAAATCGCCTCTTACAATCCCACATAATTGCACTCAGCCGCGCTGAGATTGTTTTGATTCAAAAAAAAAAAATTTTTAACTATCAAAATGAGTCACACCCACACCCAATAAACACGTTTACATATTTCTCATATTTGATACTAGTACTACTGTCCATCAAAAGAAATCCACCCCTCTCTTAAAAATGTGGCAGACGATTAACAATAGAAGTCATTAACAACAAGAATGGATAAATACCTCTAGAAGTTCGTTTTTGAGTCCAACAGACTGGAGATTTTCTCTGCGAAATGGTCAACTAAATTGGCAAGTGACCAAATTAATTTTTGGAAATAGCCTGTTAAAATCAAAGGAGGCGATGTTCATGACGGACGTATGACCAGATGTCAGCAAGTCAGTGGAGCAAGAATACAGAAAATGTTCGAAAAGCTTCCAGCATAGAAGTATTACAGCTCTTTACAACATACATACAACCCAGCAAACAATAAGTACATTTCCAAACCCAGCTTCCAGTAAAATATATCGTAAAGTACCACCAACGATACAAAAGTGTATCACGGTAGTTACGAAGACTGACAGACATTCTGCGACATGCTTACGGCAGTTTATATAAATAACTACAAATTAACACCCGTCCAAAAGTTATGTCATGAACAGTACAAGGCGAAAAATGAAGCAGGCTTCATGGTAAAACAATACCCACTCATAGGTAAAAGTTTTGCGCTTGCTTGGGAAGCAGTAAAATCTCGCTATGAGAACTTAAAAATCATAGTAGATAATCAACTCAAAACACTTTTAAATATACAACCTTTTTACTCAGAGAGCATTTGCATATCACTCTCGCTTCACAAAATATTTCTGCTAACAATTAATATCCCATACTCATATATATTTGCTCTTCCGAACATCCGAGTGAGACACCCCCTCTCTGGGAACAATTCTGCTCGCGGAAGGAATTCCAACTTCGGTCCGAAATGAATAGATTCCTCTCCAGTAGATATGAAGTAGTAAAAGGAACATATTGCCCATGTAAACCCAACCCCCATTTAAATGATACTTTCACATCAAGAGTTGGAAATAAAAGCGAATAAAAATTGCTGACGATTTATACAGCAACATTGTCCCAGTTTAGCGAATCAAGAGATAACGTATACACTGGATAGGTAGGAAGGACAAGGTGGAAAGCGACATGGTTTTACTTGATATTTCCTACTGGCGTCAAAGAGCGCACAGAAGGAAAGAGTGGCACGCTATTGTTGATTCACCTACAATCGCGTAAGTGCTGCCTACGTCAAAGAAGAATAATAATAACACAAGATGATGTCCAGTTATTAATTTCTTAACGTATTTTAGGCCAAAAATATTTCGATTGAACGAACTTTGAGTGATAAATACCGATCTCTTTTCAAAAACATTTATTTTCATATAATTAGGAGCCTTAAAGCTTTTTGAGTAACATCAAATCAAATATTAAAATTTAGAACAGGTATATTAATTTTCTTTAAATTGCTATTTACATTTGGATCTATAACATTTTTTTAGCTAATTCGTCTTTTTGTTTTTGTTGCACATTATCAATCGCATTTTCCACAAATATATCGAATATCGTTAGTGAATTGTGCATGATATTCTAAATGTCAAATTTTACGAGGAGATCTATCTGCTTAGAACATGTCTTAGTGGTTTATTTGCATGGTTTTTTTAAATTTTCAAAAGCTGGTGTAGTTTTATCTGCCTAATTTAATTTTTTAATTTTATTTTTCATATAAAATGTTAACATTTTAATTCTACTGTTAACATTTTAATATACCTCTGATAATAGTTTACTAACTTAATAACGCGGTTTGGAGTGGAATAACTCCTTTGCTTCAATTTTGTGAACCGTAAGATGTTGCGCTAGTTCATTCCATTTAATTTTTCCAAACTTGTCAAAAATTCCTGCTATCAAAAATTTCTTATTTTTTCTATAAAAATTACATAATTCCTACACACCAATTTGGTTTCTACGAAAAACACGGCACAACTGAAAAATACATAACTAATGAAATAAGAAAGGATTGCGAATTCAGAGAGAATTTGTTTTCGAATTGAATATTTTGTTATACAACAAAGAATAATTGGTAAAAGTGACAGCTGTTTCGGAGATCACCACATCTCCTCATCAGACTTCTTTTGACAGGAATCTAACCGACGGGTTATGGCACCACTGAGCCATGTACTCTGTTGTTGTATTATTCAAAGATATTATTATTTAAATTATTTTATAATGTCCTTAAATTCTACTTATCGCACAGGCGATACACTCGAAAAGTGAATATATAACAGAGGCGTACACAATACTGGCTGGTCTTGCGCAAGGCAGTGTTCTTGACCCTTTATTGTATTACATACTGTTAACCGCAGACATTCCGACAAGTGACCAATTAATGACATCGTGCGAAATCGCTGGCAAAAGGGCGCATAAAATTCAATGAAAATAAGTGCAAACACCTCACTTCTACTTTAAAGCCAAAAACGTATCCTACTTCAAGCTTGACAATTTACCTTTTTCTCATGATAACAAAATTACATACCTTGAAATTTACTTAGACAGGCGCTTAACTTTGAGACGACACATACCGCAAAAAACTGCAGCTTAAGATTAAATATGCCAGTCCGCAATGGCTTCTAGCAAGAAATCTGGTCCCAGTCTGGACAACAATGATCTCTTCTATAGAGCGATCATAAAGCCGCTATGGCTGTATGGAAAATGGTAATAGGAACGCTTGCGCGACTTATATTGATGCTTTACACAGATTCCTGTCAAAAACTTTAAGAACTAAAACGGGCACACCATGGCACATGCGTAAAGAAAAATTTAACAAAGCCCTAAACATACGCACCATCAAAGAAGAGGTAGAAAACGTCACACAAACATACAAAACAAAACTGCGTAATCATCCGAACCTTTGGCTAACACCTTGTCCTCCGCATCAAGTCAAACCCGCCTGAAGAGAAGAGATAAACCATCTTTCTAAAGAGCAACATTGAGACACCAAACAATTCCTGTTAGCGGCATATTATGTTTTAATATTGAATTACTTTGAGTAAGTACGGTAAAACCTCTGTAAGAACAATCTGATGCGCTGACCAATACACTCACATAACTTCGTTCTAATGTAAAAACAAGTATTCCGTTTTATTTTACTTGTATGTTATTCTTGTGTGGTAGTAGAGCGCTATTTTTATCGTTTTCTTCGTACAAAGTAAGAAATGTCGGTACAAATAATTAAAACCAAAGTTAATTATTCGTTGCATTAAATATATATATATAAGTGCGCTTTGTAGCCGCTGATGCGATTTTCGGTTGAGTTCCCCCTCCAATCTGTGGTGTGCGTGTTGATGTTTTTCCAACAAATGGTGGGACCTTCAGCTTATTCAAAGCCGTCTCCTAAAGGCAGATGGATTGTTATGAGAAGTTTTTATTTCATGTTGGAAAAATATTCGCAGGGCTTAACATTCCCTGCCGAGTGGCGACCGCAATAGAAAAAATTTTTATTCTATAATTTTGGATTTTGGCCTGTCGAAAGTATGCGCTGCTAAGCACTCGGCTGATTACTCAACTATAAAACATAGATTAAAGAAACGCGAAACATAAACTGTAGTAATACAGTGTTCGTCTGAATATCGTGCGAAACAGTTCTATCGGTGATCGTGTGCAAATTAAGTGAAACAAAAAACTATAACCAAATATTTAACATGTCTGATCCACCGGATCGAGGCAAGGCTGTAGGACAGCTTTCTTACCAGACTAATAATCAAAAAGTTTTAACGAGTACTTCTAAATCTGCTAAATACATACTAATGACAAGAATCGAAAACCCAGAAAATCTGTCAAAAGAGTCGCCCTTTCTTATAAAAAGAGTAATAGACTCAGTGTGCGGTCGTGAAGTTGAAATATGTAAAAAGTTGAGAAACGGAAACATTCTTATTAAAACAAAAACTTTCGCTCAAGCAAGCAAACTTATAACCCTGTCCTCCCTAACCCCCTCTATCCAAGTAGAAGTGTCTGAGCATAATACCTTAAATTACTCAAAAGCAGTCGTATTCTCCCGCGAATTAATAGGCACATCAGAAGAAATAATAACAAATGCACTCACACCGTAAGATGTAACTGAAATAAGAAAAATCAAGAAAAAGGTTGAAAACGACCTAGTGGAAACCGGTTTACACATTATCACTTTCGATAATCCTATGCTACCAAATGACATACTAATTGGATATGAAAAAGTCAAAACAAGGCCATATATCCCTCTCCCACTCAGATGTATGAATTGTTTAAAATAGGTCACTCAGCAAAAATCTGCAACAACACCAAAATTTGTGCAAATTGCGGGAAATCGTCCCACGTTGACCTAGAAATCAACGAAAAGTGCACTGACCCACCGACATGCATTAATGGTTCTGTGCAGAAAACGTATCGCGCACTACGTCCAATGATACGGACCAATGATTCCACCAGCCCATAAAGCGCACCAAACAGTCAGCTTTTCTGGATGTAACGGTGTTTCAACATACACTTGAGGATTACCTTCACTCCAAATGCGGCTGTTTTGTTTGTTGACGTATCCATTCAACCAAAAGTGCGCTTCATCGCTAAACATCGCTAAAATGGACGTAGTGCGCGATACGTTTTCCGCACAGAACCATTATTTTCGAAATAAAATTGCACTATTTGCAAGCGTTGTTCAGGCATGAGTTTATTCATGATGAATTGCCAAACCAAACTGAGAATAAATCACATGACAGCTGTTAAATCGGTCGCCATGTTGAAAAGTAATGCCAACTTAAAGTTCTATACCTCTATAAAAAACACCCTTTACACAATTATGACACTAACAATAATACAATGGAATATGAATGGATATCTCAACAACTACAATGAACTACTAGTTCTCATAAATAGATATAAACCTAAAATAATTTCTATCCAAGGAGTCACCTCCCAACCCAATTCCATAATATCCCAATGCCCAACAATTTTACCCTTTAATCCTACAATTTCAATCTTCCGTACGGTGGAGTGGCTATCTTAATACACAACAGTATCCAACAGAAATTACTATCGACCCCAAAGGACTTTGATAACATCGCTTTAGAGGTACATTCAACAAAAAAAAAATCATAATTACGTCAGCTTACATTCCTCCATCCTCCAGCTTCTCTAATCATAACTTAGAAAAGTGTTTAACGAAAATAGCTTTCCGAGTGTCATCACAGGTGACTACAATTCCTGACACCAAAGCTGGGGCTCACATGCAAACAATCGCAAAGGGAACATTCTTGCTAGTTTCAAAAATCACTCCCAGTTTATACTGCTAAACGACAAATCTCCAACGCACTTTTCTACCCGCAATACCTTTACTTGCTTAGACTTAAGTTTTTGCTCCCCCGATCTTGCAATGTATGCTGATTGGAGAACCCATAGCGACTTGAACGGAAGCGACCATTTCCCAATTGTTATCTCCATGTTCCCACCAGAAAATCTCCCAATACCAGCAACTAAACCTCTGTTCAAACATGATCTTGCAAATTGGGAGATTTTTGAAAGAAAGTGTAGCCTTTTTGAAATAACCCAACCAGTTAGTTGTAACGTTAATTCGGAAGCAAACAATCTGAAGAAAATCATGCTTAAGTCTGCTAACGAATCCATGCCTAAGCAAACTAAAAATAATAAGAGAAAATCAGTGCCGTGGTGGAATCAAGACCTTGGTAAGTTAAAGGTCGACAAATGCCGAAAATTTAACAAATTTAAAAGAAATATGACAGAATCTAACTTAATTGAATATAAAAAGGCAAATGAAGCCTTAAAACGCGAGATTAGAATTGCAAAACAACTCTCAATCCAGAAATTCACCGCTGAAAATAACCCTAGTAGGCCACAAAACAAATATGGATGAATATCAGACGCTTCTGTGGATACAAAATATCCCACGGCATACACTGCTTGCAATCCTCAAGTAACCCTAACCAAACTCACACAGACCCGAAATTAATTGCCAACGAATTGGCTAAATATTGGAGCGATAGTGCATCTGACCAAAATTTTTCGAGCCTTTTCCAAGAAAAGAAAAAATCATTTCTGCAACCGCAAGTAAATATACAACCCTGCAAAGATGCAATGCTCCTGGAGCAGGACATAACCTACATGGAATTAATGTCGTCACTTGGAAAGCTGAAAGGAAAAACACCCGGCTTAGATAGGATATCTTATCCAATGATCAGAAATTCGCCAGTTACATTTAAAAATCGGCTCTTAAAATTATATAACTCTATTCACCAAAATAATATATATAATATAATATAATACCTACACAGAAACCAAATACAGATAAAACACAAATAAAATCATATAAACCCATATATTTAAATTTATGTTTCTCTAAAGTTCTAGAAAAAAAATTGCAAATCGGCTTTGGTGGCTTTTTGAAAAAAAAACAAGCTATTAAACAGCCGACAAATGATGTTCAAGAGAGGAAAATCTACAGCGGATACTCTTTTAATGTTAGACTATCTAGCTGCAGGCAAACTCTCTACTAAAGGCCACCTAACAATCATTTCCCTGGACTTCGAGAAGGCGTACGACAGAATAGGTTTGCACACTATAATTGAACAACTGTTTGAATGGAAAGTCGGTCCCAAGATTATTCATTATATCATCAACTTCATGTCCAATCGCAAAATTATAACACTGGTAGGAAACCACTTTTCAGAATTCTTGGCAATGGACAACGGTATTCCTCAAGGTTCTCCATTGTCGATTATAATTTTCCTAATTGCATCTGAAAAATTGTGTTCAATAATATACCTACACAAAGAAGTTGATTTCTGCGCTTATGCTGATGATTTCAACATTATAATAAACTCAAAGAAAGAAAAGTGTCCAACAATCGACATGAATAATATTCTACAAGATATCTCGAATTGGTGCGAGTACTCAGGAGCAAAACTATCTTCAACAAAAAGTAAATTCATACACTTCTGTCGAAAACGAAACTGCTATTGCACTGTATTCTCCCAAAATATAAACATAATACCCTGCGATGAATTAAAAATCCTAGAAATAGTTTTCAACAAGAGATACAACTAGAACTCTCATACGAAATACCTAAGCTCATCCATCAGAAAAAGAAAAAGTGTTCCCAAAGTTCAATCAGCTGTAGGCCGTATTATCCAGCTAGATTCAAAAATATATATACCATCAAAACTCACAAAGAAACTAACTTGCAACAATCCCCCATGGTCCTTTAACCCAAGAGCAGTAAATACAACACTGCATATACTCAACAAAAATAACACGAACGTAATTCAATATCAGACATTATTCAAAGAGATCCGTAACAAATACCATAATTATACTTGCATATATACAGACGGCTCAAAGACCCACACAAGCGCTACGTATAGCTTAAAAAGTGAAAGAGAAATTATTAAAATATCAAATATCCCACATTATAGTTCCATATACTCCGCTGAAATTATTGCTGAAGCAATTGACTTATTTAAAAGTAAAAGAGGAAAATTTGCCATATGTTCGAAATCACTCTCCGCCCTTCGCACCATAGCTGACATAAACAATAGAAATCTCTACACAATCTCAATAAGAAACATAATCACACAACACTACCCAAAAATCAATTTAATAACTAATTTCCTCAAAACAACAAACCTATATCACAAAATCTAACATAAACCAAGTAATATGTGCAGCTATTTATTAACAATTAACTACATATCGAGCTTAAAGCCCAGTTGCTATAGCTCCTAACATAATTAGCTTATAAGATTTATGTTGTAAGCTAATTCTATAAATAAAGAAATAAAACTGTAGTAATAACAAATTGCTGATTAATTTCCTACTTAATTGACTGTTAATTAATTTTTTTTTCTTTTTTCGACGACGAACCCAGCGTTAACCAACCTCCCGCGCAACCGACCGAGGGTCGCTGATGGGTAAATATTAAATCCAACAGACCGGTGACCGAAAACCAGATACAGCCCGGACTGTCCTGAATCCGAGACCGATCACGTAAGGTCCCGGCTACACTTGCCTTTAACACTGAGTACCTACAAATTTGCCCATAAGCTGCCATAAAGTTATTTGCGATTAAGAAACGTTGAAAATAAAGAGATTGTTGATTGTTGGATGAAGTTTAAAACTTTCAGTAAATATTTTTTACACAAAAAGTGAGTCAGAAGAATCAAAGCTGGTGTAATGAGAATTAAAATCGGTACATGAACATCAGCTTAGTACAAAATAAAAATCCAAGCATCTCTCGTCGACTCTGGAGTGAAGGCAGATTAATAAGACTTAATCGGCTTGTATAAGGAGGGAAATTTTTATTCGCATCCCAATGTAAATTTGTTAACGCGAATATTAAGAATTTGTTTTTACATATTCCAATTTATCACTATGCAATTGATAATATGGATTCCATACAACAGAACCATATTCCAAAATGGTCCTAACGAGTGAAGTGTAGTGTAATTTGGCAATATATGGCTCATTAAACTCCTTAGCCAACCGTTTAATGCAAGCTAGGACTCCTTCAGCCTTACTAGCCCAGGAATTTATATGATTTCTAAAATCTAGCTTAGGGTCCATTGTGACACCCAAGTCAATCAAGTTAGTAACTTGTTCAACATTGTGATTTCGAATCATATAGGCAAACGTTTGGAAAGATTTTCTAGAGTAGGACATATATTTACACTTGTTTAAATTTAACAAAAACAGTTACAAATTATTTATGTCAAGTTGCAAGAGAACAAACTGGTTTAAAGAGCTTGACATCATCTGCTTACATAAGTGCTTTAGAATGACGAACTACATTTGGGAGATCATTGATGAATAAGAGGAACAGTATGGGACCGAAAAGATTGCCTTGAGGTACACCAGGTGTTACTAATATTTCACGTGAAGTAATAGAGTTCAAAATTACTATTTGTTTTCTACCTGTCAAATATGATGAAATCGATTTAAGAAAGGATGGTGGAAACCCAAACATATCGAGTTTATAAAGAAGTATTGAGTGTAAGACCTTGTTAAACACTTTGTTGAAATCAGTATAAATAACATCGACTCGATAACCAATTTTAAAACCATTAATGACGTGGATAGTGCAGGTTCGAAGAGGCGTACTTATTTTTTTTATTTTTATTCAATTTATTTGACCAATGTGATATGATTGACTGTTAAATTATTAAAAGTCCAAGCACACCCCAAGTTGTGATGGCAAAAATGTTTACAACATTATTAGACATTTTAATTTCAAATAATAAATATAAAAAATAATAAAATTTCTTTTTTAATCACTCCAGCATGCAAACGAGACCCTCATATGGTGCCAAGAGCAAAGCTTCGGCAGGTAGGGCATTACCAGTTTTATGCGTGGACTTTGAGCCCGCTACCAACACAATCAGCTTTTGTTGGTATTTGAGGTCGAAAGCTTCAGTTAAATTAACGGCACGTGCGCGTGGTCCAATATTGATTACAGTTATGATGGAATTGTCGTCTTTAATTTCCCTCTCAAAAGCAAACACATCACGATTCAAAACCTCAGCATGAAAACGACCTTGCTGCATCGCTGGCAGCTTACGTAGTTCAACCAGCGATTTGTAAACCGAATAGTGGCTCTCTTCCGACAACTGTTGCTCGAGGTTCAAGTGTTTATAGTTGGAATTCACCGGCAGCCATGTCTTGTCAGCGGTGGAGAAACCTGCATTATTTTGTGCATTCCATTGGTATAGGGTGCGCTCGGGATCACGTGACACTTGTTGATATCTCTCACGTCCAACATTGCATGCCGATGTATCGACAGTTTCCTCCCAACTAATATCGCGATTATCTTGCATACCAATCTCTTCGCCATTGTAGGTGACGGCTACACCGGGCAACGTCATCAACAGCATATACATGGCATCAACACGCTTTGGTCCGAAACGTTTTGCCATACGCGCATTATCATGATTGCCCATAACCCAATTGGCAGTGTATCCACGTGGCATATATGTCAACCACTTCTGTATTTCGAACATATAATCACGCGCATCGGATTTCTCATTCAAATCTTTTATGAAATTAAAGTTGAATGGGAAATGTGCACCCTTCTTGCCATCGCTACTCTCATAGTAGTCCATCAAAATTTTGAGATCCGTGTAAGCCTCAGTCATGATAATGCGTGCCGGACCACCGTGTTTCATGGTATAATCATCAAGTAATTGATGCCAATGTTGCAACATGTCAAGGACTTCGGGAAAATTTTTGGTGTAAACATTTTCAGCATATTCATATGAATTTTGATCATCAGTTTTGTTGGTGAGCGGTTCATCTCGTAGATTAACGTCTTCGAAGAGATGGTTGATGGCATCAATGCGGAAACCATTAATACCTTTATCTAACCAAAAGCGCAGGACGTCATCCATGGCCTCGACCACTTTAGAGTTGCGGAAGTTCAAATCAGGTTGGCCTGAGGTGAATTGATGGAGATAATATTGGCCGCGCTTCTCATTCCATGTCCAAGCGGAACCGTAAAAGACGGATGGCCATTATTCGGCGGCATCCTCTTGCCATCCTTATCCATTTTAGCATCAGCCCATATGTAAAAGTCCTCATAGCCATCTTCCTTGTTAACCGACTTCTCCAACCACACATGCTGATCTTAGGTATGATTCGGCACAAAATTCCATAATAATTATAATGCCTAAGCGTTTCGCTTCCGTTAGCAACATTTCTAGATCCTTCATTGTACCGTATTCCGTCTGAATATCTTTGAAATCACTTATGTCATAACCGAAATCCACCATGGGCGACTTGTAAATGGGACTCAGCCAAATAGCTCCAATGCCGGTCTCAGCCAAAAATGGTATTTTCATAATTATACCTTGTAAATCACCCACGCCATCACCATTACTGTCCATAAACGAACGAGGATAGATGTGATAGAGTACCATATGTTTCCACCAGTCGTTCTCCACATGCGCCACCTTCTGTTCCATTGTGGTCTCTGTTTTTATGTATGTATCCATTTTAGTTTCATCCACAGTTTCTATGCCGTCACCTTCATGGTTTAACATGGCTGACCTCTCCGTATTAGCATCCTTATCACTCTCAACACCAGTCATCGTTTCTTCCATCTGCTTGGTAGGGTGTGAAGGATCTTTTAATTTCTCCTTATTATTTTCATCAGTAGACAATATGGAAGTTGGCGTTACAGACGCATCTACGGACAATTGTGCGCTTCGCACCAATACGGTGAACAGCAAAAGGGCTTAAGCTCCAAATATTTGCTAAACATTTTGAGGACTAACAACGCAAAAACACATGAAACGATCACTTTAAATCACTTTTTATTGATGTGCTGAATGCAACATCGGAAACCCTTTAACAATATGAAAAAAAGTGCACAGCAATCTGGTCTAGAGCCAACTATAGACAGACTTTTACAAAACACGTGTTGTGAAGTGTCAATAATTGATGACAGTGAGTGAGTTAGTCGGTCTGTTATAATAGCTTCAAAAATATTGGGAATAAACCATAACTTTGCAATGCCCCGGTAGTTATGATACAAGATCTACTACCACATTTATGTAGGGGTGAAATATGTATGTTAATGTTTCCATAACGAGGGAAATATAATTTGCTTGATTGAAGCATTAAATATCTTCGTTAATGGTAGATATAGAAAATCTTCATAGAACTTAAGTAGGGATATTATCTGTACCGCAAAAAAATGAGATTTTTATAGTTTTAAGGTGATCAGCGGTAATACAAGGCGTTGCTTCGCAATCGAAGGAGGGTAGTTTGTAAGGGTAAAAAAGCTATTGTGTAGTTGGAAGTGTTGTCGGCGCATAATTAGATTCGAAAGAGTCTGCGAACATATCTGCGATTCTATAACAATCACCAGAAATTTCATAATTCATTTTCGTAGATGATGGAAATCCATACGTCTTTCGTTTCGAATTAACAAAACTGTACCTCGGCGATATTATTAATACGAATTCTTGTGATATACTCTTTTTAGCACGAGAGATCTAAAATATTATACTTCTGTCAAAATATAGAATAAGCACAATAGTCAGAGACTTCACTGGACTTTTTGTAGAATTTGAATAGCCTAGTCTTTTGATTTTTCAAGTACTTCCGTTCCGCATTGAACCATAAGGCAGATGTGGTACGAGCTGTCTTATTTGCTATAGGTACTGTCTAAAGATTAAGTGTAAAACACTTATGAAGTGAGAAACACTTTCTTCTACATCACCGTTGTACATTGGCCAAGAAATCGCAGATAGCTCATTTCTAAGATTAATATACTTTGTTTTTTTTTTATTATTAATAAACGAGTATTTTACTGTTTTGAGACATTTACCGAACATTTGAAATTAGTAGGATA
This sequence comes from Neoceratitis asiatica, assembly GCA_030068015.2. Classification (NCBI taxonomy): domain Eukaryota; kingdom Metazoa; phylum Arthropoda; class Insecta; order Diptera; family Tephritidae; genus Neoceratitis; species Neoceratitis asiatica. The sequence continues at coordinate 14,802,132 of CM061529.1, forward strand.
ATCTAAAACCAGAACGGTGGGATTACAACGATTTAGATAAAATGACGAGATGTCAAAAATATTAAATCCAACGTCTTTCCAAATTTATTCCGAATGTTATTTGTTTGAAAACGACCTTGGTCAGGAAGCATTATCTCGCGTTAAGCTAGGTATAAGTAATTTATCATTGAAGTTCCATGATACGCTGGATAAATTGAAGTCACCAATAAAAACAGTACTGTCGGATGACTTAATATCAGAGTTTAATGATTTTAACCGTGATGACAATATAAATGTTTTTGTTTATTTGGCGTATTAGAACACATAGAAATTTTATCGAATGAATTTCTTCAGCAGCAAGATCAGTTGGTATTGGTGTTCAATAAGTGCTCCAAAAAATACCACCAATGTTATTTGAACGGTCATTTCTAAAGATTTCAAAGTTACTACTTAAGATTTTAGAGTTAAATACATTCGGTTTCATCCAGGTTTCAGAGAAGACTAAGATATTTAAATGTCTTTGGGCTTAGTGTTTCAACTTCAAGTGAGCTGAAAATAAGACCCTTGTTAATTCCAGGTGATATGTACATAAGTAAAAATATTGGTATAAATACAGTATCTTAATAATGTTTGTATCCATGTAGATATTTCTTATCAAAATTGATTTATTTCGTCAAAAATGCTGTCGCTCGGCTGTGTTCTGTTTGTATGACAAAAAAAAAAAAATAAGCCAAAAGAGAATGTTTACAAAATACACCCCTTCCTAAGATTTATGGCTCAGATGATAGAGCATTCTTGTAGGGAAGTCAATTAGTTTAGGTTGTTGTCGGCCATAATGGTTTCTCAACAAGAAATAGTTGTTCGAATGATTTGACTATAAGGCTTCTATCAATATGTTTGGTTACCGAAAATTCCATCAGATAAAGTATTTTATTTGGATCAGGTGGCCAATATGTACATAGGTTGCCTCGGAGAAAAAAAATCAAGGTGATTTTGGTTACATGCAATCGTGTTGTAGTTCTATATTCAACCCTGCCATCCAAGACTACCCACTTTCCCCTTCAAATCAAAAAATGTACAAACACATTAATAAATTTTCGCTTTTCACCCACACAGTTACAGTATTTTCATGAAAATTGCGACACAAAAATTATCTTGCGTGTTTTGACACACCTCTTATTTATATTTATACATTTATAATTATATATGGGTACATATATAGGGTTTTTCAATAAGAGTGATATGATTTCTTAAAAAAAAAACACACTAATTGTTAAGGAGATTCAAAAGTTTTTTATTTAATGTGAAGTACAATCGATACAATTAAGTACTGACTATAACATCATTCAAATGGCCTATACGACTTCTTTTACAGGAACGAATTCGATGAACCCAATTTTTGAGCACTTTTTCCACTACATCAAGTCGAGTGTCATGAATAGTACGCTTAATATTGAATTTTAAAGCTTGAGAAGAGTCTTGTTTATTCCTAAAGACCAATGACTTCAAATTACTTCAAAAGATATAGTCTAATGGTGTTAAATCACAACTTCTTAGAGACCATTCAATGTTACAATTTTTGAAATAATCGAATCTCCAAACCTTTCTCGCAATAATTCGGTTGTTGCACGGGCTGTGTGACACGTAGCCCCTTATTGTTGGAACCAGATGTTGCTAACATAAACTTCTTCCATTTGTGGTTATAAATAATTGGTTGCCATCGATCTATACCGCTCTCCATTGATAGTAACGGTGCTACAAGCTTCATTTCGAAAGAAGTACAGACCGATGATTCCACCAGACCAAAAACCACACCAAACTTTTAATATAGGTGAATGTAATGATTGTTCATGAATAATTTGTGGATTTTCTTCGCACCAGAATCGACAGTTTTGTTTATTTACCGCAGCACTCAGATGAAAGTGAGCCTCATCGTTGAAGATGATTTTCTTCGAATTCGTTCCTGCAAAAGAAGTCGTGGAGGTCATTTGAATGATGTTATAGTCAGTACTTAATTGTACTTCACATTCACCAAAAAACTTTTGAATTTCCTTAACAATTAATGTGTTAAAGAAATCATATCACTCTTATTGGAAAACCGTATATTTATATATGTACAAGTCGTCTGCAACCGGTTTGTCGTAAAGGAATGAAGAATGCTATGCTTTATGAGTATGGCTGCGCCGCCATGGCACAGTCATGAGTAGTAAAAATAGATTCCATTTCATCTCATCAAGACAACCAACTAACTGAAATAGAGATCCAAGGAAACTACCCGATCTGATTGATTTTGCAGACACCATAAACATAGATAGGAATTTGGTATTTGCTGATTTATCTTCTGATCACTCCTCAGAAATTATTAGATTAAATGAACAGCCAGCTGAAATCAGTATCCTATTCGTTTTACGACATCCAAAACTTAGTGGATGAAATTAAAATAAGCACTCACTTAAAGATTAATCCCGAAGTAAAGACCGAGACTGACTTTGATAACTAAGTACCTGTATTCAATGTTATGTTATCAACAGCAGCATCTTTAGAAACAACAGAGCAACTAAACACCAGAACTTTTACAATGACAACTAAATCGAATTGCTTGTTAAAAACAAGTGACGCATGCGTCGTGAATAGCTAGAAAAAGTCTTAAGCCACCAGTAAATACAATTTGTTTCGCAACACAACAGTATGATATTCCAGGCAAACACTGCTACAGATAATGTACCTCTGCCACTAAATAATAGTGCTTCAAGATACAATGCTTCGTGAGGAACATCTGTTTTAGTGCTAAAAATAGGTTTGCCGTTCTAGGTCCAAAAATAAATCTCTCATGTCACACCAAAGATGCTAAAAGGGCTGCCGAGCATTGGTTTCGGTTTTCTCCCAAAAATTTTCAGTGTCATATTAAACATATAAAAAATTACAGATTACTATCATAGCTAAACCAGGTAAAGACGCAACCCTGCCGTCATCGTATAGACCAGTCAGTCTGTTGCCTTGCCTTTCCAAACTTTTCGAAAAATTTCTGCTTTCAAAAATTTCCCCATTTCTCTATGAAAATGGCGTAATTTTAAAAAATCAGTTAAGCTTCCGCGAAAAACACAGCACAATTGAACAAGTACATCGTATATATATATATATATATATATATATATATATAGCGCTTTGTAACCGCTGAAGCGATTTTCGGCCAAGCTCCTCCTCCAATTTGTGGTTTTGCGTCTTGATGTTTTTACCAACAAATGGAGGGACCTACAGTTTATTCTAAGCCGCCTCCGAACGGCCGATGGATTTTTATGAGGACCTTTTTTACATGCCAGAATTACACTCGGAGGGATTGACATTCCCTGCCGAGGGGCGACCGCAATTAGAAAAATTAATTTTCTATAATTTTGTATGTTGCTCGAACCTGGGCTCGAACCCAGACCTTCCGAATGTCACTACGCAATGCTAATCACTCGGCTATCGCGGCCGCCAAGTACATCGTATAACTAATGAAATAAGAAAAACTTTCAAACTCTGAGATTATTGCTCGGACGGTTTTATCGATGTGGCTCAAGCTTTTGACAAGGTGTGCAAAGATGGACTTATTTTTATAAATTCAATAAGTATTCTATAATATTCTTGAGTCCCAAATCAAGTCCCATCAAACAGGCGATTCACTGTAAAAGTAAATGAATATATTACAGAGGAATACCCAGTAATGGCAGGTGTTCCGCAAGGTAGTGTTCTTGGCCCATTATTATATATACTTTACGGGGCAGACAATCATACAAGTGAGAAATAATGACGAAAATATTTGCGGATGACACTACTATATTAAGTCGGTACAATTGATCCATTACAGCCAAAAACAGTGCTAGGGCAGCACTTTAAACTAATGGAAGAATGGCGCCTAAAGGTCCATGAAAATAAGTGCATACATCACTTTTACGTTCAACTTCATTGCCTTGTATGCAGTAAATTTGGGCTCAGTCTGGACAACAAGGCCTCCGCTATAAAGAGATCATAAAGCCGATATGGATGTATGGAATCCAGTAATGTGTACTCCGCTTGTGCGACAAATACTGACATTTTACAAAGGTTCCAGTCACATATGTAATGAAAAAAAAAGATGGATCTAATACATAACAAAACGTAGTAGTTCGTAATAGTAGGAACCCTTTGCCTAACACCTCGTCCTTCGTAACAAATCAAACCCGCCTGGTGAGAAGAGATAAGCCATCCTAAACAGCCACATTGAGCCCACTCCTGTTAATGGAATATTATGTTTAGTTTAGTTATAAAAGTTTATGACTTATTATGAGGCTTCAGAAGTGGAAGCATATTCAGTAAAAAAAATAATATGTTAATAAAAAACAAAACTTTGAAATCGTAGACATTTTCAAATGTCTTGGAAACGGCATTAACAAAAATTAAAAAAGTCTTCCTGAAAGTCCAACTCAGAATAAATCTTGTCCACAGATACTACTTTGGATTAAGTAGGAAAGTTTTCACGGTAAAGTCCTCTCTCCACGAGCAAAGAATAAACTGTACAAATCACTCATCATTCCTGTCCTTCTATATGTTGCGCGTCATGGACGATGGCAACAGCAAATCAGTCGGCTTTAATAATTATCGTAAGAAAGGTTTTGCGGAAGATTTATGGTCCTTTGCGCGGTGGTAACGGCGAATGCTGCAGCTGATGAAACGAATACGAGATATATTGCGATATTGATATATTTCAACAAATTAAGAGTCAGTGGCTACACTGGCTATGCCATGTGGACCGCATGGGTGACAACACTCCAGCTTTGAAGGTTTTCGATGCAGTATCCGCACGCAGAAGCAGAGAAGAAGGAAAACTTCCACTGACTGCAGTTGATATTTCCAATTTCGGCTAAAATCACTTAAGCGGTGCCTAGGGCAACAAAGATAAAAACGAAGATGTATAAAACCAAAAACACTAATCGTTTTGAATCACAAACTTTATATAATAAAAGTTCTAAATAATTTTAATTTCAACTTATGTAATTCTCCATTAAAAATTTAATTTACTAGCTAATGAGTTATGTACGGTTGTCAGATTGGTCTCGTGTTAAATCAGTAGTTTGCTGTGACAATTGGCAAACTCTTGCTTGAGGCATGGACCGAAATTGTCCACAAGCTTACTAGCATATGCCGTACTAATCGATTATCGAAATCTAAATGTTAAAGATATAGACGTAAGCATCATAATGTTTGCAGCCATCTGACTACATTTCGATGCTCGATTGTACGTAATTAGAATCCTATGTTATGTTTCCCTTATTTGTAATAAATATTAAAAAATTAGTTTTCAAATTCGTGTACACGAAAAGCTTGCATTATTTTTAAATTTACATGCATTTTTTTAAAGCTGAAGCTTTCTTTTTCAGTAATCTCCTCACAAGGCTTAAAATCAGTAGATTTACTGATAAATCAGTAGATAAGACAATCCTAGTAATATGATTTTATTTCGATATATACCAACAACATTATTACTGGTGTTTATGCTGGTTCCTAGAAGGAAGAAATTATCTACGACTTCGAAGTTGTGACTGTTAACAGTGACGTGGAAGCCAAGTAGCGAGTGCAATGACTGTTTATTTGATGACAGGAGATTTTTCGTTTTGCCCTCGTTCACTACCAGACCCATTCGCTTCGCTTCTTTGTCTAATCTGGAGAACGCAGAACTTACGGTGCGATTGTTATGACCAATTAAATCAATATAATCGGTATACGCCAACAACTACACACTCTTTTAAAAGATTGTGAATGGTCTATTCAGCTCTGCAGCTCGTATTTTTTTCCCACCATCAAATTGAAGACATTATAAACCGTCGTTACTAAACGTTTTCTGCAAGCAATTTTGAGTAATTGTGAAATTCTTTAAATTAAATAGTGTTAATATTTTCTATTTGCTAAGTATCCATATTTTTTTGTTTATTTACAAACTTACATATACATTTATTTACAAAAGTGAGTGTAAGTGCTCGCTGGTCTTACCAGAAAAATGGAAACGTCGAGGTAGACATATTTAAACTTTTGAAAACTACAAGGTGGTTTCCTTGAGATAGGTAAGGATTTAAAAATTATTAATGAAAAGTTTAGAAAATACGAAGATGCATTTAAATCATTTAAATCATTTAAATGCATTTCTTCTCCTACATCTCCAAAACAGAAGCCGGAAAGCTCGAAAAAACGAAAACATATTAAAGAAAGTCTAGTTTTAGTCCAATTACTATTGGCACAGACACTCCTCAATACTCTGAAATTCTCTCATTAATTCAATTAATCTTGTCCTGAAAAACCCCAACCTTCAACCTCACAAGGTTGTCGAACAAGGGCGACTACAAAAACACTTAAGATGCTAATGAGAGAGGAGCATATCTTCATTTAAAACTAATGTATCGACTGATGCTTCAATTCACTTTAAATTCTTCATTTTAGCCAAATTGTGCATTTGTGCGTGTATTTGGGATAAAGCAGTATACTGCTCGTAACAATGTGGCACGCCGACCTGAAATCTTAGGTAGTAATTTTAAAATCTTTCGAGATAATCGTTGAAATAAAATTGGGTGTGGAGTACTTATTTGTTTTCAAACGTATCTTGCTGCTGAAGAAATTCATTTTGCGAAATCTGAAGCGATGAAATTTCTCTGTGTTCGAATACGCCAAATAAACTAAAGTATTTATATTGTCACCAGCTACAGACTTTTTTCTCCGATACGAAGAGCAACGAGAAAAGTAAAACAACTGGTTTCAAGTTCAGTCAGCATTTTTCTTTTTTTCTACTTTCTTAAGTACTATTATTTTGTTTATTGTGGCAGTTTTGTTATTGGAAATAAATATTTGACAATATTAATACTCGTTATCTTACCTAATCTTATAACAAAAATCAAAGACACTAGTAGTACAACACTAGCAGACGTAAAAATTGAATATTTATATCTAAAACAAATATAGTACGAAAAAAACTGCTAGCAGTATAGCATAGATATCTCAATTATCATATCAATATGTATCTTAGTTATTTTTATATACTTATTTAAGAACAGACAAACAACATGTATTCCAAACCTACATTTAAAAAATGAAACCACTATAAATAACCCAGTAACAATTATTATATATATAATTATTATATATAATATAATTTCGTCGGAGCCTCAAACTAATGGTGGGGGTGTTATAGTGTCTCCCACTATTCCCTTAACATTGTTTTGGTCATACACATACACATACATATGTTGTTTTAACTTCTTAGGAATTTTAGTGATAATTTTTAAAACTTTATGCGCTGCAAATTCCAAAGAAGTTTAATGTTTATTTTATTTATAACTTTATAAATTGTATTTTTTCCAAAGAATTGTTACACTTTGTTTGGGTGCATTTTCGTACAATTTTATTTTAACATTGGTAAAAGTTTTATTCAACACGTCTATTTCACAATTTTCAAATTTGATTAAATAATCTCCTGTAATTTGCAATTAAGCTTTGTTGCAATTATGGGATATTGTCTTGTTAAAATGCTTAAGAACTAATATTCCTTGAAATGTTTCGATTATTTCTTGTGTATTTAATGTTTGCATTTTGCAATTAGCTTCTTCAAAGTTTATTATATTATTTAAACAATTATCGTTAATTTTTATAGGATTTCTTTTTAGATTATCCCTAATATACGTACTATAAATATTGTTTTCTAAATCTATGAGAACATCAGAATGGTTAACCTTTATGGATTTGAGTTGATTTGGTTTTGTGTTTTTTCGACAGGGTGGATACTGGATTTATATTGGAACGAATTTTCGTCATCCCTTGTCAATTTTGGTTTTGTAACAAACCGGTTCCCGCGAACCGCCATGAAGATGGCCATGAAGATGGAGGTTCGCCGAAACCGGTTTGTTACAAAACCAAAATTGACAAGGGATGACGAAAATTCGTTCCAATATAAATCTTTATGGATTTCTTATTTTTGTCAGAAATGGGTACGAATGTCACCATTGATAGTTATTCTTGCGAATATTGTGGTATAGAGAGAATTATTATAATGTTACCTTCGTGAAATGCTATGGTTACTTTAATATTGGTGTAGAATATCCAGTTTCCCGGAGAAAATAATCTAGCCGATGTCGTCTACATGATGCCGTAAGAGTGAGATGTCATCGTCTTCTATGGTTGAAATTTTATTTCCTATAATAGTCTTGAATTTAGTTAAAAAATCTCCGATAGTGTTTTGCTGATATTTTATATGATTAGCTATGTTCTGGATTTCAGAGTTCACGACATTGTTTATATAGGTTAGTTTGTTCATTCTGTTTGTTAGGTTTTCGTCGTTTGCGTGTAGCTACTTATGAATTTTACTTATTTGTTCTTCGTCGTCGGTGTCCATTGTACCTGCAGTTATTTTAGGACTTTTGCCCACAATGTTTAAGAGAGGCCGTTTCTGTCGGAAATGTGGATTAAGATTTTCCATTTTTGCCTTTAATAGCATAAAGTGCATAAAGTTCTTGTTTACTGTATTAATTAATTTTTCTGATTCGCTACTGGATGCCTTTAGGATGCCAATGTTGGTTTTGATTATTTCCATAGTTCGTTCATGTTCATGTATCTGTTATTGTTCGATAGGTCTTGAAAATCGATAGTTTGAGCCCTGACAGTTGCAGCAATTGCTACTATTAATATAATCCATTTAGTCGTCTAAAACAAAAAAGTAGTTATTTAACTTTTGCTTTGATTGTGGGGTTACTTTCACTTTGGTATTTCTTTTGTGTTTTGTAATACTTATAACCTGTCTTTGTATTCTCTATGTGATCTTCATCAATTTTTTTGGATTCTATCTTTCTATATTTACTAGGATTTTTGCCTCCTCGAATTTCTCTTATGTAGTTAATACCTTCATCTATCTCTATCAGTCCTATTTGTTAAGTTTGCTTATATAACTCTGTTTTTTCTTTAGTATTAAATAATGTATCTCTGGATATTTTCCTTCATTTACTTTACCGTTGACGAAATCTAGTGGTTTAGTTTGTGTAGTACTATGATTAGAGTTGTTATAAAATCCTATAATACGAGATATTTTCTTATCTGTCGTTTCGTTTTTAGACTGTTGATCAGGTCGTAGTAGTCTTATTAGGACGGCATTTACTTGAGTTGGGTGACAGCGGTTTTTCAAAATTGTATTCTATATCTAATTCCTTAATTGCTATTGTTTTCATAATGTTCTTAAAAATAGTTTCGGTTTTTATCCGTGCTGATCCGGAAGAAATTTTTTTTATGATGACTTGATTCTGAAACAATTTTATAGGCGAATCACTCTCTGTTAAATTTGGTTGGATGACTTCTAGTGAGTTAATGTTGGCAGGTTCTTTTTCGATTATGGATAATGCGTCAGCATTACTGTTTTTCACCTCTTTTTTGTACTTTATCCCATAGTCAAATTCTGACAATTTTAGTCTCCACCTGACTAATTTTGAGTTTGGCTCCTTAATTGAAATAAGCCAAGTTAGTGTTTTGTGTTTCGTTTCGATTGTAAATTTTCGTCCGAATAGGTATGGTCGGAAATATTAAGTAGCCCAGAAGAGTGCTAAAAGCTCTTTCTCAATAGTGCTATAATTACACTCATGTTCGCTGAGGGTACGGCTTGCATAGCAAATGAAGTGGTTTTCTTGTGAAAGCATTGCTCCTAAAACGAAATTACTTGAATCTGTTGTTAAAGTGAATTTTTGAAAAATTTAGATATGCTAGAATCGGGTCATGCGTTGGCGATGTTCTGAGAGTGTTGAAACTTTCTAGATACTATGGGCCAACAGTATTTATTTTGGCATTCTTTAAATATTTAGTCGTTGGTTGAGCAATCATGGAATAATACTTTAGTAATCCGGTAGTAACCAGGTAACCAGGTGAACTCGGTTTCCTTTTTTAGAAATTCAGATTTGTCTAGTAGTATTTTGAGATTAGATTCTTGTAACCGATTAAAAATAAGTTTTATTGAATTAATGTGTTCTTGTAAAGAAGTCGAAAATATTATATTATTATTTTGTTGATATAATATTTAAGTACGTGATTCATTAACCTTTCGAATGTCGTTGGGGCTGTATTTAGCTCAAATGACATTCGTAGGAATTCATAGTGACCTCCTTAGACGGTGAAGGTGAATATCTTCTTCCTTAGTCTCTTTTCCGTGAAATCCTTTTGCCAAATCCAAAGTGGTGAAATACTGGCATCTTCCCAGTTTGTCAAGGATGTCATCAATATTGGGAACTGGATACCTGTCATCTATGGTTACTTCATTGAGTTTCCGATAATCGATGACAAGCCTCCATTTGCGTTTTCCACTTGAATCGGCCTTCTTCGCTACGATCCAAATGGGGGCAGAGTAAGGAGAATTGCTATGCCTAATAATGTTATTATCAAGCATATCCTGAATTTGTGCTTGGACTTCATGTTTGTGTACAAAAGAGCAGCGATATGATTTAGTGTGTATGGTAAAATAAAATATATCTGAATATTTTTTTTACTACTTTTTAAAGTTCTGTCTTCTCTTCGGAATCAAGATGTTCCGTTCAGATTTGTTCAAGAAGAGGTGGTTTTTTCTATTATGCTGAAATTTTCGTGGTCTACCTTCTGCGTAGTTACACGATTATTTTTGGAGAAAAAAATAATATTGTAACGTTTTTCCTGGCTAGCCTCGATGACTTCCCAAACCCTTCGAGTCCGATCACCGGATTGCTAAATAAAACTCGCAAGATTTGTTTTGTTATTTTAAATTCTATACTTCTTCCATGATTGTTAAATGGTTGTTGGAAATTTCTTCCATGGTTGTTAAATGGTTGTTGGGAGTTTCTTTCATAATTGTTAAATGGTTGTTGGGACTTTCCGTGTTTTGGGTTGGTGATTCCCCCGTTTAAATGGTGTATGTTAGACTGTGTCCTATTCTCGGTATACGTATACGCAGCTTAAAATAGAATGGCCATAGCCTGCTCTAGATCTTCTGCGTTTCTACAGAATGGATGGCATAGATTCAGGGATTTTACTTTTGTAGATATTGAGGGCGGTACGTTTGCTATTCATAGCACTTTGCCTAGTTTCTTCTGTTTCCCTAGTATCACGACTAGTTTTTTATTTAATCTATGAATCTTCTTCACTTCATTGTAAAAATCTAGTGTATTTGTATTGAAGGACACACCTCTGAGCTCGTCGTAAATTTTTTCGCATGATCGTATCTTCCCGAAATTCTTTTGCAGCGTTTTTTTATGTCTGTCCAGGAAACCGCATCGCAGTTTATTTCGTTCGCCTGCCCCGCTCTTCCTTTGAGTTTTAATTTAATAATGTCGGAAAAAAGTAGCTGTGAGAGTTCATCATACATGCGTAAAGGTGGATATATTCGGTCAACAAGTGTGGTAAATGTCTGTAAGTCCTTTGGGTATCCACAAAATTCTGGTAGGGTATTAAAATATTTTAAAGGGTTTAAAGTTAATCTGTTAACTTGAGCTTGATCCTGTTCTGCCATTCTCACAAAATTTGTTTGTTATATGTATGAGTGTATATTAAATGGATGTTATTTTTAAAGTAAAACAAAATCTAAACAAAAATCTTGTTTATACTCTAATACGGTTTTGTCTTCTTCTTCTTTTTAAATATTTGTTGCTTGCCTTAATTTTTATTAAACTTATCTTATGTAAAAAATGTTTGTAGTCTTTTAATTTCTTCTTCTTTAGATGCATATAGTATTTTTCTTTGAATTTCTGTTTCTATCGTAGTTATTTTAATTGCAAAAATTTAAATTTATTGAGAACTTATGAATAATAACGGTAAAAATGGAAGTCTTACTTTGATGAATTTTATGCTGTTGAAAATTTTATTTTTGTTGTTATATTTCTATCCTTCTGTTACCTGGTGAATTTGATGCCGTTGTTGAATGTACAATATTTTCTTCTTTGTTGTTATGGTTTTTCCTTTCGCGTGATCTTTATTGGGGTTTTGTTGAGATTTGATGGTGAAGTCTTTGGTCTTCCAATATCTTTATAATATTTCTGGCTTTATTGGTCGTGTTGACTTATTTATATAACCTTTTATGTGAAAAAAAAAAATCTTTCACTCATTAGCACATTTATTTTCATTAATTGCCCTGTTTTATAACATAATCTTTTATATTAAAACTCTTTTACTGATTGACAGTTCTCCTGTCCATTAACGTAATATTTTATGTGTTTCTTTTTAACACTTATTCGCATTTATTGTCTTGTGTATTAAAGTAATTTCTATGCTTTATTTATTAGCGGAAATGCACACAAACAAAGTATAAAAACTCTTTGAAAAAATACAATTAATAAAGTTATAAATAAAATATATATTAAAATTCTTTGGAATTTGCAGCGCATAAAGTTTTAAAAATAATTACATAAATTCATAAGAAGTTAAAACAACATATGAATGTATATGTGTATGACCAATGTTAAGGGAATAGTGGGAGACAGTAGCCCGCCTTATTCTGACTTCTCAACCTATTCTCTTTATTCGCCACGGTTAAAATTATTAAGCTCTGATATCTGATATCTGACAGTATTGTTTAAATTGGTGACTTCAATTTATCCAGCGTATCATGGAATGATAATGAATGAATGATAATTTTCTTGTACCTAGCTCAACATGAGATAATGTTCATAATTTCCTAAATGAGCTTCCTGACCAGGGTCTTTTACAAATAAATAACATTCGTAATAAATTTGGAAAGACGTTGGATTTAATATTTTTGGATAACATCTCGTCCTTTTATCTAAATCGCTGTGAGCCTATTGTTCTGCATGAAGATTATTATCATCCCTCTCTTGAATTATCTTTAGAATATTCTATTAATTTCAAAAGTCCGATAAATGTTTCAAAACCACAAAATAATTGTTTTTATTAAAAAAAAATCTTAGAAATGTGTTATCTGCGATTTCCTGGCCAATGTACAACGATGATGTAGAAGAAAGTATTTCACTTCACAAGTGTTTTACACTCAATATTTAGGCAGGGGGCCAACTCGCACCACATATGCCTTATGGTTAAAGTACTTGAAAAATCAAAAGACTAGACTATTCAAGCTCAAGAGTCCAGTACAGTTGCTGACTATTGTGCTCATTCTATAATTAGACAGAAGTATAATATTTTAAATAACTCGCCTGTGTTGCCGCTGATATTGTTTACTACCTTTTACTTGCGGTCCAGATAATATCCGCATATTCAATGCTTCAATCAAGCAAAATGTATTTCCCTGGTTATAGAAAGAGTTTATATTTCACCTCTACATAAATCTGGTAGTGGATCTTCTATCATAACTACCGGGGCATTGGAAAGTTATGTTTTATTCCCAAAATTTTTGGAGCTATTGTAACAGACCAACTAACCCACTAAGTGCCATCAATTATTGATACTTCACAACACGGGTTTTGTAAATATAAGTCCACCTCATCGAACCTACTGGAATTCACTAACCATGTCAGTAATGGTTTCAGAAATGTTTATCAAACCGCATTTGACAAGGTGTCACACTTAATACTTCTCATATATATTCGATATGTTTTGGTTTCTACCATCCTTACTCAATTTATGTGGAAATATATACGTTGGAACTAAGTTAAAACTAAAACTCCAGAATAACACAAATCCGATTATAAACTACGACAACAAATGAGTGCGCAAAAAGCAGCACTCCTATAACGCTGTGCAGCCAGCGGCCACTCTCCCAATTTTTGGCGAAGTAAAAATTCTTCTACAACAAGAGGCACACGATACATACCAAAAAACATAAAACTAAACTTAAAATCGGACATTGCTAATTGTGCTTACTTTACAGACACTTACTAAACAACAAATCGGCAGTATATAACTCCACATCACACGGTGAATGCAAAGATGAACAAACTTTTTATTTCGTGAGAGCACTCAAAAATCCGCATTTTATATAACATTTCCGAACAGTGCCGATGTGATAGAAAAATAACTTTTTGGGATTTTGGAGAAATTCACCTTGAATTGCAATTTTAGTACAATATTTTAGTGAAAAACAATTAAATATTTAATTCTTTTTAGTTTTAACATTAAGACTAGATTAATTTCTCTAATATTTTTTGCTCAAACCAATTTCTTTTGAATTTAAAATAGTAATTTTTTTATTTACATAGTGGTACATTACTGCCAACATTAGAATGTAAGATGAGGGAACGCTCTCAGCTGCAATATTAGCGAATTCGAGTAAGTTTCGTATCTAGTCATCTTTCGTGATGACGTGGAAACAAATATGTATACTTGTTTAGTTTTTTAGTGTTTTTTATTGTTTGCTTTCGTTTGTAAGTTTTTTACTCTGAAGGCGGCTACCGTCGTGTAATCCGAATACATCGAAAATATAAAAAGTTGTGATTATTATTTTTTTTTAAATCAACATCAAGGCGGCAAAAATTGTATGTCAAGTTAAAAGAAAGGACACCTAAAACCGGCATTGAAAAGTAAAACAAATTTGGCGAGTACTTTTGGCGACTCACAATGGAAATATTAAAAATAAACAATTTTCTTCAGAGAGTGCAATAACAAGTTATAGGAAATATAGGGTTTTCCAATAAGAGTGATATGATTTCTTAAAAAAAACACACTAATTGTTAAGGAAATTCAAAAGTTTTTTATTTAATGTGAAGTACAATCGATACAATTAAGTACTGACTATAACATCATTCAAATGGCCTATACGACTTCTTTTACAGGAACGAATTCGATGAACCCAATTTTTGAGCACTTTTTCCACTACATCAAGTCGAATGTCATGAATAGTACGCTTAATATTGACTCTTAAAGGAGAGTCTTGTTTATTCCTAAAGACCAATGACTTCAAATAACTCCAAAAGATGTAGTCTAATGGTGTTAAATCACAACTTCTTAGAGGCCATTCAATGTTACAATTTCTTGAAATAATCGAATCTCAAAACCTTTCTCGCAATAATTCGGTTGTTGCACGGGCTGTGTGACACGGAGCCAGATGTTGCTAACATCAACTTCTTCCAGTTGTGGTCATAAATAATTGGTTGCCATCGATCTATACCGCTCTCCATTGACAGTAACGGTGCTCCAAGCTTCATTTCGAAAGAAGTACAGACCGATGATTCCACCAGACCAAAAACCACACCAAACTTTGAATTTAGGTGAATGTAATGGTTGTTCATGAATAATTGTGTGGAAGATGATTTTTTTTTAAATCTAAAATGCAGAAAAATTATTTTGATAATAATATTGAATAATATGTAAACTTTGTGCCATGATGAAACTGTAAACATTATCAAAACAAATCATGACATTTGAAAATTGACCAAAACGACACTTATAAATCATATCATCCCTATTGGAAAACCTTTTAGAAGTCTTACAGAAAAATCAGCACCTATAAAAGAGCAAAAACATTTTCATTCATAAAAGGCATGCCATAACCTTCTCCAGCTTTTCTTCGCCTTAATATCAAGATTTTAACTGATCAAAAATTTATATTTCCTGCCCTTCTATCCTCATCTCGATACATTCATGCGCCGCCACCAAACAGTACAGTACAGACAGAGAAATATCCAAAAAAATTGATTTTGAATCTGAAGCCGATGAGCAAAATGGAAACAAGTTTTTGGCTCTGTTTCCACTTTTCAGAATGGTTTTGGATGAAGGCAAAGGCATGCGGAGGATTGTTTTGAAGAATTTTTATGTATTCATGCCTATAAAATTGTATTAACTTTAGTCCGAAGTACCGGACATAGTACAAATATACTGATAAAAAAATGTATCCGTCTGTGTATCTGTCTAATCTCTCGCTTTTCAGATACGAAGCTTGATAATTTGTTGACATATTATAAAAAAATATGAATACTGAAAACCAACAAAATATTATTTTAAATCTTCCTTGCAACTGATTTTTCAGATATCACAATGAAAAAAAAAATTGAATTGAATGAATGAATTTAAATAATAAGAAAGAATTTGGTATGAAGGTTTATTTTTATAAAAAAGTTAGCTTCTGGCTAAAAGAAGTAAACTGAGAAACAAAGTTTGACACTTGCATGTTTGTATTGTGTTTTTGCTTTTAGACAAGGGATTTATGGTGAGGGAACGAACTTCGGCAACGTATAATGTATTTCTTTGCATAGAAAAAGTTTTAATATTTTTCTTTTAAAAAATCGTATATAAAAAATGTTCATACAAATTCAATCAATCAAATCAGTTTTTGTTCTTGTCAAGAAAGAAATTTTAATTGTTTACATGCATACACATGATTCAATAACTAAAGGTGTGATAAATAGTGGCATGTGAGTTTTGACACTCCCTTACAAACGGTTGCATTTTGGAAAGTAGTAGAAAGGGGGAAATATTTCTCGATTTGTGAAAATGCATTGAAAATGTAGCCAAGAAATAGTGAAAAAGTAGAAATGTCATATTTTTTAGATAAATATTATAACCCTGTAGATTAAAGACGAGTTTTTAATCCAATATTGGACTTGCAGCCATAAACATTGTTGAAGAATATAAGAGAAGTAAAGAAACTTTTAGCAAAGAGTAGTATAAATGTCATTCAAAAATCATTCATCATTTTTTTATGTTCGACAAATAAATACCTCGAGAAACGGAGTAGGAGACCAAGTGTAGAGGGCCACGCAAGTAGTAAATTTTTGTATTATATTTTACCTGGGAATAGCCAGAAACTAAAGTAAGAATGCGTAGAGTTTAGTGCCAACCTCATAAAAAGCCTTCTCTAATGAAAAAATCGAACAATATGCTTCCGATTACAGATCCCCCTTTGGATGATGACCCCCACAAACCATAGAGTCGAAAATTCCGCAACCTATTCGATCATGTTGTGATAGACGGAAGACAAGGGTTTAGATATGTGTGTGTTGTGATGGCCTGTACATATATATTATGGTAACAGGTATTTAAACTTACCAATAATCACCGTAGGTATAAAAGTTTGTGTAAATAAAATAAAAGTCCAATAATCAAAAAATAAAATTAAATGTAAACAAACTTAACCATCCAATAAAAAAGCGCATATGCCTACCAAATGTTTTCAATAAGTAAAAAAAATTATTACTTTTTCAAATCTTTTGCTTAATTCCTTTTAAGACTAAAATCGCTTTTTACAAAGAAGCCTTATGGTTTTCTCGTCAGGAAACCGACCTGCCATGAAGGAGAATTATCTTCTTATCCAACCTTTTCATTATTGAATCATGATGCATAAATAAATTTCGTTGATTAATTTGCGCATGCGTTGTCACCTTTTTATATTTTGCAAAACGTGATCATGGACTTAGCAATTTTCATACAGTTTTTATTTCGTTAACGCATTTTGCGTTCAAAAGTATCACTTTCGCCGCCATCTTGAAATTATTTTCATGTAATTGTAGGAATAAAAATTGAAAAATGTAAAGGAACTCAATTATTTGTAATTTTATTTATGAAATTAAATTATTACTACGTGTGACTGCTTCGAAATTAAATTTCGAAATTTATCGTTTTGACATGCAATATGAAATTAATTAATTGCTACGTTTGACGGCAGCTCTATGGACATAATAATTATTTTTATTCGGCCTTTCCTAGTTATTATCAAGTTTTATTAGATGAGTTACTCCGAAATAGAGCGAATATCTCATAGAGTCCCCTCAAATTGTGGTGGACCAGTTCTTCCGAGTTGTGGTGAGAAAACTCGCACACAATTTTTATTCTCTGATTTTACTGATTTTTTAAGGCATAAAAATATTATTTCAATTTTATAAACGCCCTAAGTTTCACAACCAGAAACAAATAATTTTTTTTGTTAATGATTTGATTTTATTCGCGTCTATAAAGCGCGTGAAGGGTGAAGTTAAAATCACTTTCGTACACTTCTTTGTTTTTGTTCAATTTAAAAATCCAAATGTATGTATTACTTGGCACATATATACATTACACATATGTAAAATGATATGTATGATACATGATACAATAAGGAAAGTTAATAACGTTTTATTTTGGAAAAACGGTCTCCTCGGCTTATCACTGCGTTCGTATTTCGTTCTAAAAATATTTTCGTAATTTGAACTTAAACTGTGTAAAGCGTGGGATTATCATGTAGTTTAGTACACATTGCTCCAAAGTGTTCCAAAATTTGCTGATTTAATAGATGTGCTCAGACGTACTCTAACCATACAGGGGTAATAATGATTTAATAGATGTGCTCAGACGTACTCTAAACCATACAGGGAGAAATTAGAGAAAATTGATTAAAAACAAGAAGGAAGTGCGGTCTTCGGTCTTGCCAAATCCTTTCTTTCTTTCATGAGCATGTCAAAATCATTCAATAATTTTTACCGTCAATAGTTATTTGAGTCTACGTGTATAAAATACTAACTTTTCAATATGCTTTTCTGGCAGACATGGCTAAATTGGTTTATTTCTTCTTCTGGTACTTACTTATATATATATATATATATTTGCCGATTTGTAACCGCTGATGCGATTTTTGGCCGAGCTCCTCCTGCAATTTTTGGTTTTGCGCCTTGATATTTTTACCAACGCATGGAGGTACCTACAATTTAATCTAAGCCGCTTCCGAACGGCCGATGGCTTTTTATTAGAAGCTGTTTTTTACATGTCAGAAATGCACTCGGAGGGCTTTATATTCCCTGCCGAGGGGCGACCGCAATTAAAAAAATTAATTTTCTATAATTTTAAATGCTGGTCGAACCTGGGCTCGAACCCAGGCCTTCCGAATGAGAGTACGCAATGCTAACCACTCGGCTATCGCGGCCGACTTCTGATCGAAGTCAACATACCATTTAATGCTCATGAAAGATTTAAAAAAAAACTTCATTTTTTTGTTGTTCACTTTAACGGGCTTTCGAAGAAGTTCGAAGTAAATCTTGGTTTCATTAAGCATATGTGATCATTGGTAGATTCAAAGCTGTGAAAATCTAATCATTGGACTTACAAATTTGTTATCGGGCTTATAAAAATGACAATTATATACTACTATAAACTTAAAAAGGACTTCCCGAATCAGTATCACCTTATTTCTAACCGTTATTTGAAAAATGCCAGTATACTTTGAGCGACGTATAGACTGCTACAAAATACTATCCAAAAATAAATAATAACAAACGAAATGAAACAGTGTTTCCGACTCTTGATTTCTTCAACTGTTTCTATTATTCAACAAATTTCCTCCAAATTGTAAAACAAATGACATTGTTTTTCTTAGGCAGTCAATATGGCGAAATTAGTGCGAGAAGCTATCTACATACTTAACCTCTCTTTGTTGCATCAAATGTATGATAGATACTTAAAAAAACAACTAAAATTCAAACATAAAAAACGATTATTTGCCCCTTTACCCATTTAGCAAAAGTGTATTGTGTTTTTCGAGCACGAAAATTAACAAATTTTCATGTACGACATCATACAGGCCAATGTAAGCGAATACATAAAGTTAGCAACCCGATTCGTGCGCTGTGTATTACTACAAACTTATTAATTCATTCTAGGCAGGAAATGGTAATGCAGAAAGCTATTTGTCGGTCTCAACATATTACTTTTGTCCGGCATATTTTGCTGTGTTAGGACAAAAATCCATTTGCATTGTATAAAAAACCACCTAAGTATTAATTAAAGTTAAAGTTTATGAATCGCCGCTGACTTGCCACCAAAACAAGAGAAAACTATAAGCATAAATATAAAAATAAGTAAAAAATGAAAAAAATACATATGTATATACAAGTATGTATATGTACAACCATAAATAAAAACCAGCTATGTGATTAGTGACCAACGCATTCATTTACGGCGAACTCTGTCGACACCATCACAAACTGCAGCGGCGACAAATAAAATTGTAAGCACTCCAGCATCAGCAGAATAACACAAATCCGATTATAAACTACGACAACAAATGAGTGCGCAAAAAGCAGCACTCTTATAACGCTGTGCAGCCAGCGGCCACTCTCCCAATTTTTAGCGAAGTAAAAATTCTTCTACAACAAGTTGCACACGATACATACCAAAAAACATAAAACTAAACTTAAAATCGGACATTGCTAATTGTGCTTACTTTACAGACACTTACTAAACAACAAATCGGCAGTATATAACTCCACATCACACGGTGAATGCAAAGATGAACAAACTTTTTATTTCGTGAGAGCACTCAAAAATCCGCATTTTATATAACATTTCCGAACAGTGCCGATGTGATAGAAAAATAACTTTTTGGGATTTTGGAGAAATTCACCTTGAATTGCAATTTTAGTACAATATTTTAGTGAAAAACAATTAAATATTTAATTCTTTTTAGTTTTAACATTAAGACTAGATTAATTTCTCTAATATTTTTTGCTCAAACCAATTTCTTTTGAATTTAAAATAGTAATTTTTTTATTTACATAGTGGTACATTACTGCCAACATTAGAATGTCAGATAGGGGAACGCTCTCAGCTGCAATATTAGCGAATTCGAGTAAGTTTCGTATCTAGTCATCTTTCGTGATGACGTGGAAACAAATATGTATACTTGTTTAGTTTTTTAGTGTTTTTTATTGTTTGCTTTCGTTTGTAAGTTTTTTACTCTGAAGGCGGCTACCGTCGTGTAATCGGAATACATCGAAAATATAAAAAGTTGTGATTATTATTTTTTTTTTAATCAACATCAAGGCGGCAAAAATTGTATGTCAAGTTAAAAGAAAGGACACCTAAAACCGGCATTGAAAAGTAAAACAAATTTGGCGAGTACTTTTGGCGACTCACAATGGAAATATTAAAAATAAACAATTTTCTTCAGAGAGTGCAATAACAAGTTATAGGAAATATAGGGTTTTCCAATAAGAGTGATATGATTTCTTAAAAAAAACACACTAATTGTTAAGGAAATTCAAAAGTTTTTTATTTAATGTGAAGTACAATCGATACAATTAAGTACTGACTATAACATCATTCAAATGGCCTATACGACTTCTTTTACAGGAACGAATTCGATGAACCCAATTTTTGAGCACTTTTTCCACTACATCAAGTCGAATGTCATGAATAGTACGCTTAATATTGACTCTTAAAGGAGAGTCTTGTTTATTCCTAAAGACCAATGACTTCAAATAACTCCAAAAGATGTAGTCTAATGGTGTTAAATCACAACTTCTTAGAGGCCATTCAATGTTACAATTTCTTGAAATAATCGAATCTCAAAACCTTTCTCGCAATAATTCGGTTGTTGCACGGGCTGTGTGACACGGAGCCCCTTATTGTTGGAGCCAGATGTTGCTAACATCAACTTCTTCCAGTTGTGGTCATAAATAATTGGTTGCCATCGATCTATACCGCTCTCCATTGACAGTAACGGTGCTCCAAGCTTCATTTCGAAAGAAGTACAGTGAAGTTAAAATCACTTTCGTACACTTCTTTGTTTTTGTTCAATTTAAAAATCCAAATGTATGTATTACTTGGCACATATATACATTACACATATGTAAAATGATATGTATGATACATGATACAATAAGGAAAGTTAATAACGTTTTATTTTGGAAAAACGGTCTCCTCGGCTTATCACTGCGTTCGTATTTCGTTCTAAAAATATTTTCGTAATTTGAACTTAAACTGTGTAAAGCGTGGGATTATCATGTAGTTTAGTACACATTGCTCCAAAGTGTTCCAAAATTTGCTGATTTAATAGATGTGCTCAGACGTACTCTAACCATACAGGGGTAATAATGATTTAATAGATGTGCTCAGACGTACTCTAAACCACACAGGGAGAAATTAGAGAAAATTGATTAAAAACAAGAAGGAAGTGCGGTCTTCGGTCTTGCCAAATCCTTTCTTTCTTTCATGAGCATGTCAAAATCATTCAATAATTTTTACCGTCAATAGTTATTTGAGTCTACGTGTATAAAATACTAACTTTTCAATATGCTTTTCTGGCAGACATGGCTAAATTTGTTTATTTCTTCTTCTGGTACTTACTTATATATATATATATATATTTGCCGATTTGTAACCGCTGATGCGATTTTTGGCCGAGCTCCTCCTGCAATTTTTGGTTTTGCGCCTTGCTATTTTTACCAACGCATGGAGGTACCTACAATTTAATCTAAGCCGCTTCCGAACGGCCGATGGCTTTTTATTAGAAGCCGTTTTTTACATGTCAGAAATGCACTCGGAGGGCTTTATATTCCCTGCCGAGGGGCGACCGCAATTAAAAAAATTAATTTTCTATAATTTTAAATGCTGGTCGAACCTGGGCTCGAACCCAGGCCTTCCGAATGAGAGTACGCAATGCTAACCACTCGGCTATCGCGGCCGACTTCTGACCGAAGTCAACATACCATTTAATGCTCATGAAAGATTTAAAAAAACTTCATTTTTTTGTTGTTCACTTTAACGGGCTTTCGAAGAAGTTCGAAGTAAATCTTGGTTTCATTAAGCATATGTGATCATTGGTAGGTTCAAAGCTGTGAAAATCTAATCATTGGACTTACAAATTTGTTATCGGGCTTATAAAAATGACAATTATATTCTACTATAAACTTAAAAAGGACTTCCCGAATCAGTATCACCTTATTTATAACCGTTATTTGAAAAATGTCAGTATACTTTGAGCGACGTATAGACTGCTACAAAATACTATCCAAAAATAAATAATAACAAACGAAATGAAACAGTGTTTCCGACTCTTGATTTCTTCAACTGTTTCTATTATTCAACAAATTTCCTCCAAATTGTAAAACAAATGACATTGTTTTTCTTAGGCAGTCAATATGGCGAAATTAGTGCGAGAAGCTATCTACATACTTAACCTCTCTTTGTTGCATCAAATGTATGATAGATACTTAAAAAAACAACTAAAATTCAAACATAAAAAACGATTATTTGCCCCTTTACCCATTTAGCAAAAGTGTATTGTGTTTTTCGAGCACGAAAATTAACAAATTTTCATGTACGACATCATACAGGCCAATGTAAGCGAATACATAAAGTTAGCAACCCGATTCGTGCGCTGTGTATTACTACAAACTTATTAATTCATTCTAGGCAGGAAATGGTAATGCAGAAAGCAATTTGTCGGTCTCAACATATTACTTTTGTCCGGCATATTTTGCTGTGTTAGGACAAAAATCCATTTGGCAGAGTGGACGGACGTGCTTTTATTTCGCTCCGTAAATAATTTGCATTGTATAAGAAACCACCTAAGTATTAATTAAAGTTAAAGTTTATGAATCGCCGCTGACTTGCCACCAAAACAAGAGAAAACTATAAGCATAAATATAAAAATAAGTAAAAAATGAAAAAAATACATATGTATATACAAGTATGTATATGTACAACCATAAATAAAAACCAGCTATGTGATTAGTGACCAACGCATTCATTTACGGCGAACTCTGTCGACACCATCACAAACTGCAGCGGCGACAAATAAAATTGTAAGCACTCCAGCATCAGCAGAAGCACAAGTATCTATTAATGTAGTTAAGCAGCACAGCAGCAGAAGAGGTAAGACATCTATAGTAAAAAAGGGTCGGTAGTATAAAGTGACATTTACTACTACTACGTTTATGCGTTACAATTCATGAATTGTTTTTTTATGAATTCTAAAATGGTCGTGTTTATGGAACACTTCGTGAAATAAAGAATTCAAAACAAGTGGTATAGCATTAACCACATCAGCTGTCAATTTATACAAAATACCTATGCAAATAAATTAATATAAAAAAAGAAAAAGTTAATAAGTAACAATGGAGAAAGTAATACTATTTTATATTAATAGGGAAAAACGCAGAACTAAAATTTTGCATGTTATAATGCAATGGAGACGCAAAAGATTGATTTACTTTAACTGCAATCTAATGGTTATGCAAATTTACCAAACCATGTTAGGAGCGATATCCGATTCGAAGATTCAGAATTAGGCCTAGGAGCGACTCTTGCTGGAAAGCTATGCAGAATCCCATTAATAAAAATTTTTGTTTCGAAAATTTGCGAATGTCGAAAGAGAGATTTTGGAACTATGTAACCTATTATTGCCACATCTACAAAAGCAGGTGGAGCTAATAACCATTCCCGTGCCATTGGAAAAGCAAGTAGCAATCTGCTTATACAAACTTGCATCATGTGCCGAATACAGAGTCGTCGGGAATGTATTTGGTGTACATAACAGCACAGTACACAAATGCTTCCATATTGTAGTCAAAGCAATTTTATAGTTGACGGAAGGTTTTGTATTTTTAACAAAGTCGGAGGAGTGCCTAAAGGTAGCCAAAGGTTTCCAAAATAACTAAAATTATAAATTCTCTAAGGAACACATATTCCTATTAAAGCACCAAAAAGAGGTTATACGGACTATGTTAATCGAAAGGGGTAGACATCAATGGTGATGCAAGCGGTTGTCGACAACAATTATTTGTTAGTATTCACATTATTTTGTATGCAAAACCTCAAATTACAATAATTATTTCTGTTTTCGCTACAGGTTTCGACATATACATAAGTATGAAGTTTCCGGGAAAAGTACATAATGCTACAGCCTTTAAATAGTCTGTTTTTTTTACAAACCATGGAAGAATAATTCCTGAATATCCAAAACTCGTGGGAAATTAAGAAGTACCATTGATGGTAGTGGGTGACCACGCATAACCATTATTGCCTTGGCTTGACGAAAAAAATTGATATTGAAACAACATTTGTACCGCATATTGCCTTTGCATGTGCCACATTACATAATTATGTGGAAATGAAAACTGAAAAATACATATCCAACAACGATGTCACAATGAGCCAACCAGTACATTTCATTAACAATCAAGCCCTGGTATCTCGAGAAATTCATCCAGAAAATTTAAGGCTGTACATACAACAGTTCCTTTTAAATAATTATCCCCTAAGAAACAGTTATGTTAATGTAATGTAAACGAAAAAAAATGAAAAGTAAACAGCTTAACATATATGTATGTATATAAATGTTCCATAAAAGTAAAACTACCCTGCAAGACGGTGCTGAGCACTTTGATCGACAATTTCTAATATATTCATAAATTTTTCTTTAGCTACCAATACATGCTCATTTTAAAAGACTTTTGATTTTACATTTCTGTATTGAAAACAGAGAAAACTCAAATTGAATTGAGTTCGCATATGAAAGAAGAGTTACACTAAGTATCGCATGTTGTACTCTTCATAACGATTATTCTTACACTAAATTTTTATTTGTTCAGATAAGTACCCGGTTCATATATAAATTCTTTTCAGTAATAAAATACTCATTTTTATTTTTTCTTATCATAATTGTTCTAGTTGTGTCCAAAAGTATTCATTTACGAGAACAGTTTGAAACCACTTTTTATATTAACAGAGTTGCTTTGCTGTCTTGTACGATGCATTTTTTCGCAGAAGTGAATATTATGTTTTTATACTAAATTCCTCTTAATATCACAAATAAACTAATATACATGTATACTTTTAGGGAGCGTATCAAAGAAAAACGAGTACAGAAGTAACGACTTATATTTTGTTTTCACAAAAGAACTTTTTTAGTCATCACTACGCACACGTATTTCGTTGTATTATTTGAAAAATTCGGCTGACAAGAGGTAAGAAAATTTATTTTCTCATATTTTTTTTGTAATTCAAAATTTGTGTAATAAATTTATATATTTTGCAAGAGAAAATCAGCGCATGAACGAGGTTTGTATATTTGAAATATAGAAATGTATATGAAAATATAATATTGACCTTTTCATTTTCAGTGGGTCTGCATTTTATAAGAAGCTGCCAAAGTCAAAAAAAGTAGTTTGCCGTGCTGCTGTTGCGTTGCAGGTGAGTTTCCAATAAGCTTTATTATTTTAAGTGCCAATAATAATTTATTCTTTTCTTTTTAGTAAAATTTATTATCAATCTGGATGGCTAATAGACCTTTCATATATATCTGGTCGCGAATTTTTGTGCAGGTACTGGAATTTTGGTGAGTAATGCCATTTCGAGTGTGATTTAACTAAGTGATTTTTTGTCAATCCTCATGGAGATATGCACAAAAATAAATTATATTGATATATCGATCTTTTTCAAAAAATTTATGCATATGTATACATATATGTATATATATATATTTACCATATGCATTTATGTATATTTGCCATACATATTAATTTTTATTTATCAAATATATCTTTTTTCCCGATGGCAACAATCAAGGAAATACTTGTTTCTGCAGTCAAGATTAAATTTAATTATGTATTATTATTATTAATGTTAATAGTTTAAAAATTAATATAAAGTTTTAGAATTAATTAATATACGTATAATTATTGAAAACATTATATATTATACCTTGAAAGAATGGAAATACACACATATGTACTTATATTTGTATAGTATAGTTATTTAATTCTAAATTATTTTAAATAAAAAAATCACACAAAAATATAAATTATATATATAACTATAAATATTAAAAAAAGTAATTAAATATATGTAATTATGTATATATATATGTAATAAAAGAAAAAATGTTGAAATAAAATTTTTTTAAATCGAAATCAAAATTGTTAAATTTCTATTTATTTCGTTTTTCCAATATGGAGGACTTTGATTATAATGAAAATGAGGAGTTTGATATGTACAAATGAGGAGTTTGTAAACACAACAGTGAGCAGTTTGAATACGTAGAAAGAGTAGTTTGTAAGAACAACAATGAGAACTTTGAATATAAAGAGTGAGCAGTTTATAAGTGTAACACTGAGTAGTTTGAACTCGAAATTTGAGTAGTCTTTAATAACAATAATGAGTACAGTTTTGTTACTGACAGTAATCATATTATTAGAATAAAAATGTAGAGTTGCTTTGTTATTTGAACAAAACAATTATATTTTTCACTTATATAAGTATAGAAATTCAATAAGTGAAAAAGAGATGAAATATCACACCGACAAAAGGAAGGTGCTCACTTTTTTCCCGAGGCTAGAAGAAAAATGAGAGGTTTAATGAGAACTTTCGTAATTAGTGAAAATAATATTATGAGCACTTATGAGATACACATCCGTCTTGCAGGGTCATATTCATTTCATTACTTTTTTGCTATACATCGACATTAAAAACTTAGTATTTCGACAAAAAAATTAATAAAAAAGAAATACGCAACAAAAAAATTCATCCATGTTAACCATAATACAGGTAAATTCATTTTTCTTCAATAGATTAATCATAAACTTATTTGTTTCTTGTCGATTTTCAACAAGGATATATCGCATGCTTTGCATGAATGCTGCGTCAATGTTTTTCTGGGCTTCAATAAATTTCTTGTTTTCTTCCCCAATTTTTTCCAACCCACTTTTATAATCCTTGCTCATTGATATCAGCAGTTGTGTCAGGTTTGCCTTCTCTGAAATAAAAATGTTTGTTATAAATTCATTAGGTTATTAATTATAATTTCATATGGCAGAGGTACATTACAACGTTTAAATAACTTACCTTGGGTTTGACATCTTTTATGTGTACTAGTCTCAAGTTTAGGAAATTCATTGTTGGAACTTTCATTGGTGGCAGTAAATAATGTGGAATCACTGGATATTTCAAGTTCACCTTCACCATTATTATTTGCCTGAAGAAACACCTCTTCTGATGTATCCACACCGACAGCTTCGGAAACAGGGTCCTTGCCAAACAATTCATTTAGAGCATCAAAGTGGGTGCAAGACTTTCTGTCAGCGCCACTAATAGAATTATTACGCTTTACTTCTATAAAAAACAAATTTCACCATTTTAAGCTTACTTTTTACTTGTTCATTTGCTTTGTTAATATTTTTAACCTTCAGCTATTTTTTTAAGTCAAAAAAAAAATCATGTATAATTTTCGTGTATTATAAAATGCGCGAGTTGGTGTTTATGAACGCACTCTTTTGGGAGCGCAGCTCTAATTGGCTTATCTCTGACTTGCCGAAAACTTTAGGTACCAACAATTTTCACATTTTGCTTCTTAAAATTGGAAATATCGGCGAGATGAGAATTCCTGCACACAACGAAGAGCACTTTCGAGAAGATCTGAAAGATGATGGTTTCGGTGTTAGAGTGGTATTAAATATAATAAATACAATTAATAGAAACAAGGCGCTGCATATGTTTCTTATCCCAAGCTCAGTTCTATAAATTATCCCAGTTCCAACCAATCAGCCCATTTCATTGCACTCAGTAATGTAGTAGCTTCCATAATAATCAATTCTACCGAGTGCATGTTACAATTTATGTAATTCATCAGTATAATCCAGAGCCTAGTAAAAGCGAAAAAGCATATTCTTCAAACCCTGATGAACAAAAAATGATTGAACTCAGGACGTGAACAGGCTCCACCCATCATTGCATCCAGTACTGGAGTAGAGGCCCGGATTCTCAATCTTTGTATCTGTTAATCAACACAAATAAGCCCTCAAATTAGTTCTACAGTCACGAAATCGATGTGATGCTCTTACCGGGAAACCATCTCAGCCATTAGTATAATTTTTATATTTCTGTGTTTAAGTTTTACTGTTTTAAACACCCAATAGCACATGGTGGCACAGTTGTAACAATAGCTGTTTTTTACGCTCATACGTATGTATCTACGTTTAAAATTTATATGGCATGCTAAATTTTATGTTAGCCTATGAAGAAGACGGCAATAAAATTAGTGCTGCCAAGTCTTGACAACTGATAGTAGCAGATACATATGTGCTTCAAAAAAAAAACACGGCTAATAAGAGCATGGCTCCATCGGCCGAGCAGAAATTCGGATTAAGGAGGCAGAAAAGAAGCCAAAAGGAGCACTAAGATACGCAGAAGATAAAAATATTGTGACGTATTTGTCTTTCAACGTTTCACCTAAAAGATCGCATTGGAAAGCTAGCATAAAACTTACAAGCTACCAATACATACTGAAGCTCCGTTGTGACTACGTAACGGATCTTGATCCAAAACTGAAAAAGAAAAGGAGAACGAAATACTACTTCAGATAATGCTAAATCATAATGTCCCAAACAAGCTTTTTTTTTAGTAGAACAACTTTATATGAACTAAAAAAATATTGCTGTCCTAGATCCAAAAAAACCTTCTGGATCTTATCACACAAAAATGTTAAAGGAATTGCCCAGCATTACCCTCGTTTTTCTTGAAAAGCTTTTAAACGCCTTACAAAAGTTAGCTAAATCAGGTAAAGAGGCAACCCTACCGTATTCATATACACCAAACCGACTATGAATTTGTCTTTCCAAACTTTTCGAACAAGTGCTGTTTTCAAAAATGTCAACTTTATGAAAACGACATAATTATTAGTAAATCGTATTACTAATGAAATAAGACAGGATTTCGAATTCAGATAGTATTGCTCGGCCGTTTTTATTAATGTGGCTCAAGCATTTGATAAGGTGTGGCATGATGGTTTAATTTAGAAAATTAAATCACCATTACCTAATACGTTCCACAATATTATTGAATAATACTTGTACAACAAGCGATTCATTGCAAAAGTATATCAATACGTAACAAAAGAGTTGCAGTACGTGGATTACAATAAGTATGTACACTACACTTACACTATCTAAGCGCTATTTTATGGATAACTTCGGTACACCTGGAGTAATAGGTTGTGTGGATGACACTCATATAGAAATCACAAAGCCATATATCGAGGTCAACCCTTTTCTATTAGGAAAGGTTACATCAGCATTAATGCTGTGTCTGTAAGTGTTATACAGTGCGATTAAAAATAGTTTACGAATAAGTAACAATAAATACCTGTTGCAAGTTTATAAAACTGCTGATGCTCGTCATCAGCCATGAATCACTTATTTGGAGCGCCAGTAAGACAAGGGGTGTTCTCTACGGTTCTGGTGAAAGAGGGTTTCGAATTTTGGGAGATGCTTTTAACTCTTTTTAGAGATTCTTATTCAGGGACGATGCGGCATATATTTAATCAAAAACACGCATCTGCACGTAACATAGTAGAAAGAACTATCGGCGTGTTAAAAAGTCGCTTGCGACGTTTAACTAAGATTTTTTCGTATCATAATTGAGTTTTATGAAGAAGATGCCGAAGACTGGAATAGTTGCCAAATGATTCAGGCACGATCACTTTCTGGGATAGTATCGCCAATAGCCTTTAACAACGATTTAGGTTTTATATGAAGAAGATCGCGCTAATTCTCATACTCATTCGAAGATTGATAAAATAATACTACAATACTTATGTTATTTATTGAATCTCGTTTTTAATTTTTCTTATAAAAATAAATCATATTATTGAATTCATTATAAAATATTATTATTCGTATGTAAATGTGTATGTTAATTTACATAATTCATTGGTGCTCATATGTACAGATAATTCCCCTAATATATTATGCATTTATATACTGGCTCTCCAGCACATTTTCGAAAACATATGCTCTCTCTAGCACAAGGAATAATACCCATTCAACCGCACTCTAATAGGGAAATAGCACACAATACAAGTATTTTAACATAGGATTCAATACCAACTCTCATATCTGAAATAGGGGCTAAATGATATAGTCTTCTGATTTCGATGATTTTCAGTACCAATATTTATGTAATACTAAATTTCTACTGCTAGATGTTCTTTTGACGGATTATTTACGCAAAGCCTCATATCTGAACAAATCGGTTATATAGGGGTCTTCCGATTTCGATATATATATATATATATATTTATATACATTTTTCGCTTTGTAACCGCTGTTGGCAGAGTCCGCCTCTAATTCGTGATTTTACGTCATAATGTTTTTAACGGTTTCGCCAAATTATATCAAATGTATACAGAATTTCGGGGTATTATGCACAAGGTTTATGTAAAATTTGTCGCTTGGAAAGGAGGCGTGGCACCTCTATTTCCGTATATAAAAATAAGTTCAGGGTTTCTTTCGTTGAACTATAAGGTTCGATGGCGGCTTCAACCATATTTATACAGCTTATTCCACTTAGTTTATGGTATACGTTTAGATGGTTTATGTTTTCCCGGATTTAGAAAAGATATTTGGGGCCTCTAATATTTTATATGTACGTGTTTTTATGACTAATTTCTCCTCAGCGGCTCAATCGATTTCGATGAAATTGTTTGTCTGTTCAAAAAAATTTGAGAATAGTTAAATTTATAATTCAACAGAGTTGCAACCATTTAAAAGAATTAAAAATAGCACTAATTGCTGGAAACGGATGCACAATGGAGCATAAAAAATTGTTTTGGAAAGCCAAACTATATAAAAAATAAATAAATTATTTAATTTTTCTAATTGCCTTTGCCCTTAGGCAGGGAATGTGAACCCCCTCCAAATATATTTCTGACATGAAGTAAGGCTCCTCATAAAAATCCATCACCTGATTAGAGGCGATTTAGTATAAATTGTATTCCTTTTGGTGCTAAAACATAAAGATGCGCATCACAAATTGGTCAGGCGAAAGTCGTCATGCACATATTGTAACCGAACGGAACCGAAAAAACTAAAACCTCATACCTTAAAACTCAATAAGAAAAAAGAGCTGACGGACGGAATACTGAAAGGCGGAAATGCTATCGGTCGAACTGGAGAAGCCAGAAATCCGCTTCTTTTCTCTCCCCTACCCAACCATATGAGGGATAATTTTATCTAACATCTCCAATCCCAACTAATACCAAACGAAGGTCTGAATCATCTCACAACAACCACAAAAATTAGAGTTCCATTTCAAAATTATTAACACCTAATTTACATACTATCAATTTTATGCAGACTAAAATATAATTTGTTTAGTTAGCTTATTATAAGCATATTATATTTTGCCTCAGACCCGCTCTATTACACATATCAATTAATCTCAAATTTAGATATTTAAAGTTTGAGTGTGAAGCATACTAAATATTACAATAAAGAAATAAAAATAAGAGTAAGTAAATATAAGAAGAGACATTTTTAACACTTACATATGTACTCCGAGCTGGATCAGCAGGCGCATGGTGAGTTGCTGCGGTGTGGTGACTTAGGTTACTCTTAAACTTTAAAAATTAATATGATCACATATATACATGTTCTCAAAATTGGCAAAATCAAGTTCAAGGTTACAAACGACTTCTTTAGGAATTTAAGCAATACCAGTGGAGACGTGAAAAGAAACTAAGTAAGCTATAAATATGTTACATCGATATGTCATATTAGCTAGTGATGACTAAAATTATTTAATTCATTTTAGATTTTGTTATTTTTTAAATAATATTTTTTTGGTATCTTCTTTTATGTTTTTATATCAAATGAATATATATTAATTTTTAAGGGTATTTAATTATAACTCTGATTTATGTTATTATTTTAATATATAGATTTGGATTTTAATTATTATTAATAACAATTTTTTTTTTTTTTTGAAGAGCTACGTCTTTGACTGAGTTATCAAGGTGGCTTTCTATAACAGGTTTTAGGGAGGTCAGTCCAATTCTCTTCTTCTTCTTTAGAGTAGGCACCTTTCTTCTTTTTGCTGTTTGATGCCAGTTAAAAATACCAAGTGATACCAGGTCGCTCTCCACCTGATCTTTCCAACGGAGTGGAGGTCTTCCTCTTCCTCTGCTTTCGCCAGCGGGTAGTCCATCGAATACTTTCAAATCTGGAGCGCTTTCATCCATTCGGACGACACGACCTAGCCAGCGTAGCCGCTGTCTCTTGATTCGCTTAGCTATGTCAATGTCGTCGTATAGCTCGTACGATGGAACGATGAGGTGCATCGTCTGCGGTATTCGCGTTGCCAACGCGCAAAGGACCATAAATCTTCCGCAAAACTTTTCTCTCGAAAACTCCTAGAGCCGACTTATCGGATGTAGACATCGTCCAGGCGTCTGCTCCATATGTCAGGACGGGAATGATGAGCGACTTGTACAGTTTGGTTTTGGTTCGTCGAGAGGGGACTTTACTTTTCGATTGCCTTCTCAGTCCAAAGTAGCACCTGTTGGCAAGAGTGATTCTGCGTTGGATTTCAAGGCTGACATTGTTAGTGTTTAATGCTAGTTCCCAGAGAGACGAAATTATGTACGACTTCGAAGTTGTAACTGTCAACAGTGACGTGGGAGCCAAGTCGCGTATGCGATGACTGTTTATTTGATGAAAGGAGATATATCATCTTCCCCTCGTTCATTACAAGACCCATTCGCTTCGCTTCTTTGTCTAATGTGGAGAACGCAGAACTTAGGGTGCGGGTGTTATGACCAATTATATCAGTATCATCGGCATACGCCCACAATTGCACACCCTTGTAGAATATTGTGCCAGGTCTGTTTAGCTCTGCAGCTCGTAATATTTTCTCCAGCATCAAATTAAAGAAATCACACGATAAAGAGTCTCCCTGTCTGAAACCTCGTTTGGTATGGAACGGCTCGGAGAGGTCCTTCCCAATTCTGACTGCGGTTCTGGTATTATCTAGGGTCAGTTTACAAAGCCTTATAAGTTTCGTGGGGATATCAAATTCATATATAGCAGCATAGAGGCATTTCCTTATCGTGCTGTCAAAGGCAGCTTTAAAATCGAAAAAAGGTGGTGTGTATCGATTCTTTTTTCTCAGGTCTTCTCAAAGATTTGGCGCATGGTGAATAGCTGGTCAATGGTGGACTTGCCAGGTCGAAAGCCGCACTGATAAGGTCCGATCAGTTTGTTGACGGTGGGCTTTAGTCTTTCACAAAATACGCTAGATAGTACCTTATATGCAATACTAAGGAGACTTACCCCACGATAATTGGTGCAGACCGTGGGGTCTCCCTTTTTTGATTGGGCAGAGCACACTTAGGTTCCATTCAACAGGCATGCTTTCGTCCGACCATATTCTGCAAAGAAGCTGATGCAAGTTAATACCCCTAATGTTTAATATTTAAAATAACGAGTAAACAAAAATGCAATATGACATGCCTTCTTGCGTAACCAAAGTTATATAGCAATAAATGTTTTTTACTTCTGCTAACGACACACACACGCTGTTTCAGTCGTGGGAAAATGATTATTCAGCAAATTGATGAACGACAAATTAAGTTAGAGTTAAGAAATTAATTTGTAAAATAGTTAGTTCTAAGTTGAATTCAACTAAATAAATAACACTTCAGACATTTGTCTGAAGCTATTTTTAAGAAAACAATAAACTGGAATAATTTAATTGGCGCCCAACGTGGGGCCGGCAACAAAAAATCGTAATATCCTGAAAATGAAAAAGTAAGGAACGGTTCGTGCGTGCAACAAATAAAAAATCGTGACATCCTGAAAATAAAAAGTAAGGAACGGATCAACAAGAAAATTTCCTAAAAGTAAAAAGTAAGGAAGATCGGAACAAACATCCAGTGTGAAATAAAGTAACTGCAAAGACTTTAAGTTTTAGTAAAAACATAATTGAATTATATAACAAGTGTTAAACAAATAATATTCCTAATTGAAAAAAAAACTGAAAATAAATCAAGGATTTGTTTTTAAACCTATATAGTATTTGAAATAATGAACTCTTTTTGCATTTAATAAAGAAAAACTGAACTAAAAATTTTAACAAGGATAAATTCAAGTACTACTTCGAAAACATAAATGAAGGAAGTTCAACAAATCAAAAGAAAGGACCTTTCCCTTAAGAAAATATACAAGCTGAACTTTCAATTTTATGGAAATTTATGTGAAATTTTGAATGCGACACATCAGACAATTTTTAAGAGGAATTTTAATGAAGACAACCTTACTTATAATTGCTCCAAAAGCCGATTAATAAAAATTTAAGAAAAAGGACGACACCTAACCTGTGTAACATACCAGAGTTCCAGCTGTTAATGGAGAATAGTTATAAGTATCCTGTAAGTAAAAATATTATTTTTATATAATAATTTGTGCAAAAGAAAATTCCAAAAGTAAGCGTTAAAATAAGCGCTAAATCTCATTCTTGTATTAAAGTAATTATTAAAATAAATGTTTAAAAGTAAAAAGAAAATTTTTAAATTGAAAATAAAGATTCAACTCAAATAAATAAATAAAACTAATCTTAAAATACGAAAGATTAAGATTTAAAAAAAAAATGTATAGGAATGTGTTAAAATAAATCTAGAAAGAATCACTTCTTAATTATTCAAGGTTAATTGAAAAGAGTTGTGAAGATGTATCCTTTCCACATCTAAAGTAAAGTGTGAAAATATTCTTTTGATAGAATATTAAAGCAATTGGTGAAGGAACAAAATCTAATACAAGAAGATAAATTAAATTGAAAATAATTCGTAAAGCTACATAGAAGGTTTTTAGAAACGATCAATAAATTCGATTTGCTCTAATGCCTGCAGAAACAATTGACGAGTTATCTAACAGACTCAATAGGTCACTGACAATGGCTAATAATAGCACAGCATCAGCGTCATGACTGACGGAAGTGCAAAAGAGTCAGATAAGAGATTTAATTATTGGCACTATAGAAACAGGTACCTTGCATAAAAAGGTAGATGAATTAACTGAAAATCTCCAACAACTCACTAGTGTAAATACAGTTGAAGAATATAGAGTAGAACAAATTGATGAGACAATTTTGTGTGACGAATCTTTAGATGTTATAAAAACATTACCAGCATTTAATTGTAAGACATCTTATATCAGTTGGCGAGAAGCCGCCAACAACTCCATGAGTCTGTACAGAAAAGGCAGTCGGCGCTATAATGCCGCGCTAACAATCCTCAGAAACAAAATCACTGATGAAGCCAACAATGCTCTAACCAATCACGGTACGGTCCTAAACCTCGAAGCCATTCTTAGTCGACTGGACTTTGCTTACTCGGATAAGAGGCCGATCCATATTATAGAGCAAGAACTTAGTATCATGCGACAAGGTCACTTAACAATCATTGATTACTATAATAAAGTAAATTCAAAATTAACAGCTTTGGTTAACAAAACGATAATGACTCATGGGTCTAATTCTGAACTGACTTATGAGTTGAATAAGAAAAATCGGCAGTACACACTCAGAGTGTCTATCACAGGGCTTAACCCACCATTAGCAAATATATTATTCTCACTATCTCCTATTGACTTGCCGAATGCTCTTGCTAAGGCTCAAGAGCTTGAATCCAACAATATACGTGCCAACTTTGCACTGCAATTTAATCGGGGATCTAATATCAGTCCCATGATAAAACCGCGCAACAATCTGAGATTCCATCAGCGCAATGAAAGAAATGCAACAAAAATCAATTTTTTCCAAAACCAACAATTTCACTGGCTATGGACGAAATAACTTTCAGCCAGCCATTAAACGATAGCATTCTAGTGCCCAACCTAGCTTTCAGCCCCTACAAAAGTTCCAAAGGGTAAATAACATAGTAGAGAATGCTTTTTTAGAAGGACTGGATTGCCGTTCTTCTACCGAACAAGGTTAGATGGGAACAAAGTAAAAATTTTGATTGATAGAGGAGCAACTAATTGCTACTGTAAAAAGAATATTTTGCCAAACAGACAGAAATTAGCGATAGGGAAGCGGGTAAAAACTATACACGGCTTCTTAATTATAACTCATTATTACGAAACAATAATTTTTGGTATTAAAGAACGTTTTTTATGAATTAAACGATATGGAGTATGAAATAATAATAGGAATAAACCTTTAAAAAAAGGCAAACGTTATAATAAATCAGGGGAAAGAAACAATAACTTATAGAAAGAAGGTAGAAAGAATTTATATGGACATAGATCAAATAGAAACTAAGGAAGCCTTCTTTAATAATATTTTAGACATTGACACACTACGAGATAATACGAGAAATAATATAGAAATAATGCATTCTGATATAGATACCGTACTGCCATTTCGTACGGACGTGAGAGCGGAAATCAGAAGAATTGTTGAAACTCCAATATGGAGTAAACATTACCCCTACCCCTTTTCCCCCAATGCTTTTATAAACAATGAAATAAATAAATTGTTAACAAATGGGATTATCCGCCAGAGCAAAAGTCCTTATAATTCACCTATTTGGGTTGTGCCAAAGAAGGGCGGAAATGAAGAAGGGATGCAGAAAATGCTGATGGTCGTGGATTATAAAAAACTGAATGAACAAACGATTGCAAATAAATACCCCATACCAGACTGCAAAGTAATTCTTTCGGATTTGGGAAGAGCTAAATTCTTCTCTACCATAGACCTTGAATCTGGCTTCCACCAAATTTTAATGAAACCAGAGGTTATAAAAAAAACTGCATTTTCCGTAAATAACGGAAAATACGAGTTCTTAAGGATGCTATTTGGCTTAAAAAATGCTCCTAGAATCTTCCAGAGAGCCATGGATTATATTTTACGGGAATTCGTTGGAAAAATATGCCACGTCTATATAGACGATATCATCGTTTACTCGGAAAGTTTAGAATCCCATATTGAGCACCTGCAAACTATAATTAAAACATTAAGAAATGCTAACATGAAAATATCTCTGGACAAATCCAAATTTTTTGAATAAGAAGTTGAATTTTTGGGTTACATAGTAGCGTATAATGTTATTAAAACTGACTCGAAAAAAATACAAGCTATTTCCGAATTTCCCAAACCAACGACGCTTAGGCAATTAAGAAGTTTTTTAGGAATGACGGGTTATTATGGAAAATTTGTATCAGGCTACGCATCAATCGCGAGACATTTAACAAAATACTTAGTTGGAGATTTCACAGAACATTTCAAAGAAAACAGAAATTAAATTGGATGATGAGCCCATAGAAGCCTTCGAAAGACTAAAAAATACTATTAATAAATCAGGTTGAACTCACACAACCTGACTTCAAAGAAATTTGTACTCACAACAGATGCTTCTAACGTAGAATAGGAGGAGTATTAACACAAGAAGGTAAACCAATTACCTTCATCTCAAAAACACTGAATTCAACGGAGCTAAATTATGCCACCAACGAAAAAGAACTTTACGCTATTGTTTGGTCTTTAAAGACGCTCAGAAATTACCTTTACGGTGCTAAAGACTTGGAAATTCATACAGACAACCAACCTCTAACCTTCGCAGTTCCTACATGAAACCCAAATGCAAAAATTAAGAGATGAAGGTCTTTTATTAAGGAATTTTCACCGAAACTAGTTTACAAACCGGGAGTAACCAACATAGTGGCAGATGCATTATCAAGACTGAATAATTTATCAGATGATTCATCAATTACAAGAACACGACATTCTGCTGAAAGTAGCGAAAATAATATTATACCTGAAACAAAAAAACCATTGAATGAATTTAAACAACAAATTTTGTTGTCTTGAAATAATTTCACTATTCATGAGTCAATCACAAATTTCAATTGGACTCGACATTTAATTGAATATGATTCCCAAGAGAATCTTCTAACAATATTGAAAGAATTCCTACAACAGAAACTAGTGACAGCAATATATTGTACGCTGGAGGAGTTGTATGATTTTAAAGAAACGGTAAAAAATGTTTTCTCTAACAAATTCGTTTTCACACAAATATTTGCTGTAGATGTTTTGAATGCAGATGACCAGAAGGTTATTACTGAACAAGTTCACAACAAGGCCCATAGAAATTACAAGGAATTGTAAACAAATCTATAGACAATATTATTGGCCAAAAATGGCAGACCATTTTAGGCAGTATATAAAGCATTGCAACATTTGTAATAGACCAAATACAACAGACACCCGCAAAAGGCCAAAATAGGAGAGACTCCTATTCCCGAAAAGGAAGGTGAATATCTTAATTTGGGCATTTTTTATGCCCAAATCTAAAATACATTACATGTATTGATTCTTATTCCAAATTCTTAGTTATTAAACAAATTAATGATAGCTTAAATTTAAGTGAAAAAAATTGAAAGAGCAACCCAACAATACAATAAATCAATTCATTCAGTAACGGATGAGAAACCGACTGATATTTTCTTTAATAAAATTCCATACGACAATTTAGGCACAAGAAAAGATGCTGCAAAGAAGTAAAGACAGTACCACAAAGGCTTACCAACCGAATGACATAGTTTACGAAAAGATAATTGGACAGAGAAATAAACTTGCACCTCGTTTTAGGAAGCAAAAAGTTAAAGAGGACTTAGGAAACAAAGTCAAAATACATTCACGAGACTGAAAAATTCATAAAACCAATATTAAAAATTAAATTTTAATCTCTTTCAGAATATGGCCAAATTAATAATACTGTTTCTTGTAATATTCCAAATTTGCAAATCAGACGTACAAATACTAGACTACTCGAACGCACAACTAGTTACAATCGAAAAGCCAGGCTACAGACAGGAATTTTTAAAATTATTCATGAAATCGACCTTCAAAAATATGACGACATAATAATGGACAATTTCGGAAAGATGATAACAACACCAAATATTCAAAATAGTCCCACTATCCATTTATATCCTTGTTGATATCACAAATATAAACACATTTAAGTAATATAAAAATTAATAAAGCCAAGAGATCATTGGATTTTTTAGGTAGTGCTTGGAAATGGTTGGCAGGTAGTCCTGATCGCCATGACCATGAAATAGTTTTAAATAAATTAAACAATTTATTAGAAAATATTAACAACCAAATATCAATAAACAAACTCACAATTGAAAGAGTAAATGAAATTACCAACATTACCAATAAAATAGTAAAAATGATGGAAAATGAACATTCTTCAGAAAAAGATACAATTTTAAAATTAAAATTTAAACTTGAGGTAATAAAAGAAGAAATTTTAAATATTGCATATGCGATACATTGGGCCAAAGCCAATATTATAAATTCGTATATTTTGTCAAATGAAGAAATTAATATAGCAAAGAATATTGTTAACAATGAAAATTTGCCTTTTATAAATCTTGACGAAGCTTTTGAATTTTCTGAAATCAAAATAGCAACTAAAGGCAATATAATAATTTATATTATAAGTTTGCCAACAATTAAAAATGATGTTTGTAAAACTATAGAAATAAGACCTGTTAAACATGATAAAAGAATGAATAAAATGAACTTCAAAGAAATACTGATTTGTGAAAAAGAATATATGGAATAAAAAATAAAGGCAAAATTTGTAATCATTTGGAAATTTGTTTAAATAATGATGTAATAGATTTAAGATATGATAATTGTATAACTAATCTTTTAAAAAGTCGTTCACCAAACTGCACTGAAATAAATAATCAACACATCCCGGATATAGAGGAAGTAACATCTGGTATTCTATTCCTGAACCAGTTTAATGGAGAAGTTACAATACAGAACGAAACTACTTTGCTGAATGGAACATTTTTAATAGTACTAGTGCTACTATTGAAATTGAAGGAAAAAAATTTCACAATGAACAGAAGGTTACCAGCAACCGCTATCCGCTCTACTTCAGCCTTTATCCAATTCTAATATAATCGAAGAAATTCTTTCCCTACAAATGCTACACTAACTTAATGGAACATTCGAAGAAGAACGCAAAATAATTTACATAATAAACTATTCCTTATCCATTGTAACAATAACCATTATGATAATCGTTGGCAGATGCAGTAATCTAAATGGTTATTTGGATGCAGAAATCTAAACATTCAATTCACAGGGATAAACGAGTTATTTAAACCAAAATCTTCAAACGAGTGCGTTTGAAACTCAGGAAGGGAATAGTTAATACCCCTAATGTTTAATATTTAAAATAACGAGTAAACAAAAATGCAATATGACATGCCTTCTTGCGTAACCAAAGTTATATAGCAATAAATGTTTTTTACTTCTACTGACGACACACACACGCTGTTTCAGTCGTGGGAAAATGATTATTCAGCAAATTTATGAACGACAAATTAAGTTAGAGTTATGAAATTAATTTGTAAAATAGTTAGTTCTAAGTTGAATTCAAATAAATAAAGAACGCTTCAGACATTTGTTTGAAGCTATTTTTAAGAAAACAATAAACTGGAATAATTTAATTTGCTTGCTCCTTGTCAGCTCTTCACCGCCGTATTTGAATAGTTCTGCCGATAAGCGGCGGCTTTATTATTTTTTAAGCGGGCAGTCGCTATTCGA
Source organism: Neoceratitis asiatica (assembly GCA_030068015.2). Classification (NCBI taxonomy): domain Eukaryota; kingdom Metazoa; phylum Arthropoda; class Insecta; order Diptera; family Tephritidae; genus Neoceratitis; species Neoceratitis asiatica. Next base: position 14,843,172 of record CM061529.1, read on the forward strand.
ACTTCTTCATAGGCGGGTGATGGCACTTCTATACCATTGTCATCGATTGGGGTTTCGGGTTCGCCATCTCCGGGGTTTTTCCCCATTGAGCAGGTTGGAGAAGTGTTCCCTCCATACAATAAGCATACTCTGGACATCTGTCACCAGGTTATCTCCATGGTCCATACATGAGTTTTCTCCAGTTTTGAAACCTTCTGTAAGTCGCCGCATCTTCTCATAGAATTTTCGAGCACTACCATTGTCGGCCAGTTTCTCAAGCTCTTCATACTCACGCATTTCGGACTCTTTCTTTTTTCGTCTGCAAATGCGTCTCGCTTCCCTCTTCAGCTCTCGGTATCTATCCCACCTCGCACGTGTTGTAGTCGATCGCAAAGTTGCGAGGTAGGCAGTCTGTTTTCTCTCTACCGGGTGAATGCCAGGTTTCGGCGACGGAGCCTCCCCCACCACAAACCCAACACAAAATTTGCACTCCTTTAAATGGCCACTGTAATAGATTTCCCAAGGACCCACCTTCTTCCGTCCTTGTCCCGTCCATCGCATTTCTTGGACGGCGGTGATGTCAACCCTTAGTCTTTCGAGGATATCAACCAGCTGGGCATCGGCACCTTCCCAATTAAGGGACCGGACATTTCCGTTGCATGCCCTCAAATCATGATCCTTTAAACGTTTTCGGGGGTCTTCATTAAAAGGGCGGCCTCTCATCCGAGGCATTTGTTGATTTTTCATTGGAGTATAGTTTTCATGTGGTGGGTTCCAAACCCTACACTCAACCGCAGTGGAATCGCCTTCTCACTTTAGCTCGCCTCTAAACGAATGTTTGTTGGCTACTAAGAGGATACTTGGTCTAAAACCGGAAGTCGTGAGCTGCTTGAACCATATGTAAAAGAATCGCTTCTGGCCACTCCCAGGTGAATGGCAGTCAGAAGCTTTCCTCACTTGCGTGAACTTCTACACATGGCCCCTTCAGTCCAATTAGATCGAAAAGAATCGATTTTTTCTTAATATATTGCAAATTTATCTGAAAACATGTGTACAAAATTTTACCTCCAAATTCGAAAAAGAACCGGAGATATCGCAGAAAATGTTCTGCTGAGTCAACCTTGGTTGAGCTGCTGCGCGAGTTATATATGAGCCTCCTCATGAAGATATCTCGTTACCGATCACGCCACAAGAGCATGAACGGCAAACGGTACGTGAAGGTATGCACCGAGTCAACATTTTCTAAGCTACTCGGTGTGCACCTTGCTTGCCGTGGGATAATGAGGTGCAGCTATACTGTGGATGGCTTTGTGAATGTAAACGATGAGCCTCGATGGAGCTGCACTTGAATATGTATCTTCAGTAGTAGTTCGCTGTTCGTACGTTGCAGACCTCGCCAGAAGTAGCGTGAGTTTGTACCAATATTAATCAAATAATAAAGAATCTATTTTTTAAAAACCAAAAAGACTTTAAATGTAACTGGCGCGTGTTTAAAGCGTGTTTTCTCGAAACCATCTTTTTTTAAATGCGTACAGACCTGATTCAACTTCTATTTTGTACAGTATTTAATATTGCTCTATATACACTAAAAATATGTCCAACTTTTTCAATGTTTAAATATTTATTAACAAAAATATCAACTAATTTTACGTCAAAAATCGATTTTTAAGTTCAAACTATGAAAAAAAAATAGTTATTTAACGTTTTTATCAAGTATTTTTAGTTAAGTTAGTTAGTTAATTATTTATTTTCTATTTCAGATAAGAATTACGGACGCTATCGTGCACACCATCGGACAATGTCAGCGGCGACACGTTCCGTTGGATCATCGATTACTCCGACATTTTTAAACATTTTTAGGTGATTTTTGTTTTTTAAGCTGCTCTAAAGGTCATAAAAAAAATACAATGTTTATACCCTTTTTTCTTTTTGAAAAATAACCTCAAAAAAACATATTTTTGGGCCTCTAATTGGATTCCAATTTCACTTTATTAGTTAAGTTCTCGATCGCACAATTTTGAGCATAATATATAGGAATTTTTATCCTTCAGCTATGACCTGATTCTGCACATCTATATATATTTCTGTATCTGTGGCAAAGAGGAGCTAACTAGTAGCGCACGTGGGCTGATAGGTGTGAAAACTTCCTGGGTTAGAGTTGGAGTTGCTAATGATGTCCACCAGCACTTTGTCTGGTAAAAAATTTAATAATCGCGTTCACAATATATAACATTTCGATTAATCACAAAGAATATGCAATATAAATAATTAACTCAATTTTTACTTATCATGCAATAACTAATGATAGCCTTGTGTAACTAAACTTCTGGCATTTTTAAATATCGTTTTAGATTTTATTACATTTTCTTGAACCTTAACTTCGTGAGAGGTCAGTACCATTCCTAACTTTTCTAAAATAATAATTACGACAACGCACGTTATAATAAAATTTGCTAACCAACTTCGTGGAACTAAGCGACTAAGTAGTTACTCAAAATGGAATTATTGTATAAAAAATAACAAATAACAAATGAATAAGAAATCAGTAGGTGTTACACTAAATGTTACAATACAACAATTGCAACCACAAAAATAAGGAACGTTAAAAGATAAATTGTTTAAGCTACTATGATACTATGATATATATTTCTTCATTAGTTTATATGAATAATTTAAAAAAAAAGTAATCCGTAATGACTTTTTTGCCTTTGTTTTTCTTCGTTCGACCAGTTATCAATTTATTACCTGTTTCCATGTTTTCCATCCATTTCGAGGTGCTCTACTTTTTAAGCAAAACAAACACAGAAAATTCAAATTTATTCATTCTGTGGCATTTATTTTTTGAGGATTATCTCTTGCAAATGTTGACCGCGGCTACGTCTCAGATAGTCCATCGTTTGAATCCAATTTTCGATGGCTCGTTTGAGTACTTTGACAAGCGGGATGTCCGCATAGACTTTAGACTTTATATAGCCCTACAGGAAAAAGCCTAACGGTGTGATATCACACTATGTTGGCAGCCGATCGACCGGCCCAACACGTGAAATTATCTGCTCACCGAATTGTTCTCTCAATAAATCCATTGATTGATGCGATATGTGGGAAGTGTCGTCGTCTTGTTGGAACCAAATGTCGCGGAGTTCGCGAGCTTCGATTTCAGGCATCAAATAGTCGGTTATTATGGCGCGATAACGGTCGACATTGACGGTTACGTTCTCACCGGAATCATTTAGCCCACAAATACACAAACTACATAAATTCTCAAAAAAGAAACGTGTAGAAGAAACACAACGCAACAATTATACGAACGACAATATAAAAATCATGACGTAAGCAACATATTATTTATGAACACAAAGACAAAATCTCGTCACGTAAACAACAAAACAAATATTTACACAAGTGCAAAATCACACCACTCGATCGATAGTCAGCATGGGACCAGGGATAAAAGCAAAGATAATATTATATTTTATAATTTTTTTTTTAAATATTTTTTTAAAATAATATTTGCAAACGATGGGAAAACACTTTCCATGTCCATTTAATTTACTCAGCACATTCTCAGAGTTCAATTTTAAGGAAGTCACTGAAAATTTGATCGGACTAGTTAGTTTATAAATACATAAAAATTTTTGTTTACTATTAATGGTTAGCAGTAATACAGCGGTAAAGCCGCAGCATACCGCGAGTGCACAGCATAAGCAAGTATCGTCGCCGAATGCCGTCAAACCTAGCAGAGCATCGTCGCCACAGCTTACACGAATGCCGACATATCCAGTCGAGCATAACCGCCGCAGAATAAAAGCGTTATGGGTCTCCACGCGGTCGTCAGCAAAATCATCAGATCATTTTTGATAATGATACTACGGTTAAGCGTGAATGCCTCGCAGTGAATCGATCTGGCAGCTATTTCTTACTTAAAGTCAGAAAACTGTAATTCCGTAATTGAATGCTACCATCTTCTACCAGAGACGAGTCGCGGCGAGCCCACAAAACTCAGAACCAGTAGTTATGCGCCACGAATGGGGCCGGCAGCCGTCATCGAGCAGAAATTAACGTTTTCATTGAAATACACATCTCCGACGGCATCAGCAAGATTTTTGACGACATAAAGAGCTACATCCACTTCGGGCAGTCATCGCTACAAGAAGTATTTGCATGTTATGACCGGTGCAATTGATGACGTCATACTCGTAGCACACAGCGGCCCTGTGCACCATGCCACCGGCCGCGAGAAGCAACATGACCTAGAAATATCAACTAACCGTCCGCCGAAACCCAGGAGAACAGGCGCAGCAGAAGAAGTAGACTCAAAAACAAAAGGACCAACTGGATCGGGCCTGTATTACTAAACAATAAGAGAAACGCGACTTCTGGGCAGAAGCGCTTAGTGTGTTCGACACCATGAGCGCAGTGACGACCATGGTGGATATTAAAATGACTATGACCGACGGCCACCCTATCAAGAAATGGTACTTTCCGTGGAACCCAGCGATGCAAGCTATTATCAACAACGAGATCGGGTTTCGCAAAGGGAAACTAAACGTGGAAGCGAACCTACTATCCTGACAATCACTCGAGATGGCGTAAGCGAGTAGAGGACGTACGCACCAACCCGGAGAAATACTCGGACTATATATAACAAGTTGGCTAAGTTTACCGCAACATCCCGTGTCGATCCCAACCCTTTCGTCAAGGGGTCCTACAGGATAACCATGATGCACCCAGAGCCGGACGGACACATGGGTACACGCCGGACAGTATTACTGGCCAGGAATGTTCCATGAGGGCGTCACATTCACCCTGTCAGAAGTATAAAGAAGGACAACAGAACCCAGCAGGGAAATGTTTCCACGGGTGGCGAAGGAACTATTATCCTCGGTTTGCACTCACTTCATCGCACCCTTGCCGCGATCCACCGTGGCATGTCAGCAAAAAAAAAACAGGGGTTTCGTTACATACATATGTACAAACTTAGTATTGTTGGAGGTCCCGTACAATCTTACGAGATACTTACCTTGGTATACATATTTCTTACTTCCAACACAAATAGTTGATGCAGGCCTCCATTGAATCCTTCAGCACAAGATATTGTCATCGAAAAAGCAGACATGTCGATAAAGCTACAGTTGTGAACGGGATCTGGTCGACCTGATTTAAAGGATAATTCTAACTGTTGTTATCGATATTTTAAATTTATAAACATATTCTATATATTAAGCTTAACTACAAAATTTATATTAACATGTTTAAAAAGAAAAAGCTTACGACAACCGTTGCCGTTATCGAACTAACTTCGTCATATTTCTTCAACATTTAATATCACCAAAAAAAATATTATATTTCGAAAACTTGTTCTTGAGCTTATTCTTGGGTATTCAGATAGTTCATAGTTTTTAGTATGTACATCGGCTTAACACAAAAAGTACTTGACTGATTTTTAAAATTCTGTTTTTAGACCAAAGTATTTGTGCTGGAGTTTAAGTTTTTGATAAGACCAAAATAAAGCAAGCATAAACTTTAGGGAATTTTTTTACACCGCCTTTATCTGTAAAAGAGACTTTCTCTGCCTCTCCCTTAAATTACTTTATACCAAGGGCAAAGAAAATGTAATATGAGAGCGCCGAAAAATTTTCATTTTTTATAACATTTACCAGACCGATGCCACCTCGTATAAATTATAGTTGGGTATAATAGCATCAAAAACTGTAGAAATACTGTCCATGCTCTTAAGCAGTCATAAAATTTATTTAGTATACTTTTAAAAGCCAGCTTTAAGGAAGTTACTGCACTTTAAATGTGTTAAATAAAAAAATACCAGCCTGTATTTTTTGGTTGTTGCATTTCTTTTCTTTGCTTTTTATGTAACTTATTGTTATTTAACCTTTGTTTTATATCTAATTTATTTGTTCATTAATGTATAAATGTACCCGCATATGCTTGTATATAAAAGATAAAAACATAAACAAAAAATAAGAAGAGAGATTTTGAAAAATTAATTTTGTTTTACAATTAAAAATATTTGTCATTCGCATACGCATGCGCCGGCTGATAATAAAAATTAGAAGAGTACAGATATATATTTTCTGAATTGTGTGATTGATAATGTGTAAGAATGAAGTAATATCACACATATAAGGGGAAATTGGATAAAATCTGCACTCTAACAAATTTCCTATCTTGTTACCCATTTTTTATCCAGCTTTGAACAAACGGTTGCTCAAATTTTCTAGTTTTTTTACCAGGTTTGGCTGTCAAGGTTCATATTCATTTACTTTTATGATTTTCATTACAAACACACAATAAACGCCAAATTTTTTGGTTTGTTAATTTGTACCCTGCCTTGACTACCCACTTTCCCCTTAAAATCAAAAAATTTACAAACACATTCCCAACTTTTCGCTCTTTCACTCATACAATTACAATATTTTCATTGTTACTTGTCAAAAATAATTTTCCTATTCGTTTGCTTGACAGCATTTCTTTTTCTGACATTTTGTTAATTTAAAAATAAAAAATTTGTTTTACTGAAACAAAATGTTTGCTGTTTGCGGATTGATTTTTAACGTAGGGATATAAGTGTTAATTAAGAGAATAATTTTATATTTCCATTAATGTTTTGTTATTTTGCAGAATTGCTTTCAACGAATTGAAGCAGGATGCGGTAGCACTGCAACACAACAAAATTTTTTGTTAAGTTTTGTTTGTTTCTTGTGGTGAGCATATCATGTGTAAAGAAAAAAAATGCAGTGCACCAACATGTTAAATAAGGAAGCACCAATCTTCACACGGTATTTCTTGGTTTTTGCATTTGGTTTCTTTGCTTTATGTGTACATATGATAGCACAACACATGCATGTTTTGTTTTCATTTCTGATTCTCCCAAATGCAGACATAACGAAAGCTCGAATTAGTCCTCTCAGTAATGTGTAAATTTTTGTTTATATTGATATTGTTTAAGCTTTGTTTTATAAGAAATTTTAGTTTTCATTCATTTATAAATGTACATATATACATTAAAAAAAAGAAAAAAAAAGAAAAAAAAAGAGGGAATTTCAAAAATTGAAATTTTGTTTTGACAATTTTAAATATTTTTCATTCAGATGGAAGAAAATATAAACCCCGCGCTGGCTGACATCAAAATTTTGAAGTGCACAATTATACGTTTTATTTATGGAAACCCTTAATATGTGCAACAAGGTTATAATATCACATGTATGTTCCAAGGGGAGAGTGGGTAAAATCTGCATTCTCTTTAACAAATTGTCTATACTGTTGCCCAGTTTTTTAATCCAATTTTGAAAAAACGTTTTCTCAAATTATCCCAGCTTTGGCAGGCAGGGTACGCTTTTTTCCGAAAAACTTCGGAACTGGTGTCTGTGCTGTGGTAAGGGTCATTTTCAACTAATAGACATGTACAGCCTTTGACAACAATCAAATCGCTGCTTAGTGTAAAAGTCTACAATTATTTTGTTATGACTTCATTCGTAGGCATATCATATTTATAAGGTTTTATTACATGGCGTGATTTGCTTAAAACTTAGTTTGAAATTATCTTTTCAGTATAAATGTATATATTATGTAGGTTTCTGTTCCAAAAGTTGGCCGGATACTAAGATTTGCTTAAAATTGTCTTCACTATAATTAAGAATAATTCTTCGTATGATAGCTGTAGGTTGTATCAGGTTTTTTATGCCAAAAGCGTAGATCATGTGGGGTTCGGTTTACTTCAAGGCATTCATGCTTCCATTTTCGAAGCGAAAAAACACCCTATCTCTGACACGCGCCTCCTTAAGTGGGTAAACAATATATTGGCGGTTGCAATATGCGAACGCCAAACATTGTATACGCATTAATATAAATACGCAGGTAACTTTAAGTAATTCTTCACCTATCATCTATTGAGAGTGAAAATATATTGGAAAATGGGATTCAGCATAGTGCTCAAACGACGTAAGTGTTTGGAACGAATGTGAGAGAAAGACTATGTGAGAAAGCTAATAGGCGCCGAAACATCTAAAAAGGGATGAGGCATGGATGCGGCCTCAAATTTGAAGGAACTACGTTAACGATGATTTGCTTTTCTTGAAAATAACTCATAAATATTTAAATAACGTTAGTTGTGTCGTAATCGCAAAGTTTTTCCAATGGTGCCAGAACTTGGTCCACTTCCCGCATCGTTGCAGTGACCCGCGCATTTACCCACACTGCTGTCGATTACGTTGGTCCATTTTATGTTGTCATTAAACTCGAGGTATATGCGCCATTGACGACAATGTCATGAGCGTTGTGGTATAAACGTCAAGCGGTTTGTTAATTAAGCATGTTGTGAATCCGGTACCACTTGACATATAAGTAGCACACTCCGTTGTGCAGCAATAATTTTGCGAGGAAGGGTTTTAACACTCCAGTCTTAATAATTATAGTAAAACATTCGGCCAATATTTGTGCGGGCTGGTTATGGTTTTCGTCTCTGCTAATGACGAAATTATTTGACTTTCTTTAAGTATGCTATTTGTTCTCATGATATTTTGACCGTTGGCGGAGATAGCAGTTTCCTTGCAAGCCCAAAATGGAAGTAAGCTCATTTATATGTATGTATAATTCCTCTATTTGCTAATAGTAAATTTTGATTTTAGCAACATGATTCAACTGCAATTAATTTAATAAACATTAAAAATATCACACAAAATGAGTATGAAAAGACACTGTTTTCATTCTCCAGCCAACAACTAAGCGTGGATTACAGTATGAAAGTATTCGATGCGGTATCAGCCGGTGGAAATAGAGAATGACTAAGGCGTCCGCTCTGTTGAGAAGATCAGGTGAAGAATGGCCATGTTTTTCTTGAAGTCTCCTCTCCATAAGTAAGTGTAAAAAAGAGAGGACCAGAGTGCTGTTGTGGATCAGCTATAATCGCGCAAGCGTGCTCCATCGAATATCGAAAAAATCACGAAAATATTAAATATCGTAAGACCAAGGGCTATGAATAATATTTTTATAATTTTAGAATATAATTGGAGAGTATTGATATATTACCTAATTGATTCCATAATATTCTTGAGTCCCACTCATCCACAGGCGATTCACTGTAAAAGTAAATGAATATATTACAGAGGAATACCCAGTAATGGCAGGTGTTCCGCAAGGTAGTGTTCTTGGCCCATTATTATATATACTTTACAGGGCAGACATTCCTACAAGTGAGAAAGTAATGACGTCAACATTTGCGGATGACACTACTATATTAAGTCGGTACAAATGCCCCATTACAGCCACAAAAGTGCTAGGACAGCACCTTAAACTAATTGAAGAATGGCGTCTAAAGGTCCATGAAAATAAGTGCATACATCACGTTCAACCTAAAAACGTATTGTCAAGCTTAACATTGTAACTATTTTGGACATGGAGATGGCACATCTCGGCTAAAAAATGTAGTTTAAGCTTAAATATGTCAGTTTTCATTGGCTTGTATGCAGTAAATCTGGGCTCAGTCTGGACAACAAGGCCCCCGCTATAAAGAGGTCATAAAGCCGATATGGATGTATGTAATCCAGTAATGTGTGACAAATACTGGTATTTTACAAAGGTTCCAGTCTTATTTTTAATGAAAATATTCAGAAAGACCTAAGCATACGCACCATCAAATAGGAGGTAGAAATCGTTACTAAAAAATACATGTAAGCTTTGTATATTACTCTGTTTAATAAAGTTAAGTTATATGTGAATGCACCTTATGTAAAGCAACACAACGATACGAAGAAGTGGGAAGAGAATGTAAAAGAAAGGTGCTAGAAGAAGTGAATGAGAGAAAAAACATTTCTGGATATCAAAGTAAGCTGAGCACATGTGAATTGTGTAAATTATAATAAATTCTCCTAATTTAATTTAACATTGAAGCGATTATACTATTAAATATAATTTAGTAATGAATTGAAGTTGTGAATACTTTGCCGATCGAAATACTTAGCACTGGAAGTAAAAAACCTTAATTGTTGATTCTTCTGTTTTAGGTTAGTTAATCAGATGTGAATTGTGTAAAGTTTAATAAAATCTTCTGTTTTAGATGAATACAATTGTTTGATTAGTCCTAAATTTCGACACATATTATAAATCAACAATTTTCTGAGTTTTGGATAAGTGGATAATGGCAAGATTACAGCTTGAAATCGAATTGGTAGCGGATGAGGATCAAAAGAGTAATACCATTGCCATCAAATCTGTTACTACTGAGGATGGACAGAAATATCAGATACCTCTAAATTATCAAACAGCTAAACACCATCTCCAACTAACAAAGCTACCAGAATTCCTAAAGGTGAAGAAGACTCTACAAAAACGAGGTCAGTTTAGAAATGTTTGGGTGTCTATGCCACAAGAAGTTTTAGATTTATATGTAGATGAGAGTGGGAATATGATGTTTAACGATTTCCTGCTACAAGAAATTACGTAAAGTACACCAAGTCCAGCAAAATTACAACAAACAACAGCAGATGAAAACTTAATTAGAATTTTAGCGAAACTAAATGACAACGACACCAACAAAGAGAAGAATAGAAATTTAAACAAGCTGTTTGAGAAAGTGGTTCTAGCAAAATTTGATTGTAAAACCACAAATGCAAATCAATGGCTGGAGACTTTTGAAAATGAATGTGGGAGATTAGAATTAACACTTGATACAGAAAAAATTGGCACCCTAAGATTACTTTTAAATGACTCTGAAAAAAATTGGTATGAATCAATGCGAATCAAACACGGCCTATACTCTGGCTGGCAAATTTGGAAAGACAATTTCATAAAAACATTTGCTAGTAAAAATTGGTCTTCAATCATTCATGCATTAACTTACAAATATTTGGTTCTCTGCTCGACTTCGCATTAAAAAAAGAACGTTTATTAATAGAATATAATAAAAATATTGATAACAGGACATTGACTGATTTGATCGTTGCCGGATTACCAACATTCATTATTAACAAATTAGATAGGCAAGAGCTAGAAAATACTACAGTTCTGTTTAATGAACTAAGAATGCATGAAAATCTGATTAAAAATATTTCAAGAGGACCTTATACTCACAAAAAAAAACATAAAACCAAGCATAGACTCAAATAATAAACAACCACGTCAAATATGTTTCAAGAAACTAAAGAAAAACAGGTTCCACTCTGAAGATTCATGTTGGTTCAAAGATGATGACAAAAACGTTGGTTCAAAAAACTCTACAAACTTAGTTTTTGAAATAGATGAGATGGAAAACCCAAAAAACTAGAAGCCCCCCCCCCACATTGACGTAAAGGTTGTGTTAAATAATAAATTAGAGTGCACAGGCATTTATGACACAGGTTCAAATATCACCCTTATAAACTCTAAACTAATAAATGTAAATAATATAAGTAAAAATAACATTGAAAATAAATTTAAGACTATTGGCGGTGGGGGCGGGGGAAAAACAAAAGGGCTAATAAAGTTAGATGGAGAAATATTAAATATAAAGAAAGAAATATATGCTTTTATATGCAGTGATGGAACATTAAATTATGATCTACTCTTGGGATTAGACACAATAAAGGAGTTTGGGTTGACCCATGATAGGAATCTAAATATCCAACTTCAAGAAAGTGCTAGCCCAAATTTAATTGAAAGAAATATTCCAATAGAAACAAACAATGAAATTTAAATAAACTTCAATGAAGGAATAAATATAGAAAACTTCGATATAGATATTGAACATTTAAAAGATGACCAAAAAGAAAAAATTCAAGCATTACTAAATATTTATAAAAATATTTTTGCGAAAGACAAATATGATGTAGGTCAAGTAAAAAATTATGAAGCATTTATAGACCTTGAAATAGAAAAATACTGCTCAAAAAGGCCATATAGGTGCTCATTAGATGACAAAATGGAGATTGAAAAACAAACTCGGCAGCTACTAAAACATAAATTAATCGAAGAATCTTACAGCCCATTCCCAGCGCCAGTGACGTTGGCATATAAACGTGATGAAGGCAAAAAGACAAGATTATGTATTGATTTCAGAGATCTGAACAAAATCATAATTCCACAGTCACAGCCGTTTCCTTTAATAGAAGACCTAATGGTAAAGACAATAAATTGTAAATATTTCACAACTCTTGACATCAATTCGGCGTTTTGGTCTATACCATTAAGAGTTAGTGACAGGAGAAAGACTGGTTTTGTTACACAGGAGGGTCATTACCAGTGGACCTGTCTGCCCTTAGGATTAAAGACATCTCCAGCAATTTTCCAAAGGATCTTAACGAACATAATACGTAAACATAACCTATAAAATTTTGTAATTAATTACATCGATGACATTATGATCTTTTCAAAAACTTTCGATGAACATATGGTACATTTATCCCGACTATTAGATGCTATAGTTGAAGAAGGATTTCGTTTGAAACTAACAAAATGTAAATTTGCGGCACGAACTGTACGATACTTAGGACATTTAATAAAGGAAAATACCATAACACCTCTGAAAGACAACCTTAAATACAGCAATGATCTTGGAACCCCTACATAATTTACTTAGAAAAAATGTTAATTACTATTGGTCAGTTGACTGTGAAAAAGCCTTTCTAACGATAAAAAAAACATTTATGCTCATCACCAATTCTGGCTATTTTTGATAATAAAGCTCCAACTTTCATATACACGGATGCAAGCATTAAAGGAATAGGTGCGATTCTGAAGCAAACACAAAAGGATGGCGAAATGAAACCGGTAGCATACCTTTCCAAAAAACTGAATGAATCCCAAAAAAAGAAAAAGGCAATATTCTTAGAATGCTTAGCCATAAAAGAAAGTTTGCAATTTTGGCAGCATTGGTTAATAGGAACTTCATTTACCATCTACACAGATCATAAGCCATTAGAAAATTTGAATATTAGAAATAGAACAGATGATGAACTAGGAGACATGACATATTACTTATCACAGTGCAATTTTACAATAAAATACAATCCAGGTAGGAATAATACCGAAGCTGATTGTTTAAGCAGGAACCCTGTTTATGAAAGTAATGAAAATGAAGAGGATAAGTTGAGAATAGTGAATATTATCACCATAGAAGATATAATAAATGATAAAAAAAAAAAATTCTCAAATAAAAAGCGGAAAAATACTATTATGGAAAACGGCATTTTTTATAAAAAGAACAAAAAGAAAAGCAAAATACTCCTTTCGGAAAACTTCAGTAAAAAATTAATAAAATTGGTACATGAACAATTTTGCCACATTGGTATTAACCAGATTGAATCAAAAATAAGACCGTTTTATACAGCGCCAAATCTTGCAGATAACATAAAACTAATCTGTAAACAGTGCGAAGTCTGTATTAAAAATAAGACAAGATTGAATAAGAAGTATGGATTAATGTCTCAATTAGGACCAGCCCAAAAACCATTTCAAATAATGTCCATAGACACGATAGGGGGATTCGGTGGCAACAGATCTACAAAGAAATACCTACACCTATTAGTGGACCACTTTACTCGTTTCGCTTACATTTTATGCTCAAAAACCCAATTAGCTAAGGACTTTATAAGGCTAATAGACCAAGTGATAAAAGAGAACAAAATGGAAATATTACTCTCAGACCAATACCCGCACTAAAATCGAGAGAGTTTAAAAATTATTTAAAAGAAAAATCAATTGAAGTAATTTTCACAGCAGTTGACGCACCTTTTTCGAATGGCTTAACAGAAAGGTTGAACCAAACTCTGGTCAACAGAATCAGATGTGCAATAAACAGTACAGATAAGAAAACTGCCTGGGCGACAATAGCAAAAGACTGTATAAAAGCATATAATATGACTAATCACACAATAACAGGATATTCACCAATGTATCTACTAAGTGGGGAGCCCACAGACTTGCTGCCAGAGAGTTTGACAATGCGAGCTGAACCTGGGAAGCTTGAAGAAGATCGAAAAATAGTTTTCCTTAGATCAAAACAGTCACACGATCTAAATAAAGCGATTTTTGACAAAAACAGAATAAATCATAAATTTGAAAAAGGTGATATGGTTTACGTTATAGCCAGTAATAAACTAAACAGATCGAAAATGGAGGAAATTAGGATTGGTCCCTTCAAAATAGTAGAAATGATTTCAGATTCCATTTGCATAATAGACACTGGACGAGGAAAAGCATCTTTGGGCCTATACCACATAACAAAGCTAATTCCGATTTCTAACTAAGCGAATTAATCCCAATTAATTCGCTTGCCCCAAGGGGAGATGTAAGCTTTGTATATTATTCTGTTTATTAAAGTTAAGTTATATGTGAATGCACCTTATGTAAAGCAACACAACGATACGAAGAAGTGGGAAGAGAATGTAAAAGAAAGGTGCTAGAAGAAGTGAATGAGAGAAAAAACATTTCTGGATATCAAAGTAAGCTGAGCACATGTGAATTGTGTAAATTATAATAAATTCTCCTAATTTAATTTAACATTGAAGCGATTATACTATTAAATATAATTTAGTAATGAATTGAAGTTGTGAATACTTTGCCGATCGAAATACTTAGCACTGGAAGTAAAAACCTTAATTGTTGATTCTTCTGTTTTAGGTTAGTTAATCAGATGTGAATTGTGTAAAGTTTAATAAAATCTTCTGTTTTAGATGAATACAATTGTTTGATTACTTCTAAATTTCGACACATATTATATACATAACAAAACTGCATAATCATCCAAACGCTTTGGCTAACACCTTGTCCTCCGTGACAAGTCATACCCGAATGACGAAGAGATAAACCATCCTAAAGAGCAACATTGAGCCAGCAGCCCATTCTTGTTAATGGAATGTTATGTCTAGCTTAGTTATAATATTTCATTAGTTATTGTGAGGCTTCCGAAGTGGAAGCAGATTCAGTAAATAAATAAAATGTTAATAACAAATAAAAAAATTAAAAAAGTGATGGTGTCTGATTATTTTGGCTTGCTTGCCTTACCAAATTTAGAAAAAAAAAAGTGGAGGCTACCAGGCTAGTGTAAGAATTTTGATTAAATCCTATTAAAACTAATATTTAAATCTATCATGAAGTTCCTACTACTTTTGTGATATATGTTAGACTTACCTGCTGCAATGATGTGATATACACAAGGTGTTTTCTGGTAGCCGACAATATTTACGGCAGTGCAAAGTAAAGTACCATAATCTAATTCTGTCATTGGTGTGTACTCCACAGTAGATGTTAAACCTGCAAATATTAACTTACATTAAACCGATTTTACAAAAAAGGGTTCTTTTTCTAAAAATATTGCAAATAAAAATAAAAATGGTTTAATTTACAGTAATTTTCCTAAATTCAATATCAGGCAGAAGGTTATCTATGTTCCAAATATCAAGAAAAACGAAGCATAAATACGATTTTGTCGAACATCGGCCTCAGGTTTATTTCCTTGGAAATTATTTTTCAACGCATGCCTACGTCATACACAGGAGACACCTATCATGTTTCATCAGCCGTTTAGGCTATACTTTTAAAACCGCCAAAGCTCATAGTTGGCTGGTTTTTTTTTATTCTTTCGACAACTATTTTCCTATTAATTATATTTTTACATACTTTGTATTGTTGCGATAGCTGCTGCATATTTTATATCTAGTATGGTCCAAACATCCCGTTCACGAGCTCTAGAGCAGGCTGATAACGCGTTTGCCTGCGATAACTGCGCCGCTCTTTTCATCTGTTTTTCTTATTTAAAATTTCTGTCACACTGACCTCAGCCGAAGTTTTAGTTTGCCAACGGTCTAGACTTGATATTCCGTATTATTAATCCGTTCGATTACTTTGTACGGACCTTTCCGCTTGCACTGCAATCTCGGATACAATCCTTTTTCCGTGGAGAATTGTACATAATACTAAAGCTCCTTTTTGAAATCTTTCAGGATTCTTTTCCTTGATGCATGTTGTCACTCATACCCTTGGTACGTTTCTCCATAGTTTTATGTACATTTGTCAACCTCTCCTTTAGGACGAGACCCTTTGCGGGCAGGATCATGGCCAAATTTAGAAGTACTTTCATATTGCCGCACTCCTCTCTCTTCTTAAGGTTGAGCTTCATCACTTCACTAAAGAGATAGTACTTGCTCATATCCATCCATTTCTGCCAATAGTAATGTTGCTCACTTTATTACCGATTTGCGAGACTGAGATTATGGGACATTCTTCCTCAACTTTATATTTTCGTGCTCCTGAATGTCTGGTGGAGCATATATTACAGTCGCGGGCGGCGCGTTCTGGCCCTCTACAGTTATAGCATTTCCTGATACTAATTTTTTTGGCGCAACTACAACATGCAAAAGGCATTAATCCTTTAGGAATTTTGCCATTTCCAGGATTCTTTTCCTCAAATCTGGACGTTTTCTGTGTCTGAGGTCGTCTCAGGAAATGTTGGCTTTGGATTCTCATAGGTCTATCATTGAATTTTTATCCTTTCGATGTATTCACCAGACTTTCTCCAAATCCCAAATGAACTAGCAATTGGAACCACCAAACGAAACCAGGTTCTTCTGAACTTGTTCTTTCCAACAGAGTGGAGGTCTTCTCCTTTCCCTGCTTCCATGTGCGGGTACTGCATTGAAAGTTTTCCAAGGTGAAGCACTTTCATCCGGCCTACGGTATTCGCCGATACCAACGCGCAAATACATCTTCCGCAAAACCTTTCTCCCGAAAACTCCTAGTTCCTTCTCATTGGATGTTGACATCGTGCACGCTTTTGCACCACACAGCGGGACGGGGAAAATGAGCGACTTGTATTGAAAAAATAATTCTGAGAACAATGTTGACATTTATTGAAAGATATTATAGCTGTGCACTAATTTGGTTTTAGAAATAAATATGGCATAACAGAACAATTTTATCGAGTCGTCAATGTTATAACGTATGTTCAAACGCTTTCGATCATGTGTGGAACCCTGGATTGCTCTTTAAAATAAAAATGAACTTTACTTCTGCTAAAATCGTATTAGAGGGGTCGTAGCTTTTATGTAAAATACAGGAATACGCGTACAGATATCTGCACACTCAATTGAAGCCGGTTGCCTCAAGGTAATATACTTGGAACTTCTTATTGTGTTATATACTTGTAACAAATTCACTTGCGAATTTCCAACAGTTGATGAGGTATTGCTTGCAAAATATATAAAGGTTTTGGCACGGCTTTAAAATCAACGTTACCTGACTAAAACATTAATAATTATACTAAACGCACCATGGTTCATAACAAATGAAAACATTCATACTGACCCTAAAATTCGCTTTATAAAAGTAGAAGAAATAGTATATAATAAAATAATGTTTTTACTTCTATTAGTATTTTTTAAGACAGATTGCAAATAAAAGATGATAAACAAAAAAAAACATTCCCAATAAGATTTTCTTTATTTATCTTAGCCATTTTTTTCGAATCGTGCTTTTGACAGGCAGCTTAATCTTGTTTTCTTCTGTATTTCATATATATTCAATGATAATAAACATTCCCCATTAAATTTGAATTCTCTGTGTTTTTTCCTTTAAAAAGTAGGTATCCTCGAAATTGATCACCCTTTATTAACTTTGGTTCGAAGTTTGTAAGTACCAGAAGGAGAAGAAATGGACCTATCAAAATTTATACCGATCGTATCAGAATTACGACCATGCCTGTCTATTTTAACGCAAACTAATCTTTCAAGGCAGATGCACTAGAATTTCTTGGAACCGAAACTTTTTACCTTTTATCTACGTAGAAAAAATTCTTTGTTTTCTTTTTTTTACAATTTCGCTACGGAGCTAAAAGTAAAAGACGTGACTTCTTAGTTTGCCTCTTCCGCTCAACTCATCTTTATTCAAAAAAGTATCTTATGCTTAAGCTCTACTTGGCTGTGCGCGCAGGTGTATGTGTGTGAATGTGTGTTTACATGCTGTAGTTTTCTTGGTCAGCAGTTTGCGCGCTATTTTGCTACTCATCTTTAATTTACTTTAAGGTGTTGTTCTAACACTTTGGTGGGTGTAATGTGGCATTTATTCATTTAGTTTGAAGCATTTTGTTTCGTGCCATTATTAGTCTTGTAAGACTGAGAATCATGGGCTCTACTTCAGTACAGGGTGGAATGACGAGGGGGAACTGCTTGCTTGATTTTATAACGTTAGCATAGGACTTTTGACCAGTGTTTGAAATGGGTAAATTTGAAGGGTAGTAACAGGGATAATTTGTGAAAGTTAGTTACGTTTTGCTTAAATACCCTGTCTCAGTTTTGATTTTAAATCTTTATAAACCAAGCAACCTCTGTAGTTGGTCGTGTAATTGCCGCCACTATTACTGCATGAGATCCATAAGTAGATTGGTGGAGGATTGGCATTGGCGACTGTGGGAGCAGCCTTTGAATCTTTGTAGGCTCTTCCTCACATAGAGGAGAAAATCTGTTCCTTTTTAAGCATGCCAGCAGCATCAATAATGGAGCCCTCATTATTCAGTTTTTACTAGGACTTGATTTCCTCTAATTACTTACCTCTGTTTTGGCTCTATCACCTTGTTTCGTATTTGCCGCCCGCACTGGTGTTGCTACGGATGCTGCGGTGCTTGACTGCATAGCTTTTTGCGTTTCTGCTGTTCTTGTATAAATTACGGATGGAGTGTAAAAAGATGTTACATTCTTTATTTTCTCTGCTGGTAATGATGTTGATATCTTCAAAGATGTACTATTTGAATTTGCACTGCTGTTGGGTGAAAATTTGTGGGCAAACACAAATCGCTCTTTTTGGCTTGAGAATTGGCCACTCAATTCACCGTTATATTTCACTTTTGCTTCTGATTTTTTAGCTAACTTTTTCAAATGATTTCTTTATATATAAATTTTTTCGTACCTTATCAATGTTTTAAGCAGTATACTTTACAAAAACACCTCCGTTCACTTAGACCACTTGTGTGAACTCGTTGTATATAATTTGAAAGAATTAAAAAGTCAGCAAGATTGGCGAGCTAAGAAGAGAAGGCGAATTCCCTGCGTTTGTGCATAGGGTTTGGGACCAGAAAATAAGAAATAAAATCCAATTAAAAATTTATTTAAGCCTCGGATGAGAGACCCTCTTTTGATAACGAACCTAGTACACGTTTAAAGGATCACGGTTTGAGGGCATCCACTTGAAATGAACTGTCCCTTTATTGGGAAGGTGCCGTCGCCTACGAAGTACGATGGACGGAACAAGGACGGAAGAAGGTGGTTTTTTGTGAAAAACTGCAGCGACTATATAAAAGAGCGCAAACTTGGTTTTAGTTTAGTGGTGGAAGAGATACTTCGTGGCCGAATACTGGCATTTACTCCAGTTGATGAACGTCTAGCCACAATTCGTATCAAAGCGAAGTTCTTCAACATATTGTTGCCGGAAGAGAAGGCCGATGTGCAAAATATTCTTTCTATGATGTCAAAATTCTGCTAGGCGATTTTAACGCCAGGATGGACAAAAAAGCCATTTTGGCGTAATATAAGTACAATTCAATCTTCCCGACGAAACATCAACATCCTCAAGGGAACGAAATATGATTGTCTGTAGTACTAGATTATAGCACACAAACATGCATAAAGCTACATAGCTGTCGCCGGATCAAGATTTCTTCAATTTGATGTTGGAGAAAATAATACGAGCAGCAGAAATAAATAGACAATATTTTACCAATTATACAAAAACTGTCGTTTACCGATTGTATTGATATCATTTGCAATGACATTCGCACCGTAAATTCTGTTTTCTCCATCCAGGCTGAATAAAGAAGCGAAAAGAATGAGTCTGATACTGAACGAGGGCAAGGCGTAATATCTCCTTTCATCAAATAAATAATCGTCGCGACTCGGTTCATACTTTACTGTTGACAGTCATAACTTCTAAGTCATAGATGTTTCGTCTATCTAGGCATCAGCAATAACAAAACTAACAATTTCAGCCTTGAAATCCAACGTAAAATCAACAAAAGGTGCTACTTTGGGCTGAGTAGGCAATCGGAAAGTAAAGTCCTATCCCGTCGAGTCAAAACCAAACTCTACTTGTACAAGTTGCTTTCTATTCCTCCCCTGCTGTACGGTGCAAAAGCATGGACGATGTCGACATCCAATGAGATTGCACTATGAGTTTTCAAGAGAAAGGTTTTGCATTTATGGCTTCTTGCGCTTTGGTAACGGCGAATACCGCGGACTATGGAACGATGAGCTGTACGAATAAACTGTGCGAATAAAAAGACAGCGGCTACGCTGGCCAGGTCATGGCGTGAGCATATTTGAAGGAGTACTCAATGGTGGAAGCAGCGACGTGGTTTCGTTTGGAATTTGCAACTTGGCACCAAAGAGCGAAGAGAATGAACGAGCGGCGCGCTATTGTTAACTCCGTTATATTCACATAAGCATGACCTAAGGCAAAGAAGAAGAAGAAGATTGCAAAAAGATGTCTAATTGTAATTTTCTTTACCATATTAGGTAAAAAAATTTCGATTGAACGAACACTTGGATGTGATTGAGGATAAATTTTTTCAAACATAATTTTCTTCATAAAATTAGGAAAGTATGACTAATGCAAAAAGTTGCATTGGCAATCCATCGCACTTTGTGCTCCCTTTGTTCTCAATTCTTCTAATTCTAATTGCAAGTGTCAAATTTCATGTAATCTCTCTTTCAATATTTTTCTGGTTGTTCAAGAGCTCATAGGTGACGCACAAACATCAAAATGTGTATTTCGTGCATTGAATTTATATGTATCTTTAAAAAATTAATAAAATTTTAATTTTTATATATTTAATAAAGATTTTATCTCGTTGAAAAGGAGATTTATATATTGTTTCAATCGCGGTCCATCAATTGCCTGGACAACTATGACCTAAAAGGTTTTGGAGTAACATCACACCAAAAATTAAAATTTAGAATAAGAATATTAATTTCTTTGAAATTGAATTAATTTAATTTGAAGGAAAGATAAAAATATCCAATTTGTTTGTACATACATACATATGTATATGATCAACAGCAAAAAAAAAACAAATACTTTAGGATTTTATTTCATGCATTTGTCTTCTTGGTCTATTTCGACGTTCCTTCCTTTTTTAAAGGAAAAACACAGAAAATTCAAATTTAATGGGGAATGTTTATTATCATTCTAAGGAACATTCTTTCGACTGGTAACTGGCGAATGACCCACGTGATATTTTGCTCATGGCCTGAATCGAATCAGGATTGCCCGCATAGACTTTACACATTCCCCCAGGAAAAAGTCTAACGGTGTGATATTTCACGATCTTTGTGGCCAATCGACCGGGCCAAAACGTGAAATTATCTGCTCACTGAAATGATCTCTCAATAAATCCATTGATTTATGCGATGCGTGGGAGGTGGCGCCGTCTTGTTGAAACCAAATGTCGCGGAGATCGCGGTTATTATGGCGCGATAACGATCGCCATTGACGGTTACGTTCTCACCGGTATAATTTTTGAAGAAATATGGACCTATGATTCCAACGGCCTACAAACCACACCGAACCGTTGTTTTCTCTGGATGAAATAGTAGCTCTTGAATCTCTTCAGGTTGCTCTTTGTCCCAAATGCGGAAATTTTGCTTATTTACATACCCATTGAGCCAGAAATAGGCCTCATCTCTGAACAGAATCTGGCTCGAAAACGTCGGATATTCTCGGAACTTTTCAAGAGCGAAGAATGTCGCTTGGGAAAGTGGAGCGGCTCCAGTTTTTGCAAAAGCTGTATTTTGTGAGCTCTCAATTTAAGATCTCGACGTGAAATGTGTTCCATACGTCAGTCCGAGTTGCTGCGAACGGCGCCGAATCGACTCTTCACGATCTTCGTGTACACTCTCAGCTACAGTCGCTATATTTTCTTCACTGCGTGCTGGTCGTGGTCTATTCGGTAGAATATTATCAATAATGAATGCTCTGTCTCAAGATGGGTGCGCTTCGTATGCCGATTATGTTGACCATAAGTAGAGCGAAGCGCGCGAAACACATTCTTTACAGAATGTGAATTTTCGGAATAAAATTGAGTGATTTGTAAACGTTTTTTAGGCGCAGGTCTTTCCAAGAAAATTATATTGAAAGAAGTACCTCTACTTGGATCACCCTTTATAAGAGACAAAAATTTTAAAGCACGAAAATAAATAGAATCAAGCGAATGAAGTGTTCGGGTAACCCAGTAGTAATTTTTGAGTCTGTGGTAATGAATCAAGTGTTTGGGTAACCCAGAGCTAATTTTTCAAGTCTTATCGTATATTAAGGTTTGATGCATTCCATTAAGTTTTCTATTTACACAACTTTCAGAGAGCAAATTGATTTTTTGGGGAAAACATGTTTACGTTTTTCTTAATTACCCTCGGATTTCCCAAATCCTTAGAGTTCGATCCCTGGATTCCTAAATAATTGTCCAAATATTTGTTCGTTTGGCTTCTTAATTGCTGGAATTTACTCCACGTTTATTTAGTTCGCAATAATTACAATTCAATTCGCTATACTCAATGGTTTATTTTACAATTCTTTGTAACACACAATTATTTTCCGCTGCACACAGTTTAACCGTTTCTAAAAACACACAGATTACTCCAATGTTAACGCCACTGCGCTTTCTACTCGTCTCCACTCGTTTTATCTGTCCTTTGTACTTTTTATTTCCGTCGCAATATTTAGGCCACGAATACATAATATATATACACACTAAACTACTACAAAGCTAAAGAATACGTTTCTTAGAAAAGATAGAAAAGTAGAAAACGAAATAACCCACAGTAAAAGCTTACTAAAACAAGAAGTGTGCCAAAAATTCAAGCGATCTCAATTTGTTTTCCTTTGAAGCGTGGCCCTACTCAACATACATACATACTTTCCACTTGAAATACTTAAGTCTGATCAACAGCAGATCAGCGCCCCCAATAGCAGCCAAATAATGCAATTTCGTATAGTGGTACAGAAGGGAACAGTATTCGCAAAATCACACACGTAATATTAAATTAATAAAAATAAATTCGAATAAATTTATTTATTTAATGTTATATAAGTTTCCTAAAGGGATGATATGATTTCTAAGTGTCGTTCTCAAATCATCTTCTCCGATTTGGCTCACTTTCATCTGAGTGGTGCGGTAAATAAACAAAACTGTCAATTCTGGTGCGAAGAAAATCCACAAATTATTCATGAACAACCATTACATTCACCTAAATTCAAAGTTTGGTGTGGTTTTTGGTCTGGTGGAATCATCGGTCCGTACCTCTTTCGAAATTAAACTGATAGCACCGTTACTGCCAATGGAAAGCGGTATAGATCGATGGTGACCAATTTGTTATTGCCACAATTTGAAGAATTTATCTTAACAACATCTGGTTACAACAAGACGGGGCTACGTCTCACACAGCACGTGCAACAACCGAATTATTGCATGAAAGGTTTAGAGATTCTATTATTTCAAGAAATAGTGAAGTCAAAGGTCTTTAGCAATAAACAAGACTCCCCTCAAGCCTTAAAAGTCAACATTGAACGTGATGTTCATGACATACGACTTGATTTAGTGGAAAAAGTGCTCAAAAATTGGGTTCATCGAATTCGTTCCTGTAAAAGAAGTCGTATAGGCCATTTGAATGATGTTATAGTCAGTACTTAATTGTATTAATTGTACTTTATATTAAATAAAACACATTTGAATTTCCTTAACAATTAGTGCGTTTTTTTATCTTTGAAGAAATCATATCACTCTTATTGGAAAATCCTATATTTGCAGTCAGACACGCTGAGGCAATTAAACAAAATTTCACTTAGATACTAAAACGAAAAATTGTTTTTCCTCAAAACATTTTTTTAAATAAAATATATCAAACTTATACTGCCTCCGTACTGGCATTCGAGCCCAGCTTGGAACAATATTCAAAACTGTAGACAATTAATTTTTCTTATTGCGGTCGCCCATCGGCAGGGAATTTCAAGCCCTCCGAGTGTATTTCTGACATGAAATAAAACTCCTAATAAAAACCCATCGGCCGTTCGTAAGAGGCTTTGAATAAACTGCAGGGACCAGTTTTTGGTAAAAACATCAAGACGCAAAACCAAAAAATTGGAGGGGAAGCTCTGCCGAAACATGGTCATTTGCAACAAGGATGGAAAAATATCTCCAGAAGCTTTTTTTTGAGTTCAACAGATTGAATATTTTCTGCGCAAAATACGCAATGTAAAGATACACCAGTTGTTCAGCAATTAGGATAGCCTGTTAAAAGCATACGAGGCGATATTCATGACGGATGCATAACCAGAGGTCATCGAGTCAGTGGAGCAAAAATACAGTAAATGTACGGAAAGCTTCCAGAAATGTAAAGCGCAATAGCATTACAGCTCTTAACAACACTCAAACCTCAGCAAACAATAAACACAAATCTGAACTTAGCTTCAAGTAAAGTATACCTTAAACCAGGTAAAACCCACCCTCATTTAAATACTACTTTAACGACAAGAGTTTGACATCAATGCTCAATATTTTCGAATAAAAATTGCACACAAACATTTGACACTGAATTCCCAAGACCAATTTCTTGCAAGTTGCAAAAATTGCCTATCCTAAAAAAAGCCAATGTCAGAGAAAATTCACCTACGTTTACTCTCAACAGCATCACCACTCTTTACTCCATAATCAAACCCTCTCTCAAAATTTTAAACTCTAATTCAGGCCCAACTCATTGGCATTGGAAAGCGCAGACAATATGCCATCAAAGTCGGCAAGAGTAAACCAAGACCCTCAAGCTCAGAATTAGGCAGTCAACAAGGTTTCAGTACACTACTCAAGCAGTATTATAATTGGAACTATCCTCCTTCCAACAGCAATAGTTCCAATATACTTGCGGAAGAATACCACAAAGTCCGAGCACTCACAGACCAAGATTCTCAAAAAACCCTTATCACATCTCGGACCCAAAAGCCAATCAACTTGCCTACGAAGTAAACCCATAATTAATTATTTGGAATTCGAGCAGCTTTAGTCAAAACTCTATGTTCTTCAGACTTATCCTACAATATAAATACTCGAACGACAATACTAAGGATTACAACACATTGAAAGCGATACCCTATTTTTACATCGCAGACCCTGGACGTTTAAGCCCAAAATGCTCTGCTTAGCACTCTATTAAAAAGGGTTTGGGAACGGGAGGAGATTCCAGCCACTTACACCCAGTCAGAAGCCGATTTGTTTCGCGTAACTCTTCATCGCAAAACAACAACTCGCCAAACAAATTGAAAATATGTAGTGAATTTGCCATCTGCAGAATTTCCTGAGTCATATCCTTCGGGCACCCACGGTATATCAGCAACGAGAGAACACTGAACTGAAACCCGGAACTGCTCCAAAAATGTATTGATCATTGCGAAAATAGCTGACTTTGGTCCACATAGAGAACTCTTCACCCCTTGAAGTAATCAAAGATGGGAAGTATTTCTCTTTTATCTATCCTATCCTTCTATCACAAACCCGACAACAAAACAACAAAGGTCCGGGTCACTTTCAACGCCTCCCAATAATCTCACTCAGGGAACTCATTAAACGACGTGTTCCACACAGGCCCTGTAATCCCAAATGGCTCAAAGCTAATAGTCTGAACTTCCGCGAATCCACTCTCTCAAATCCCCAAACTCGCCAATAGAATATTTCAAGGTAAAAACAGTCATGTTTGGCATTAACTGTGCCCCATATTTGACAATTCGAGCTCTACATCAACTAACAGAAATTGCAAATAATATTCTACTTAAGGAAACTCATGCTCGTAATGAAACACAATCCACAATAAACTCTCCTTTATGAAAATCACGGTAAACTATCCAAAGATACTCGAAAAGATCCCGTTCCACAAAAACTCTAGGAAGACGCTGAGACGCGCTTAAAGAAACCTTCTCTTCTTCTTACCAACCACCACTCGCAAAATGAAGTACCAAGACGGAACGGAATGATACGAAAATACGAGATCCGGATTCTTACACAAACGAACTCGTTTCATGAAAACCTACCTGGCATCAAATATATTCAAATAAAATGCGATGGGTGCAGTTCTTTCCCGATTAACCGATTCAAGTCCATGGATTCTCGGATTCCTCCAAAAAGGCATTCTTCGCCTGTGTACAGTGAAAACTCCTTTATTTCAGACATACTTGCTGCAGAAACCAAGGTCTCGTTTAGAAATATGTGAAGCAGTTTTAATCGCGAAATTATTTAAGTAAGTTTCAACAGAACTAAGTTTACCATCACACGAGTTGATTCTGTGGACGGACTCGACCATTGTGTTAGCATGTTACTTGGAAAATGTACGTAGCTAACATGATATTTGATCCTATGCCTGGTCGCAATGCTAAGTGTTGACTTGTATGTGGTACCGAAAATCCAGCCGATTTTGGCACAGGACTATGCCAATCTCAAATTTTTATTCAAAATACTCTCTGGTGGAAAGGCCCTGAATGGCTTTCCAAATCTAATATAGTTTGTCATGATTATGCCCTCAATATTTATCTTCTCCAGAACAAAGGCGTATTCAGGGGCTTAATACCGTAAAATCCAACGGCATGTTGGAAAGATTATCCTTCTTTCAATAAGCCCTTAGAGTACCAGTATACGTATATCCTTTCATTCACAGTTAACAGAAATTTTAATTCCACAATAATTTGATAGACACGACACTGATATTAAATCCCATTCTCGATAACAAAGGCATTCTTTGCGTTGGTCGTATAAAATACTCATCCCTGAGCGCCACTCCATTATTATTCCAGAAAACTCGTTTTTTTTTCTATTCTATTATTAGGGTTTCTTCATACCACAATGGAGTTAAAGATGTGATGGTACAATGGAAATGGTAAGAATCGAGGCAGTTCTCAATTCCAGACCACTCTCCGCTGTGTCAAGCAACCTTCAAGCACTTACACCTGGACATTCTCTGGGCGGCGCTCCATGGTCATCAATACAGAAAGCCAATGCCAAGTAATTGCACAAATGATACAAATCGGAAAGAAGGGAGCGCGACGTACAAGAAGGTGATTTAGTTGTAATCAGAGATGATCTACTTTCCATAAACATTTTACATAAAAATCTTACACTTATACATTCACTTATCGAATATAACAAATAGCCTATGATTGAGTAATCTATCAGCTTATTAAATTTAATAACACAAGTGAATTTATTCGACATTAAAATTGAATATATAACGTTTAGAAGAAAAATAAATACTCTTACATTCCACGCAAAGAGGGCAGAAATTATAGCCCAAAATTAAACAACGCATATTAGACCAAAAATATTTCGATAGAGCGAACACTTGAACGTCATAAGGAATGCGTTGTTTTAAATATTTTTTTTTTCATAGTATTAGACACGTATGGTTTAGAAGGTTTTTGAGTAACATCACACCAAATTTAAAATTTAGAATAGGTATATTTATTTCTTTAAAATATACTTCTGTTTTAATTTTAACGAAATATATAAATTCCCGTTTTTAATAATTAAATTAATTTTCAAATATTTTTTTGTTGAAAACTCGTTGTAACCTTTTATTGTCATATAATACAAATGTCATTAAAAACAAATACTTCTGACAGCAAGGCATAACAAAATACGTGTGAGCAGCGACGCCATTTAACCTTTTTTTCGGCAGATTGTTGGAACGTTTTCGAAACATCGAATTCCTGAATTCCTACTCCAATATCTAGCCTAATACTTAATATATTACGAATTATAATAACTGGCTTTAGAATTCCTGGTGCGATGCGTATTTTCATAGACCATCTTTGCATCATTGTTTTTACACTGAGTATGAATACAAAATTATTGAGCGTACGATATCCTCTTCTCTTCAATTTGTGATTTTTCAAAAATTTTCACAGGTAATGAGCGTACTTAAAGAATCTTTTAAATTCTTTTAGCGATGCGAAAAACGTCAACTTGTAGTTATAGAATACGAATTGTTTCAGTTAGCTTAGAGTCATTCTTCTTTAAATTCATGTTTTCTTTTTCTAGAATTTTGCCAAAAATAAATGCTAGACAAATTTTGTGGGAAACATAATAGAGGTTAAATGTCATAAAGTTTTTACATTGCTTTTTTTAGTAATTGGATTTCCTAATCGTATTCATTAGAAGAATATGTGATTCCAAATGACCACTTCGAATATGATGCATATTCGTCTATTATCGGACTTATCTGTTCCATCTCAGCAAATATGGTTTCGGTATTTGGGTGATGAATTGGAGATCATGCAAATTGTTTTAGGGAAAGTCTTAATCTTTTTCGAAAACCTTGGTTAACGTTAAAACTTTTTTAAATATAACTATGATTTATAGTTTAAAATCGGTTACTTAAATTAAGCTTCAATAGAACGGTCATTTATTAAAATTGAAACCATACTTTTTTCGCAATAATAAGAGTTTAAAAATTCATATATATGTATCTCTCCTAATTTAAACTTAATATCTTCCTGAAAAACGTGTTCTTTAAAATTTTTGGAATAAGTCCAAAAAATGAAATGCAAAGCTCTCTTTGTTTTTCATTTCTTCGAATTCTTAAAAAAATGTTTATTTGAATCTAATAGTATGACGAAACACAATTAGCTCTGCATATATTTAGTATTTAACAAATTCGCTGAAATATTATTGTTGTATGTATACGAGTATGTATATCATATGATATGTAACTCACACGCATTTTGCTCTAATTTTTCATCACAACCGCCCACTAAACATTTCATGCTTGCTTCAAGTTTTTAAACGTGAATTTTGGTAAACGCTGAATTAACGACGTCTGAAAATCACTGAAATAGACACATCAATACATTAAAAAGAAAATGTGCTCAAACTGATTTATGTAAATTCATGAAAAATTAAAAATTTTTGACATTATTTATACATTCACTTCATATGATACGAATTATTAAAGTAGCTAGGTATAGAATTTTTTGTTTAAAATTTAAGTAAATTTAAGACATTATTTCTTTCGAAGCCTATAATAAATTATTTAAACATGAATCTTTCTCAAAACATCAGTAATGTACAATCCACAGAAAGTAGTCTAGCGGTATTAAATCACAAGATCTTGGAGACCAATTCACAGGTCCAAGCGTGTTTTTCAATAAATCTATTATGGCACGAGCTGTGTGACATGTTGCGCCGTCTTGTTGAAACCACATCTCCTGGACATCATGGTTATTCAATTCAGGAATGAAAAAGTTAGTAATCATGGCTCTATACCGATCACCATTGACTGTAACGTTCTGGCCACCATCGTTTTTGAAAAAGTACGGACCAATGATTCCACCAGCCTATAAAGCGCACCAAACAGTCAGTTTTTCTGGATGTAACGGTGTTTCAACATACACTTGAGGATTACCTTCACTCCAAATGTGGCAGTTTTGTTTGTTGACGTAGCCATTCAACCAGAAGTGCGCTTCATCGCTAAACATCGCTAAAATGGACGTAGTGCGCGATACGTTTTCTGCACGGAACCATTATTTTCGAAATAAAATTGCACTATTTGCAAGCGTTGTTCAGGCGTGAGTCTATTCATCATGAATTGCCAAACCAAACTGAGAAAAAATCTCTTGACAGCTGTTAAATCGGTCGCCATCTTGAAAAGTAATGCCAATTAAAGTTCTATACCTCTATAAAAAAAACCGTTTATATATATATATGTAGTAGTACCAAAGTAGCGCCAGTAAAAACAATTTCTTTACCGCGATTAGAGTTATGTGGGGCGCTACTACTAGCAGAACTAATTAATGCTTTACTCACTCCCACAGCTAGATGTTTCTCAACCAGTGGTTTATAAGTGGACAAATTCTACCATCGTCACTTCATAGCTACGGAAGTCCCCTTTGCTGCTGGGCTACCTTCGTAGCAAATCATGTGGCAAAAAATCGAAGTCTAACGAGTTCTTCATAAAAATCATAAAGAGCTGCTCATAAAAATCGAAGGCGGCATAGAATAAACTGTAGATCCCTCCATTTGTTGGAAAAAACATTAAGACGCAAAACCACAAATTGCGTCCAAACATCGCTTCAGCGGTTACTAAGTGCCAATATGTATACTACTATACATATATATAGTAGTACCAAAGTATCGCCAGTAAAAAACAATTTCTTTACCGCGATTAGAGTTATGTGGGGCGCTACTACTAGCAGAGCTAATTAATGCTTTACTCACTCCCACAGCTAGATGTTTCTCAACCAGTGGTTTATAAGTGGACAGATTATACTATCGTCCCTTCATATTTAAGGAAGTCCCCTTGCTGCTGGGCTACCTTCGTAGCAAATCATGTGGCAAAAATCGAAGTCTAACGAGTTCTTTTGGATGGAATCATGTGGATTCTAACGACAAACCTGCAGATCTGGGTAGACCTCCATTCGAATGGCATCAAAAAACAGATGAAACAATAGGAACAGAGTTGAAGCAGAAGATTGTTAGATCCCATAAAGCACAAATTGCGTACGTCGAAGATTTTTAGGAAAGATTTTACGATCTTTACCTAGCTTTGAGGATAGTTTCTAGGATTTTTCAGTTTTACCGCAAAACGCATCCAGCATCCATCTTCAAAAGAAATTATAGAAGCAAAATTGCGTTTAATTCTTCTGACGCAGAAGCGGTGTTATTCGAAACCAGTGAGCACCAAGAGCTCCATAAGTACCCTCAACCCCTTTGTAGCTAGGGATGGCAGGCGGTAGACTCACGGTGGTATCATTGTCATACAATGAACGCTACCGCATCATTTTAACCTAGGATTGCCAATTTTATCGCTTCCTTTTCAAGTTCTTACACTTGGTTTCACTACATGGTAGAAATCAGGTAGTCTTGAGGCTCGTGAGGTGCGAATATTGGATCGTGAGGATAAAAGGTTTGCTTAAAACTATTATTCATAATTGCAAGGTTTGTCTTATTTCTATAAAGAGGACAAGAGAGCAACTTATCGCAGCGCTTTCTCCAGAACGAACAAACTTATTTAGGCTTTTCACCAATACCGGCATAGACTTTACAAAACCATTCGACATTAAGAACTTCACCGAGCATGTCTGATTGCAAAAGGATATCTAAAAGAGTTGCACAAGAGAGTAAAATGGCAGTCAAAGAGGACAATCTCCCTCCAAACGAGTGGCGACTTGTCAGAGTGGATAGAGTTTCCTTACAGCCGGACCACTGCGTTCGAATGATGGAAATACTCACGACACGCGGTCTAATAAAAAGACAGATAGTGAAATTAGACATGCTTCTTGTTGTAAGACCAACTAACGAATCTTCTCCTTTCAGAAAATTACAAAACGGTTCGAAGATTTCAGAAAATTATCACCGTTGCCCGATCTGCAAACACAACCACCGGCTACTATTTTGCAGGCAGATGCACCGTTTGGAACCAGCGGAGGGACTCCGCGCCGTCCTCCTTTATCGTCACAGTGCCAACTGCCCGCCGTCAAGCCACATGGCCAGCTGCTGTACGTCGATAAGGATATGCGAACGATGTCACGAACGACACCACAGTCTCCTCCACCTTTGAGAAATGGAAGACGTATCTCAAATCCACGACACGTCAGGCGTTCGGCACAGAAGACAAAACTATCCTTACCGGGCCCAAGCGTTGACCGAGTCCAGTGATTAAGAAGAGCCCGAAATAAACACGAGCACCGATGACCTGGGCAAAGTTACGGAACAGGCAACTAGTTACAGCAATTCAACAATATTCAGGCCGCCGCTATCGAGTATCCGGTCGGTCATCCAGCGGACAATCCAGCCCACCCCAGGACGACGGGCACGATAACAAAGACGTCGCAATAATCAACAACACCGTCGTAGAATACTGAGAGAAACGCGCGAGCGAATGAGAGCACCCGCGCAGAGAAATGCTGCTCAATCTGTCCTTACGCCGACGATAATGGTAAAAATGGAAACAAACGGCCGTCTACACAACATTCGTGTCTTCACTGATCCCGCGCAGCCAACATCCACCATCTCTAAAGATATGGCTAATCGGCTCCAAGTGGGATCAAGAAACCACAACGATCTGGGGATGCTGACTTTGAAAGGTTGGCGCGAAAGGCTACACACCCGGCCAAAGGTATTGCCATGTCTCACGAAGATAACACCAGAACGTACACTGGACCCCATATTGGTTTTCGAATTCAACAATCTAAGATTGGCTGACACGTTCTTCTATAGGACAAGCAACTGTTTTTTTGTGTTAGGTGCTGATATATATGCAGCGATCCTGAGACCAAGATCAATGCCTTCAACGCCAACAAGGCCAGCCGCACAGGATACAAAATTTGGCTGGGTGCTATCCAGCACTGCACCATTTTATGGATCACCAATGAAGACTAACAACTACTGTAGTGCTAAGCCAAATAAATTTTGAATTTTTTTTTTTCAAGAATTATTGTTAATTATACTTGTTGAATTGTGAAGGGAATAACTTGTATTATTCTTATTTATATATCATCAAATTCACCAAGAGATGTCGCTGCTACTAAGGCCAATGTATACAACTCTTAAAATTTATGGGAATAGTCCCGTTTTCAGATTTCCACCTTCCGTGGAATTTTCAAAAGACAATTTCTGCCCATCTTACGTTATCTTTATTCTTTCAACCCCGAAAGCTACAACATCTCTGGTGAGTACTTCGCTTCACTTTTATTGTATTTCATATCATCTTTGGTTCAATAAATTTTTGCATTGAAATTAATATCCGTTTGCAACGTTGTTTCAATCGCTGAGGATTTGAAGAATAAAAATTAGGTACATTCTAGTTTTTCAGTTTTCTGAAGGACTTGCCGGAATTTAAGAGGAATTCCGTCCTCAACTCATCTCGACAAGAATTACAAAACACGGCGAATTTAACAACTTAGCGAATTAAACTTTTTTCATAAGATTATTTCGCTTCAGTGTGAAGACTGTCAAAATGTTTGTCTATGTTTAGATTTTTTTTTAATTAAATTTAATTTAAATTTCTAATTGTAAAAGTGAAAATTTTCAAATAGGGTTGGTGATTTTTTTCCAAATCAAAAAATATGAGCCGTTATGTTTTGTGTAAAAAAAAGTAAACCTGGAGTTGGATCATTTTTCCAAACTCCACAATACGAAGAATGATCTGCACTCAGTTGCCGTGTTAGCTAAAGGGAATTTTGAAAAAAGTGATTTGGTATGTGCACACCGTTTTTCGTCTGCGGATTATGTAATGGGACAAAAGAGAGCAACTTTACTGCCTAAAACAATGCCAATACCACTGCCAAGCTCAACTTTTATTCCGCCTTTTATGAGTATAAAGAAAAACAGCAAGAAAAGTAAAAGTTGGGTTGTTTCATAATTGATATCGGTTTTTCAATATTCAATTTTTGCATAACCTTTCGTCATCGTTAGGTAGGTTGAAAATTTATAAGGTCTCTTTTCAATAACCTGATCCGAATGGAAGGATTTACCATTGAAATGATTTTAATGGAAGCGAAATTGGGCTTTTCTAATTTTTTGCGGGTTATCAAACGTGTGGGATATGGAGCTATGGTGATGCAACATTTAGCCTTTGCGATTGCCTACTTGAGATCGGCTTTTATGATATCATAATAAAATTGTGACAATTGATCAAAGAAGATAAAAGAATTCATAATTCTGTTCACTGAAAGCAGATCAAAGAGCAAAATAATTTTTTTTTCTTATACAGGTGCAAGGTGTGAGACTATTTCAACCTCTAACAAAAACTCAACCTGAGTAAATTTTTATTGTTTCATCTCTTATATACTATTTCTTGATTCAAATCTTTCTTAACTGATTATATGTGTGTGTA
Organism: Neoceratitis asiatica; assembly: GCA_030068015.2. NCBI lineage: Eukaryota > Metazoa > Arthropoda > Insecta > Diptera > Tephritidae > Neoceratitis > Neoceratitis asiatica. The sequence goes on from CM061529.1 coordinate 14,876,984, forward strand.
TGTATGTTAATATAATAAACAAGTATGTATCATTTATGAATGTCTTTTAACACTTACAAGTAATGGTTTTTGTCAACATTACATTAAGGGAATATTATATGTATAATGTTTGTAAACAAAATATGCATCAAAAGGATCGCTAAATGATCTTTAACCTTTCATGAGACAGTAGTTTAGTACATATTCATATGTTTGTATATAATGTAAGCCTTTTCATCGGCAGTACTAGGTGTAAATATGTTTGTATGTATACATGAAAGTGATAAATGTATATTACTTTTATATAAATGCGCTATTTCTTAAGCATCTAGATAAGTAAGTATTGTATATTTGAACAAATGAAATGGATATGTGTAGGATTGTATACTATTACACAATACTAATTCAAGAAGACTGAGAGAAAAGATTATAAAATTCTAAAAGTACTAAAATAATTTTTTATTTTATTCAGTTCAGAATATTGCGAGTTGCGGACTAATCGAAAAATAGTATTATGTTTATACCATAATTAAATATAACATATTATTTCAATTTAACTTAATAATTATGAAAAATTATATAAATAACAACTGTCACCAAGGCATTACAAGAATTTAAAGAAGTCCGGCAAAACTAGTTATCTCTTATGACCGTATTCTAACTCGGCAATTGTAGTATAATTTTCGTGTATTTAACTCGTGTTTACGCACGCACTCTTTGTTCTTTTTTATGAATTGTATACATGAAATTTCCAACGCATAATCGTGGTATTAGTGTACTTAGACTTTCTCAATTTTTAATGTCAGACTGAGATGAAAAAATATTAATTCTAGGAAAAATATGTTCCTATTCAAAAGCTCCACCCAAATATTTTTTTACACTTTAAAAGGCAACTAACTAAGATCTTTAAAATTCAATAAACCTATAAGATAAAAGCAAAAACTCAGTTTTTTTAAATATTTTTAAAGGAAGCCAAACTGAAAAAATATCAGATCATATATTGGTGTAAATATTTTCAGTAAATAGAAATTTAATATTTATACAGGGAAACATGAATTTCTATGTTATGTTTACAATAATTTAATTTTCTTAAAATAGATGTACGAGGTATGTTCAAAGGAAAAGGAGAATTTAGATTTTTTTAAGTACTTATTTATTCATCAATATCTATTTTGTCCCCTTCAAAGTAATCCCCCTCGGATATAATACACTTGTTAAATGCGCTTTTTGGTATGGCCATCAGCTCTTTTTTCGATTCTGACTTGAACTCATCAATTGGGGGAAAACGCTTTCCTTTCATTGGTTTCTTTAGTTTTGGGAATAGGAAGAAGTCGCAGGGAGCCAAATCTGGTGAATACAGTAGTTGAGGCATGATTACGGTTTTGTTTTTGGCCAAAAAAACACGAATAAGCATTGATGTGTGAGCTTGTGCATTATCGTTATGCAGAATCCACTATTCCGATCGTTTGAGCCGTATTACTTTACGCTAACTACTTCCTTGTAGTATTCCTTATTAACTGTACGACCTTTTGGCAGGAACTCATGATGCACCACACCATTGTAATCAAAGAAAATAGTGAGCAAAACCTTTACATTTGATCGAACTTGGTGTGGCTTTTTCGGTCTTGGCTCATCTGGCAGCTTCCATTTGGATGATTAGGCCTTGGTTTCGACGTCATAACTATATACCCACGTTTCATCACCATTATTAACGGTTTGAGCAAACCCGGATCGTTTTTGACGTCATTCAACAACTTCTGAGCGATACTAATGCGGCATTGCTTTTGCTCAAAATTTAGCATTTTCGGAACAAACTTCGCTGCCACATGGCATGAGCCGATTGATATGCCAACATCCTCTGCAACTTTCCTAGTAGTGATTCTACGAATTTCAATACCAGTTTTTTCTTTGCTTCGATGTTTCCTTCGCTTGGACTCACCGAATGCCACAGTCAACATTTCAAGTGCCTTGGAGCACTTTATTCTATTTTTAACGCATAATTTAATACATGTTCTTTGATTTGATTGAAATTTTACAGTATTACTTATGATTAACAAAATGCTAACTTTGCACATCCGCACAAAAAGGTATTGACAAAATAAAATTCGTTAAATTAAATGTTTTATATGTTTTAATATTTAATTAAACCAAACGGAATTCAAGGAATTGTTAATTTTGTAATCAAAACGAATTTTATAGTAAACATATTAGGGTAATTTCAATATTTTATATAATATTAAGTTTTTACTAAAACACCCCCACCGTTAGTTTGAGGCTCCGACGAAATGTGCAATATAGACATTTTACTTTTTAGCAAGTGCAAAAATTCAGTAAATTTTAATGAATATTTTGAATAGATTGTGCCTGTTTTATTTGTTCTATGTATAAAGTTTCTAATTTAGGGTTTGACAAGGTTTCGTTTTCTAGTGGTTTTTCTTTAATTTTTGTAATAAAGTTTGGTAAAATGAATTTGTCGTAGGTTTTTATCTTTATGTTATAATATGTTTTGTTTAGTGCTTTGATTTCGCAGTACTCAAATTTTATTAAAAAATTTACTCTTATTTTGATGCTTATTTTGTTACAATTGTGTTCTATATCTGAGTAGAAGTGTTTGAATACAAGTCTTCGTTCGACAATTTCTGATATCTGTGTTTCGATAACAGTTTGCATATTACATTGTGCCTCTTCAAAGTTTATAATACTTGATAAACATTCGTCTGATAGTCTGATAAGGGTTTTTTTCAAATTGTCTTTAATGTTAGTATCAAATACATCATTTTTTGTATTACGAATAGTTCATACGTACTCAAATTTATAGATTTATTCTTTATGTTTGGGATTGGCTCAAATATTATTTTTCACAAAATATTTTTTGAATATTGAGGTAATTGGATAATAAGTATTATGTTATTATCCTGTAGTGCTACGGCTATTTGGTATTCGTTTAACTGTCGAAGTCGTTTATTAAGTCCAGTTCTGTTTTGGTAAATATGTCTGAGGGAATTATACCTAGTTTACAGAAAAATATTATCTGTCAGATGTCATCTATCTGGTTGCATAGGAGTGAAATATCTTTATTTATTTGGTAGATATTTTGCAAAAACTTTATTTCACCTTCCATATTTAATATTTTATTTGGCAAGTAGTCTGTTAGTTTATTTAAATAATTTCCTATTTGTGTCTGTTTTTCATTTATGTGATTAGTAATATTTTAAATATGGGAAGAGATTACGTCGTTTATTATCGTAAGGTTATTAATTCTGTCTGTCCAGTTGTTTTCGTTTTCGTTTAAAGAATTTAAAGAATTTCTAATTTCTACTTCGTCATCATTATCGATGGATCCAGTCCTTTCCCTAAAATGTTTATCAGTCCTCATTTATGCTTAAATTTTCTTTTACTATAATAAAAACTTTAAGTACACTGTCTGTTTGTTGTTGTGCTAGTAGTGCTATGGTGTTGTCATATGTTGTGATATTTATAACATGTAATATTTTATTGTTGTGTTCAATGACTTTTATTTCATCAGTCTTAACTGGTATGCAGCCAATGTTGTTCGTAAGGTCCTGTATGTCGATCGTTTGAGTACTTGCAGTGGATATCAGGGTCAATAACAGTAATTGGTAATTCATCTGAAATGTGATTTTTATTAAGATTGATATTTTTTCCTTCGTTTGATGTGTGCTTTATAATATTTAATCCTATCTTTTTTTTTATTACATAGTCTTCACCTAATTTACTAGTGACTATTTTTCTGTGTTTCCTGTGGTTCTTGCCTCCTCTAATTTCCCTAACATAATTAGTTCCTTCTTTTAATTCCATATCGGATCTATTTGTGCTTATCTTGTTTAAATATTTCTCTTTTTAATTTTCTTAAAGTTAATTCTTGTATTACAGGGAACCTGTCTTTATGCACCTTTCTATTCAAGAAATCGATTGATTTGATTTTTATTGTACTGAATTGGTGGTGTTCTAGAAGCCTATTATTCTTATTATTTTTTCTTCCACGGTTTCCGTTTTGCTTTTTTTGTTATGCCTCAATAGTCTTATGTGTTTGTTTATTGTATTGTGAAGGCGTTCGTTGTCCGCGTTAAAGGTATAGTTACTGTTGAAAGTGTAGTGTATGTAGAAGTCTTCTTCGGTTAAGAATTGCTGCATTGGTATGGCTTTAAATCCCAACTCGTTATCCACTATTATTTTCCCAATTTTTCCATATGAGCTAATATACTGAAGTAATTTTGTTTTGAATTCTATCCATGTTCGTCCGTTAATTTTATTTGTAATTCATCGTCATGAACAGTTGTTTTTCTAACGTATAAAAGACATCGATATGAATAAATTCGAGAGGTTCTAAAGGCGTTTCTGTTAGTTTGTAAGGCAATTTAGGTGGTCTCCTGTCATATTATTCTAGATTGCAAATTTCACAGTTATTCATGGATTATGTTATTTTTAACTTTAAGTTTGGGTTATAAATTTGAGTTTTTAATTCTTCAAATACCGCTTGAACACCCCTATGGTTTTTATCGAAATGCTCCATTTCAATGAGTGTGGTCAGCTTATTTTTATCCTCTATTTCTTTGAGTAACTTGGTGTATCTTATTATTTTAAATTTGTTATTATTTGGATAGAGTTCTTTGTAAGTATTCCTTATCACGTCAAAAAGATCATCATCTATGAGGACTGTGTTTAGTTTATTCGGGTTGAAATGGTTTTTTTTAAATCGGTTTTGAAGTCTCTCTATCGAATTCTTTGACGCCTATGATTTTTCTATTATTTTTGAATATTCTCTCAATTTTAATTCTAGCTGAATCTGAGTAGATCTTCTTGATAATGATTTGGTTCTTTAAGTGCGGTTGAGTTTGATTCTAATACGTTTACGCTAATTGATGTATATTTTCTTTCATAATCGAATTCAGAGAGTTTAAGCCTCCACCTTACGAGCTTTTTATTAGGCTATTTAATAGAAAAAAGCCAGGTTAATGGCTTATGGTTGGTTTCTATGATGAATTTGCGCCCGAAAATATATGGTCTGAAATATTTGATGGCTCATCTGATAGCCAAAAGTTCTTTTTCAATCATACCCTTGTTTCATTCGTGCTCGTTTAGTGTACGATTTGCAAAACAGATGGTTATCCTGTGATAAGACGGCGCGTAAGGCGAAATTGCTCACATCTGTTGTTATAGTAAATATTTTTGCAAAATCTGGGTATGTTAAGATTTGTTCGTTTATTAACAAAGTTTTGAGGATACTGAAGTCTTCCTGGTATTCTGGATCGGATATTTTTTGTTTTATCTTCTTTCTTTAAATGTCTGGTCATTGGTTTGCGATAATCAAATAGTCTCTGATAAATTTCCTATAAAAAGGAATGTTGGCACCTGCCAAGTTTGTCCAACATCTCATCGATATATGGGATTGGATATTTGTCGTCCACCGTTACTTAATTCAGTTTACGGTAGTCTATGACAAGTCTCCACTTGGTCTCGTTGCTGGCATCGACCTTCTTAGGCACGATCCATATAGGAGCAGAGTAGGGTGAATTACTGGGTCTAAATATTTTATTTTCAAGCATTTGTTGGATTTGTGTTTTTACCCCTGTCTTATGTATGTTTGGATAGCGGTAAGATTTTGTGAATATTGGGACAGTATTAACCGTATGTATATTATGTTTTATAGCGGAAGTAAAAGTATGTTTAGAATGTTCTTGGTAAAATATATCTGAATATTTTCTTAAAATTTTAAGCAATCCCGCTTTATATTTGGAATTTGGTATTCTTTGCATAGTAATAGGTCTTGAAAATAGATTTCTTCTATGTTTTGATTTTCATCGTTCTTGTCTTTATAGATATCTTTTGGTTTTCTGTTGTATTTTTCTTCAATGAGGGACAGGGTAAAATCACCAAATTGGATATTTTTATTTTTATAGTTTATACATGCTTCCGGTGGAATTAATAGATCGTTCCCTATTAGTCCATCGTAGTAGTCGTGAAACTTCATTATAAAGAATTTAATGAAGTAAAGTTTTTTACCAAATTATGCGAAAGTTTTAATTTTTGCCTTTTGTTTCAATTGAGTTTTATTTATTAGGGGTTTAAAGAAGATGTGGTTGGTTTTGTACAACCATTTAGGGTGGTAGATTCCGGGATTCACAATTGAATTGGTTGCACCAGTATCGATAATGAATTTGAAATACCCTAACTTAGTCTTTATTTTTATATATGGTAAGTACTCGAGGCTGGTGACGGAAAATTTACTCCTGTTAGTTCATGATTGTTTATATATATTGGCTCAGGAGGTTGTTGTTGTTGGTATCTATAATCTTAGAATCCTTATTGCCTTGGGTATTGTCTTGGGAAGTTTCCTGTGTTAGGAAGAATTTTGTTGGTTTGAAAAGTTGTGGAAACGTTGTGGTGAAGGTCGCGAATTATGTGAGTAATGCTGTGGATTAGGTTGTTTATGGGAATTTTGGAAACGTTGTGGAGGGTACCGTGAATTTTGTAGTAAGTTTGGTGAATATTGTTGGTTTCGTGAATTTTGAAAGTGTTGTGGAGAATATCGAGAGTTTTGTGGAAGGTTTTGTGAATGTTGTTGGAGGTGACGTCTCTGCTGCATTTGTGTGTTAGTCTTGTATTGTTTTCGCGTCTCAAACTTGTTTCTATTGAATGGCTGAATATTGTATATACTTATATGTGCATAACCTGCTTCAAATAATATATTCATTTCTTCTTCTAAAGAATTTGGGTTACGACATACCAAGATTGTTTTCATGGGTTCCGGTATTTTGGCTTTAAAAAAATTTAGGGCTGACTGAGAATTTTTGCGTGCAGATAATTTACACTGTTTTGTTCTTTACCAAGTATAAAAGCGGTATTGTTATTGAGTCTTCTCAATATTCTTTAATTTCTTCGTAGAAATCAAAGCTGTTAGTCTTAAATGTTGGGGCCCTAAGTGAATCAAAAAGTTCTTCACAACTTAACCTCTCTCCAAAGTTGTTTTGAAGCACTGTTTTATATCTGTCCATGAAGTAGCTTGGCAGTTCATCTGGATTACTTCCCTAGCTTTATTATTTAATTTGCTTTTTATGAGGCCTTAGAAGAACGCCTGGGAAAGTGCGTCGTATGTTTGTAAAATTGGATGTACTCTGTCTATTAAAGTAATAAATGTATTTAGGCCATTTTTATTTCCTGAAATCAGGGAGGGTGCCTAAATATTTTAAAGGTTCAAAAATAATTTCAGCAATATTCTACGTTAATGAAATATTAAAACGAATTTATTACACAGGTTTTTTTTTAAATGAGCACGTCTGGTATATTTATAAGGTTTTATAGAAAATTTATTAAAACCCCTTTTTGTCAAAAAAAACTTTATTTTATTCTTCTAAAAAGTAAGAAAATAAGCTAAGAAATTTATTTGAATACATGACGGTGTTTCGTTGATTGTTGGATGGTGTATAATTTTCGACGATTTGGTTTAAGCCGTGATTAAGTTGCTGATTCCAGGAATAAAGGAAAACACTTTCTGCTGTCTGTTTTGTCTTTTAATAGTTGCTTAGATTGGCACTTATAAAAAATTTAATTTTTAGCTTTAGAACACTATACTACTACAGCATTTTTATTTGTCTTGATATGGTCGCACTTTCTGTCCAAGTAAAAAATTTGTTTTTGTTTTAGGACATTATTTTTGTGTATTTATTTTTTTGCTAGTCCTTAAATTTTTGTTTATTGATATAGTTGTATTTTCTGCATTTGTTTATAAAAGAAGGTTTTTTGTTTTAAAGACTCTGTTCTTAAATTTTTATTTGTTGATATAGTTGCAACCTTTTTTATAATGAAAAGATTTTTATTTTTAAGACACTGTTCTTATTTGTTGATATAGTTGCACAGTTGGTTTAGTTTATAGTAAAAATTTATTTTTATTTTAAGACACTGCTCTTTTATATCGCACTGTGTGTTCTTGTTAAAAAATTTCTTGTTTTTGGGACACTTTTTAAGTAACTTCAATAACTTTATATTGGATTTTTTTAATATACTGTTTTAAATCACTGTTCCTTTATATTTATTAGTTCTTAGATATAGTCGCATTTTTATAATTTTTGGGACACGTTTTAAGTAACTTCAACAATTTTATTTCCCTTTTTATACTTTATTATTATGCTCTTATGAGACTGTCAGGTTTTGATATTTTTCGATCCAAATTATGTGAGGTTTATTAGGAGCACTTTCCTCAACTCTCTCACCAACGGATAGATAGAGAATGTCCATGAATTCATTTGTGGAAATTATCTTCTTATTGATTCTGGGGAAAACAGTAAAATTCAAAAGTTCAAAGTTCAAATACAATATCACAGATTCAATAATTGAACAGTTTCTTCTCGTTTCCTAAACTTAAATTTAGACGTTCTGTTTTAACTTTCAATTTGCATAGCGCAATCCTCTTACTTTACAAAGTTATGTCGTTTCGATTTAACTAATATTTTTTGGAGATAATTGCTTTGCTCTTTTTGATCGCTTAGTCTCTCTGCAGATTTGTTCAGTCTTTCCAAATGCTGATTTATGAATTAAAATGATTCTCTTGTTCTCAATACACTCAACCCTTTTTTGCTAAAGTTTTTCGTGTATTTTCAATGTCAAATATATTATTCTCGACCAGTTGCATGTTGTTGTCTTTTAGTACAGATTTAAGGTCTGACCAAACATGTTATTAATTAAAAATTATGAATATTTATAGCCCTTATAGATGGGGGGCCTAGTGAGTTTAACTCCTCTACTAGGCCGTCACAAAATATGCTAACAACGGAAACCAAACATCCACATAAATTGCCTAAATGAATTAGATTTTCTTAAATCTGCTTGCTTTCCATTTTTCCTGTTTGATCATCTGCAATACTTCATTAAATTTAGTTTAATTAAATTAATTTAGAAGTAAAAGAAATTCAAAAAATTGGATATTATATTATTTGCCAGAAATATTTTCTGTTTTGGGACGAACACAGACATCGCTCAGGTACTTTTTATTTAAATAATCTTCGAAAAAAAAAATTGAAAATAAATTTTTCTAATTGCGGTCGCTCCTCGGAATGTCAATCCATCCGAGTGTATTCCTGGCATGAAACACACCAATTATTTGATGAGGAGCTCGGCCGAAAATCGAATCAGCGGCAACTATATAAATTGATTTTAACTGTTATTGGGCTATTGTTGGTATAAATGTCAGTGTTTTAGCAAAGACACATTGAAAAGGATATGACCTGAAAGGCCACGTTAGGTTCCATGAAGTCAGGGAGGGTTCCAAGAAATTCTAAAATATGACTACGTGTTTTAAGGATGCTCCCCAAAGTTGCTTTAAAATAAGGATGGTTCGTTCTAAGCTCAAATCATTTTCATCATAAAACCGCTGACAACTCCAACCAGATAAATTAAATTAACTGCAGCGTTATTTAAATATTGCGCTATGCAGTATATTACAAAACACTGCGCCTGGTTTGATACTGAGTAAGTAGCGTCAATCATTGAAACTACAAAATTTTCGTTAATATCAAGTGGGTTAACACTATATATGTATACTACACACAAGAATAATTTTGATATGAATATATCATAGTAATAGTTTACGGTTAATCAGTATATTTTAATTGAGTAAAACTGATAGACGCGGGAATGAATAATTAGAAATCACACCTGTTTTCAAAATATGATTTGCAGATACATCTATCATTTCAACTGAGTTATTGAAAATCCAGTTGAATTCCACCAAAGGAGGGTTTGCATCAACGGTACATTTTATGTTCACATTTTCCTGTTTTGCAACTCCATATATTTTCCGTTGATTCAATGAACAAATAGGTGCATCTGTAAATATATATGCAGAATTATTATTTTTATTAAACTTTCTAGCCATGTATACAATATTATTTTATTTTAATTATAGCCTATGCTTAATATAACTTCAAGGTAATATAATATCTTAAAACCAAACCACAAGGAACGGTTAAAGCATAACATAGCATGCCTTACTGTTTCAGTTGTACTAAAACATAATATATGAGTAATTGAAGACCTATTTATATCCAAAAGAACAATTTATTTATAATTTACTTGAAGATAAATATAAATCGTTTTTATGGTTCGACTAAGTTGAATTTGGTACTTACAAACCTTTTTGCTTAGATTAATATGGGGAATGCTCTTTCTTCCAGGAAATAGCCAGTGAACCTGGAATGGATCTACCCGTAAAAGCCGTATACAGAAAAAATAATATCATGAAATGATGTTATTACAATAGTAATTATAGCGGAAGTAAAATATATGTTCGTATACAGTGTTATGATGAAAAATTACAGAAGCTTTGATTTTTTTATATATTCACTTCGAAAAAACACTTTTCATCCATTCAGACGATATGACTTAGCCAGCGTTGCCGCTATCTTTTTATTCCCTGAACTATGTCAATGTCGTCGTATAACGTACAGCTCTTCGTTTCATCGTCTGCGGTATTCACCATTGTCAATGTGCAAAGAACCGTAAATGTTCCGGAAAACGTTTCTCTTGAAAACTGCTAGTGCCGTCTCATCGGATGCCGACGTCGTCAAAGCTTCTGCACCGTTTAGCAGGGCGGAAATAATGAGCGAGTTTGATTTTGATTCATCGAGAAAGGATTTTACTTTTCAATTGTCTTCTCAGTCAGAGTACCTATAGGAGGATTCTGAAATCTATTTATTGTTTCTGATTAATTTACGCCTAACGATTAGTTTTAAAATCTTAAAAACTAGGCAATTGCTTGGAGAATTGCAAGTTTTATAGCCAAATTCCAACGAGTTTTAACCGATCATTTGTCACTGTTGCGATTAATACTTTTTCGCTCGTTGGAATGCCTACAGTAAATAAGACATACAGTACTGGTATCAAAACGATATCTTAAGAAACACCTCTCGTAATTGGATACTTCTCTGAGATAAAATCCCCTAAACTGTAAACCGCCTATTAGTCAGGTATGCTACGATAATCTGGTGGAAATTTATCGGAAAAGTCACTTTAATTTCATGCTAATATGCTATACCTTCTCGAATGCTTGAGACAAGGAATATTGCTGAGCGAAAATCGAGTTGATGATTATTTGGTGGATACGATGGCAGCCTTTCGCCTTTTCTTGGGTTTCGATATCATTATAATCTGCAACTTTTTCCATGCTTTAGAAAAATAGAAAAGTTTAAAAATGGCGTTAGAGGGTAGATACAAGAAATTGAAAGCAATATTTGACAGAAAATGACGCCATATGTAGAGGTTCATACAAGAGGAAAGTTTTTAAATTTTATTCACCTGTGATTCTTGTACATATGCAGCTCACCACTTCAGGCCTTAGACCAAGTATCCTCTGGGTAGTCAAAAAACGTCCGTTTGTAGGCAAGCTAAAGTGAGAAAGTGAATTCCTGCAGCTGTGCGTTTGTTTTGGGACCTATAAAATTTATTTTTAAATGAAAAATCAATAAAAGGCTTAGATGAAAGGTGACCACTCCGCAAACGCTTACAGAATCCCGATTAGAGGGCTACCAAGACGGTGGATATCCTCGTAAGATTAAAGGCAGGTATCATCACCACCAGTGGCTATATAATGAAGTGCAAATTTTGAGACGGTATTGTGGTGGGCGAGAAATTCCGTCGCCGCCTTCTAACATTTTCCTCGGTGGACGAACGTTTAGCCACAAACCGCATCAAATCGCAATTCTTCACGAAAATTCATCAATCTACATGGCTGGCGCAAAAAAAGGCAACCAATTCGATCATGGTGTGATTTACAGAGGACATGTATCCAGTGTTTTAGATGGGCGTACGTACCGAGGACCTAACGTATACTCGGATTACTATCTTGTTGCAGCGAAGATATGCACTCACATCTGTGCAGCAAAGAACGCCCGTCTACATACACAAAGAAGGTTCGACGTCGAAAGCCTGCAATCACAAGAGAATGTCGCACAGTTTTCTACTCGATTTACACTCCTGCTGTCCGAAAGCACTCAACTTATCTCGATATTAGGGAATTGTGGAACAGAATGTCACGCTCCTAATTCGCATCGCCTCTACGGAAACAGTTGGTTTTCAGCTGTGTCAGGAAAAGGGTTGGTTCTATGAGGAATGTCGAACTGCAGTGGAGAGAAAACGGACGGCCTACCGCACAGCGTTGCAGTCGACCACAACGCGTGCGAGTGGGACAGTTACAGAGAGCTGAAGAAGGAAGAGAGACGCATTTGCAGACAAAAAAGGAAAGAATTCAAAGTGCGTGGGTATTAGAGCTTGAGAAGCTGGTCGACAAGGGTAATGCTCAAAAATTTTATGACCCGAGAAGAAAGAAACGATGTTCTGTCGATGAATTAAGGCACTCGTCTCGTCGAAATGTAATGAAGTCACGAGTATAACGGAAATTCAATATACATACAAAAGAAACACATCGTCTTTCATAATCGATACAAAACTTAAACAGTATAAAAACTTAACAGGACAACTCCGAATAGATAAATTCAATCAAATGGAGAAAAACTTGGGCAAACAAATGCGGCTGTCAAGACTAGTTTTGTTGTCAGTCAAATACTATCCTTTATTAGGTCATTCACGTACAACAGCTCCAGGTGGCAGAATGAGCTATAAAGAAGAATTTCAAATATTTCAACTGAGCGGTCGATTTTGAAAGACAATATATTTTTTATCATTAAAACTCAATTTCCGAATATTTGAATTTCCTCGAATTTTTATTTTAAATAACGTTTCTCACAGGAAATAATATTAAGTTTTTTAATCTGCTCTTATTTCCGTTCTAGTTTTATGAATTCGGAGGTACTCACAAACACCATTAGTTAAAAAAAAGTGGGAGTTTCGTACTCGTACAAGAGAAAGTGTAAACATTTTTTTATTTCCACAGTGTTTTATATTTGAATGAATTTATGAAAAATGTACCAATTTTAATTTTTTCTTCACATTGAATTTAAACACCTAAGGACTTTATAAAAATTTACCGACTTTGAAAGTAAGGGGAAGTAAGTAATTTAAAATAATAAAACTCTCTTGATTTCGTTCAATAGTTAAATTTTCAGATTAGCGTCTTCATTTATTGATTGATTCTAATTTCGTTAGTTTGAGCGCCGTTAAGCGATCGATCGGCTCACGAAATCTGGACCAAAAGGAAAATAAGGATTGGTGTGTAATGTGGACACACGGAAATAAGGAGAACAAGACGGGTAATTCCATGCGCACGTAATTCAAGCCACAACGTTTTTTGTCGTTGTTTTGCTGCGTTTGTACTGAATTTAATATAATACTATTACTAAATACTATCTTGCCATTTTGAAGACTTCACGTCATTGAAATAAAACAGATACACCAAAAATGACTTTTAGGACAGTAGAAAACAAATCTGAAACAAATTAAAAATCATATAAATATACTTAAAGACTTTCCCAAACCTCACTTTGATAATAGCTGTGATAGAAATACGACTAAGCAGATAACAAATCTTAATAAGGTCAGTGTGTGCTACCATGCGGAAGGCCATGGGTTTGAACACTTGCCAGATTAACATCTAGGATTACAAAAATATTCAAAAATTAATGGGCATTAATTTTTCAAAATCAAAGCTGCCTACTATAAAATTCAAAAGGTGAAGTGAAAAAGTAGGCGTGCAGCTGTTCAAACAGCCACAGTCATCCCACTACACAGTGCAAAAGTTAGTGAACAAATGGGTGCGAAGGTAAAGCATCCCACTATAAAGCGAATTGCTTACACTAAAGTGGTTGAATGCGGGCACTAAGTGCCAAGCGATAAGGCGCTATTGTGAAAAAAGCGAAATAAGTGACTCGGGGTTGCGCCGGAATTGTGTAGTGCAACAAGGCAAATCGTAGCCTCAATCGCTGGTTAGTCAGTATGATGAAAGTTCCCCGTACTAAGGACAGAAAAAAGGGTCGTCAGTGTAAAGGAAATTCCCCGCAAAAAGGACCAGACGAAAAGAGACGAGTAGAAAACGAAGAGGCGTTAACATTGCTGTGAGCTGTGTGTTTTAGAAACAGATAAACTGTGTGAAGCAGAAATACATGTGTGTTATAAAGTATTGTAAAATAAGCCGGTATAGTAAATAATTGTAATTATTGAGGACGAAATAAACGTTGAGTAAATTCCTGACGATTAAGAGACCAAACGAACAAATTTTGGGAGTTTTATTTAGCAATCTAGTGATAGCACTCGAAGGATTTGGGAAATTATCGAGGTTAGCCACGAAAAACGATACAATATTTTTGGAGTTTAGTGCAGTGTTTTCTTTTCTCCAAATTTTTGCTCTTCCATCGCTGCCGAATATATTGAACTTCGATTTATCTGTAAACAAGACTTTTTGCCAAAAATCCATTCTCTTTACTAAATGTGCTTTAGCGAACTCCAAGCGAAGTTTACGATTTTTTCATAAATAAGAGTTTTTTTACGTGGCGTTCTACTGTGGAAGCCGTTATCGTTCACACATACTTTCTTGATGAGCTTGCGATATTTTCGGCTAATTTTGGAGCAGTAACTTTAGTATTATCATTCACTTCCTTCAGAATATAGGTGATGTCTCTTCGAGTTAGTTTCTTCGGGCGGCCAACACTCCGCTTTTTTTCGGTGGACCCATTTTTTTTTCAAAGTTTTTTACAATGATCTGTATCTTTGGAGGACGTAAGTTTAAAAATTTGTAAATTTCACCATACTATTTCTTCTCTTTTCTGTGCTTAATAACAAAGACTCGTACGTAAACGGATATTTCTTTTCGCGGAGACATTGTTCATGCTAATGCATTTAAACTACAACTAAATTCAATACCAGCAAATTAGAGAACATAATTTAAAAATAATAGTAAGAAAAACCATAACAACACAGCATATCGACATAACTGCTAGTAAACCCGTGGGTTTGTCAAGGATATTTTCGCACTTTTTCACCATAATTGTTTTATTTTATGTTAGAGAAGGGATTTGTTTTAATACATGTGATTAGAAAAGTATTGAAAATAAAACGGTATACCTACATTTTTTAGCAAAGTGATAGTTTCTACACAACAAATACAGGCGGTCTATGTGGTCGTTTGTTCGCCACTGTATGTATAATTCTCGATTAACTGCGGTTGAGAATTTATATCATTTAAATCAAAAGATTAGTGAAGAAAGAAAGGAAATTTCGAAAAAGTTCTTATTGGGCAATGATGGTTATTCACCCTCGTAGATATCTTGTGGGGTCGGTATGAAATTAGAAGGGTAATGGAAAACGGTCGGTTAAAAACGTTGGTCAACTTACCTACCGTCACTGTCGAACGCGAAACCCAGCGAAGGAACAACTCACGTGCCCCGTATGTAACCACAAAAACCGGTGGCTGCTTTGTTGGCAGCTGCATCAACTGGGGCCAGCGAAGAGACTGAGAGCTGTCCTCCTTCATCCTCCTGCCGGTCGCCGCCTCGCATGGCCAGCAGCATGTCGACGAAATATTGCGATCGCTACCACGAGCGGCCCCACAATCTATTACATCTATGGGAAGTAGATAGGACCGAGAAGACGTGCCATAAGCCTCAGATGCCGTAGACGATAGACGGAAGAAATGGCAGTGCCCTTATCAAGCCTAAGCTTTACGGGACGACTCTAGCGACGACGAGTTGCTGGAGATTTATGACATCGATAAAGAAATATTACAATCCCCCGCATAAATCACCAGAGCACCAAGCCCCACGGTACTCAGACCGCCTCTGTCGGGTATTCGGTCGGTAGTTCAGCGACCTCTTCAACCCGCGAAAGAAAGAGGTGCAGCTTCGAGAAAGTCTTTGAGCACATGGTTAATTAGTCTTTCAAAAGTTATCACCGTGAATTGCCAAATGCCGTTGCCGACACTGAAGGCTGTCCTCTCATTATCTCCTTTACTTACCGTCACTTGCTAATAACCGCTCTTAAGGTCGAGTTTTGAGAACCATTCTGTTCCAGTTAACGAGTCTAGATTACCATTTATCCTTGCCTATTTTTGTCACGGCATTTAGTCTCCAATAGTTCACGTAGAGCCCCAACTGGTCATACTTATTTTTCATAAGTACTACAGGCGAGCTCCTCCGCTTTCGTTCATTTCTTTAATTATTTGGCTAATAGCGTCACGTTTGGCTAGAGCGACACTTCGAGGAGCTTGACTTATCTGCCTAGCGTCATCAGTAGCAATGCTTCAAAACGTTGATCATACCTGGTTTGTTGTCATCCTTGTCGAATATTTGCGGATAAGTTGATTGGCTTTATACCGGTATTTGCCTTTCAACCCTTATGTCCATGTATATATGTCTTCATTCATGTCCTTCCTGCCAATCATGACATTGCAATAATTCCCATATGAATTTTTTCTTGGTGATTTCAAGTCATTTAGTACTATCCGCTCTCTTAGCCAGGGTTTTAGAAATAAGTACGTCCGGTGTTTGTGCTGCTTCGGCAACCCACAATCTACATCAATCTTTTCCGAAAAAAATGATTCCGACTTTGGTGGGATCAGTTCGCTGCCTGCTAGGACAACTTGCTTGCTGAAATTAAAGCTAAAGATAAGTGGTACTCACATATTCTTATACACCATAATTTTTTCTTCTAGTCGATTTTGATGCCTTGATTCAACAAGAAGTCTACTATGATTACCTCATTTACAATCTGCGTGACTATAAAGCTATGTAACACCATCATATTCCCTATTGGGATCCTATAACTTGGGTATCCACACCAGTCGTCGTTTTCAATGTTTCTCCAAGTACTGGTCTCACTTCTTTAGCGATCAAGTCAGTCCGAATGATGGTGTTATACGCCCGCTCTTTTTAGTTTCCCGACTAGGAAGTTATTGGCTCATCTTCCTCAGCCTTTTGTTTCCACCGTTCTTCCGTCTGTTGGAGTCCGTCTTGCATTCGCGTGGGAAGTGACCTGATTTCCCGCACTTCCCTTAACTCATCACCACTCCAAATATTTTCTTTGCTGAATCTCAGCGTTTCCATCATCTTCTTCGTCATATCTGGATCTTCCACCTCCAAACGGTTCGCTTTGTAGGCTGGTCTACTTAGGTGTGTCTCCATTTCACTTGTCTTTCATTTTGCTGATGAACTTTTGGATTCGATGAGCCAACCTCTCAATTTCGGAAGCATATTATTGCAGATGTTCGTTGGGGTATCGACCCTTCTATTATGCTTGATGGCTGCTCCAATTCCTTCGCAGATTCAACCGCCTCTAACTTTTCTATTCCCCTCGCTAATGCCTCTTCGTCAAATCAAAATCAAAGCATCAACATCTTCGTTCGCCAAATATGTACATACTACAGTGGAGAATTTTTTGTTTTTGTTTTTGTTTTTTAGGGCATTCATTCATAAAATAAGCGTGCTGTTTCTTTGTCTTTCACTTTCTGTCTTGCTACATATTGCTACAATTCAAGAATGACAGATTGTAAAGATTGAAGTCTGAATTTTGAAATTGTGTCTCAAATGCAGAATGGAAAAAATATTTTTCACAAATTGTTCTTTATCATTCTTGGCAACAAATAGAGCAATTGTTTTTGAAAACCCAAAATTATATACAATATCTCTGTGTGCAGTTTGGTCTGCGTAGAAAAAATGGGGTTCTTATTTATTTCACTTTAGAATTGATTAATTTGTATTAATTGTTTTACAAATTTCATGAAACTATTTAGAGTTTAGATTACACTATGCTAATATATATATGACAGTATCTAGATAAAAGATATGATCGCCACGATTATTTCCTTAAAGCTACTAAGAAACCTGAAGTTAAGCAATATTAGCACTAAACTTAGATGCTGATCGACGTTCAACCACTGGAGGCAGAAGCCAGCAGCAAACATTAGTTACAGGTGGAATATCTGGCCAATGAGGTAGCATCGTAGCAATGACTAACAGCGCAAAATGGACAGCTATACCGAATTCACCAGAAGAAGAGAGACCGAATAATCCGTTTATTTTATCTTTGATTTCTTATACACTGGTTAAATTATCCACATTTTGAATGATTGCAGTAGCTTAGCTTATTTATTTGTACTTCGAAACTCATTGGCACCATTGTGTGTGTGAATATGATTAGGTAAGTTGATGATTTTAAATATATTAAAAAAAATCTTGCGTTAGTTCAATACCACCTTTCAGCTTTATTAAAAAAATTAATTTAGAAAGTTCTTATAACTAAAACTAAAGCTAATGCACCGGATTCTGAAATTGGCTTTTCCAGGAATTAAAGTATTTTCGAGCGCCCGTGCATTGAGAACCTCCGTTCAAATTTTTAATGAAATGTTGAACTGCTGACAAAGTTAACATTTGTCATGTTGGCACTTCCCCTATTAAAAACGTTGGTCCTCGAGAGGTAACCAAAATATGGCAGGTTGTTAAAGTTAATGTAAGTTGGCTGATCATTATCATTATTCATCATTAATTCATGTTTTACGGTGGGATGTAGGATGCTGTCTTTAAGTAGGTTCAAGGAAACCAATTTGTCAATGTCCATTAGAAATGGTTCGTATTTAGTAAGGTCTATTACGTATATAAGTCTGAAAACTCAATTATGTATTTTCGCTAATCCGTCATTTATTGTAACTATTCGTAGTCGTAGATGTCTACTAACGCTGCGAAAGAGTAGATCAAACGAAGTCTGAAAAAATTGTCATTTTAGTGTCTACGATTGCTTTTATAACCTAGTTTTCCTAATACCTTTAATATTGTTTAAATTGTTTGGATATTTGTATGCCTCATTACTTGTTTGTTTTTACGTAGATAGTTTCTACTGGATGATAATTGTTTATAGGGCTACAAGCTTTAATGCGATAACTAAGATCTCTTATCTGCTTGCTTTTTAGCCTGAGATATTTATATTTCCTATTTTGTAAAATGTTCTTTGTTTACAAATTTCAAAAATCGTACGCCTATGTTATTTTAATCGATTGTTACAATCTGAAATTTCTTTGCATCGGATTGTAGGAACACAGATGGCATTGGAAGGCTCTTATTTATCCGTTTTAGCCGTAAGCGTTCATAATTGCAAACAACCTACTCATGGTACTAGGTACAGTACTTCACGTCAATTAAAGTTATACTCCCATTGTTGATTTGAATCACTGTGATTGTCATTCGAACCAGCGATTTAACTTAAATTGAACCAGTAAAACTTCCGCAAATATAAAATATTATACCCGAACCGTTGCGTTCAGAGATATATACATGAGTGTTCCTTTTTATTTATTAATTAAAAAAAGTTTTTATTTTTATTTTATTATTTTATTTTAGTGTTTTATTTTCATTATGATAACATAATTTTTTTTAAATACATCTTATGGCTTTTATACAACAACAGAAATATAGGATGTAATAAATTTTGTACTGAGTCATCAGAGACACCTATACCAATACAATCATTTGCATATAAAGTGATGTGCACACTTTGTATTTTAGTACAGGGCTGTCCACGATAGTTTTTACATGCTTTCGCAAAAAATAAGTGGAATCCGGCAAAATCGGTCTTTGCTGTCGATCTACTGATATGGTAGCAATAGAAAGTTTAATGCGATCTCCAATCACCTGTCGCTCTCACAGCCAAGAGAATAAAACAATATCAGTTAAATTAGAAATTTGTTTTTAAATGTATTTTTATTAAGATTTTTTGCTTTTATCCCTTCTAGAAAATAATTTTTTTAATTTGGATTGTCGAAAAGTTAAGCGAAATTTATTAATTTCCTTTCTTTATTGGATTAACAAGCCGTTATTATAGATTTGTTCTTCTTTATTCTGGTATTAAGAATCGAAAAGTTAAGCAAATATTGTCGACCTTTTTTTTTTAGTAATTTATTGACTGAACGTGTCGTTGTGTTATTGTTAGGTAATTTGTGTAATTTTTCTTTAAGCAATAGCTGTTTTACCAGAAGCTTTTCTCCGCAAAGTAATATATATATAAATGTATATAATACTTGTATATAAAAACTTAGAACAATCAAACTCCAACGCTTTAATGTATAACAATAGTAGAAATTAGTGTAATATGCGAAAGCTTATATATAAAGTGTGTTTTTTATAGAGGTATAGAACTTTAAGTTTGCATTACTTTTCAAGATGGTGACCGATTTAACAGCTGTCATGTGATTTATTCTCAGTTTGGTTTGGCAATTCATCATGAATAGACTCACGCCTGAACAACGCTTGCAAATAGTGCAATTTTATTTCGAAAATAATGGTTCCGTGCAGAAAACGTAACGCGCACTACGTCCATTTTAGCGATGTTTAGCGATGAAGCGCACTTCTGGTTGAATGGCTACGTCAACAAACAAAACTGCCGCATTTTGAGTGAAGGCAATCCTTAAGTGTATGTTGAAACACCGTTACATCCAGATAAACTGACTGTTTGGTGCGCTTTATGGGCTGGTGGAATAATTGGTCAGTACTTTTTCAAAAACGATTGTGGCCAGAACGTTACAGTCAATGGTGATCGGTATAGAGCCATGATTAATAACTTTTTCATTCCTGAATTGAATAACCATGATGTCCAGGAGATGTGGTTTCAACAAGACGGCGCAACATGTCACACAGCTCGTGCCACAATAGATTTATTGAAAGACACGTTTGTTGACCGCCTAATTTCACATTTTGGACCTGTGAATTGGCCTCCAAGATCTTGTGATTTAACACCACTAGACTACTTTCTGTGGGGCTATGTAAAGTCATTGCTCTATGCGGATAAGCCACAAACGCTTGACCATTTGGAAGACAACATTTGCCGTGTTATTGCCGATATACGGCCACAAATGTTGGAAAAAGTCATCGAAAATTGGACGTCCAGATTGGACTACATCCGCGCCAGCCGTGGCGGTCATATGCCAGAAATTATATTTAAAATGTAATGCCACAAGATTATCTTTCGTATAAATAAAATTCATGTCAATCGAATAATCCATCGTTGTTTTATTGCAACTTAAAGTTCTATGCCTCTATAAAAAACACCGTTTATATGTATTTGGCGCTTTGTAACCGGTGAAGCGATTTTTGGCCGAGCTCCTCCTCCAATTTGTGGTTTTTGCGTCTTGATGTTTTTACCAACAAATGAAGGGACCTACAGTTTATTCTAAGCCGCCTCCGAACGGCTGATGGATTTTTATGAGGAGCTTTATTTCATGCCATAAATACACTCGGAGGGCCTCACATTTTTGATGTTGCTCGAACCTGGGCTCGAACCCAGGCCTTCCGAACGGCAGTACGCAATGCTAACCGCTCGGCTATCGCGGCCGCCTTAGATTAGATAATAATGTAATGCAAACATTACAGAGTTGCCAGACATCCCGGCCCCGTAGAAAGAACCATCTTCAAAGATAGAAGTAATAATGCAAACTTGTATACTGGACGGCAACAAAATCTAGTAGCGGTGTGTACTAGATTTACATGTACATGTATAACACGAACTCGTTTATTCCTTCCGCTAACGACGGATTCAACGCGATTAAGCTTCCAAGTATTAAGTTATTCGAATGCAAATTTGGTATTTCTCAAGAAGCATCCCAATAGCCTCTTTGCACTCTTTATCACCGTTTCCCATAGTCCACCGAAATTTGGCGCTCTAGGAGGTATAAAATGAAGATGTATTTCTCCTTACGAGCAAAACGATTTAATGGCAGCTTGTGTATCGTCACAAAATAAGTGGCATTATCAAAATAAATATTGGATACTCGTCCTCGGCGGGCAACCATCCTTATCAGTAGACAAGTATGATACAACTTCAATATGAACTGCTTTGAACATCAGGCAAACAAATACGGTTATACACGATTTAGTGGGACCTTTACCACCTGTCGGCAGGTATGTATCAACAGTACCACAGGAATCAATACCTACATTTCTGAACGGTTTGTCGATGGTTAAGCGCACTGCTGGCAAGTTTCCCATTATTTGTCGCTGTAGATTTGGCTGGTATCGTACGCAGTTCGTATAAATACATGTCGAATGTACTTCCTTACGAATTCGGAGTCGCGTGGTAAAAGTAGATGATGTTTTTGACGGGAGGGAATATCAGATTTTTCTGGTCTTCCGACAACCTTAATAAGTGGATATCCAGACGAATCATCTATAAATGGACTCAAATATTTTAATTTACCTTTAATTAATTTCTGTTTTTGGAACCGACGAAAATCTTCTCGAAAATGTAATTGCTGTACGTTCCATACAACGCAGTGGATTGCATGTGATAGCTTATCTGAAGACGGCAACTAAGTGTCAAATTTTTTGAGCTTTCTGCATTAGAAAGACGAAACATACATATATGCGATAATACGAATACAGCGATTGTACGAGCTAAATTTTTTGTATTGCATTCATAATTGTGTTGATTTCTACAACAACGGTGAACGCAGATTTGCGCCTCTCACTATTTATTATTACCTTGTATATTTCGCTCTGTTTTTGATGCGGCCACCTGTTATTGTTTTCTTGTAAAAAAAGTTGGACCAGAGAACCATATTAACGAATGAAGATCTGTTGTTGTGCAGCCAAAGTGTTGCTCAATCCAATGTAAAACAATTTCCTAGTCGAACCGCAAGAATAATTTGTACTGCTTATCGTTGAACATGTGGTTAATCTTCGCATAGTTTGTTTCATAAATTTGGAAGAGACTGTTTCTTCACTGGAGCGACACGAGACTTTGCAGTGAACAGTTAAATGTTAGCATAGCCACTTCGGCTTTCAGTACGCACATAAATGCAGCAGTCGTATGCGTGAAGAGAGAAGTATCACAAAAACCATATAGGTACTCAGATTGTAGACAGTAGCGAGTTATGCTAATTGAAGAAAGAGATGTGAGCGATGTTAGTCAATTAGTCATGCATGCTGAAGAGCTTGTGGGAGTGGCTCATCCCAGTCAACCTTTAAGAGCCAAAGCTCTTGGAGAACAATCTTTGCAACTATAATCAATGGCGACGCCAGGCCCAACCGATCAAACAATGAGGACGCAATGGATAGAACACTTCCTTTTATTATCTTGTTACTGTTTATTTTAGGAGTGAATGTGAAAATAAACAGAGAGCAGATAGAAAAATGTTTCCGTATTCAGCAAGATTTCAATACAATGGGATTAATTGAACGATTCATCAGCTGAGGGAGTATTAGCTAGCAAATTCAACTAGGAGATGTCAATTTACCTATCGGATTGATTGCTCGGATTGCTCTCTACCTTCGCTCTACCTTCGTCTCCTGGATCTTCTTTTTCAATGTCGGACTGAACAGATATCGCTTTTTGAAATAATGCCTCTAGAATACCAAGTCGACATTAAAGCTCTGCACTAGGTAACGTGGTTGTAGATACGTCAGAAGGAGCTTCGACAATTCCCTTGATTCTCGAAATGTTACGCTTAATAAAGGCGTGTTGGCATTTGTTCTCCTCCAACGTTAACATGTTTGGTTGAAACGATGAACTATTATCGATTATGGTACTACTGAACTTGCTACTGTAGCTGTTGGCAATAAGCAATTCAAGTACACTATACTGTATTGTGGATTGCAAAATAGCAAGCAGGTTATCCGTTATGTCATATACCGAAAAAATGAATATCCAAGCAAAAAATAATAATCGGGGGGGAATCGATTAACTGCTCTAAAATCAACACTTGAGCAGAACGTTTGCAGCGCAGCAATGACATTAACCTGAGCGGTTATCTTCCAATGATGACGAATGATGATATAAGGAGAATGCAGTATCAGACTGCGCTCTATTGTCCGACGAGGAAGCGAAACTTGCAAATTATTATACTTCAATCGAAATTTTCACACCAAGTCCCAAGTTGGATGCCAATGTTTTATCAGAATCTCTTTTCTGATATATTTACAAAGTAATATATAGATATTTGGGAGTGTGCGAGAATAAAAAAATAAGAACAAATAAACCCCAACACTTTGAAGCTCTTTGACGACTGACTTTATAGCGAATCACGAAAGTATGATAACCCAAAGTATAATAATATCTCAAATTAACATAATATGCGAAAGCTTAGGTTGGATAACTACATAAAATAAACATTCCAGAGTTGCTTACAAACTACAATGCTCTTCTTTTATTAAGAGTGAACAGAAAATACCTCACAAGCTCCTTTTTTAT
Organism: Neoceratitis asiatica; assembly: GCA_030068015.2. Taxonomy (NCBI): domain Eukaryota; kingdom Metazoa; phylum Arthropoda; class Insecta; order Diptera; family Tephritidae; genus Neoceratitis; species Neoceratitis asiatica. The sequence goes on from CM061529.1 coordinate 14,901,092, forward strand.
AAAATAGTTTCATAGCCTAAGATTTTTTTCCAATACATTTTATCAATGTCTTTTTTATTTTCTTTACTTTCACTTTGATCTTCCTTTTTTCCCTACATTATTAACATAGCAGGTGCGCGGCTGACGCATCACCTTTTTGCTATATGTGTCTATTAAGTTGACTCTTTTCTTGCCCACTTTGTGATTCTTCGGATACCGATAGGGCTGTTAGCTCCTTAGCTTCGTAATGCTTTGGATACCGATAAGGCTGGTAGTTCCTTAGCTTCGTAATCCTTCGGATACCTATAGGGCTGGTAATGCAGTTGTGAGTTGTTTTATAATTTGCACGAAATTTAATCTTCGCTTTAATTTTCACATCACATAGGCTTAAAATAAATTTTTTTTTTACATCAATGCGACCTTTTACTATAAGCTTAATTTTTAACTGAATTGGCTTTTCCAGGAATTAAGGTATTCTAGCTAACTGCTGACGATGCGTCTCTACTGATTTTGTTGGAAATGCTTGTACATTAATTACATTGTGACACAAAATGAGGGTTCATCTCTCCATAATTGATGAAACCAAATGGAGATGAAACTTTATCTCTCCCATATCAAAACCTCATACTGGGTTTTTGGCCTATAGGTCTGGTTTCATTTTTATTTTTATTTAAAGTTGGCAACCCTGTGTATGAGAAAAGTTGATTAAAACTTGATCAAATGAAGCAATTTTAGATGGTTTTTTTTGTATATCGCTTTTTGTTGGATCGAGGAACTCATTTTTGACATTAACTTTTACCTAAATCTTACGATAGGTGGCGCTGTCATACAAATTGTCTTATTTTTCATGAAAAATAATATTTTTAGTTTTATTGTAGAAATGATCGTATATGATACATATACAAAGGAACATTACACTATATTTGGCACACAAAGAAGATGATAAATAGTATACATATACACATATGTAGGCGTGAAAAGTTTGAAATAAAAAATTAAGTATACGTACAAAGTAATATTTATGTTAAGAATTAAATTATTTTCTGACATTTTGAAAAAATATGCCATAAAAAGCTTACAAAAATAACGTGCTTAAAAACTAAAACTTGAATCTTTTTGAAGGCGGTAAGCTTACTTCCTCCTCTTCCTCGTCGGTATTGTCTTCTTCATTTCTCGTTAGCCGCCAGCATAGATCTGCTAACATTGGTAGTAGTTTTTTCCCCCTATACCGTGTCTCCATTGTTAAAGTGACCTGATGAAAACGTTCGCCTTGTTCATCCGATTCCGTTGCGATTTGGTGTTCAAACCAATCTATATGGTGATGGTGAAAATGTACCTTCAAACTCATATGTACACCGGGCTTCTCAAACATATTCATGAGATGATCTCTGATGTTCGTGGCACGATGTTTACCGAGAACATTTGCTATTACGTCTTTTATGGCATTCCAGGCATTTAGCTCATTTTCATTAAAAGAGTTATCAAACTTACTATTTTTTATCAATTTTCTTATGTCTGGACCATTAAACATACCTGTAAAAAGATATAGCAATTACATAAATCTTAAAAAGTCTTATTTTATATGTAAATATAAAATACCCTCTTTTACTTTGCTTGCACTAAGTGGTGGAAATATTGACCTTAGTGTAATAAAAGCTGGTCCATCTGCAGGAAGTGCTTTTACAAAATTTTTAAAAATACGCAATTTGTTATGTAGTGGAGGTAGCAACACTTTTTCAATTGGAACAAAGGACGTGTGTATTACATTATCTGATGCAACAACTAAATCTTCTCTGTTCTCCCAGTCATGTTTTTGGTATTAGTTCCCTTTATAACGTGTATTACACAAACATATAAAACACATATTCTTCGTATATCCACCTTGTAATCCACAAAGCAGAGCTACCATTTTCAAATCGCAACATATACGCCATTTATGGCTTTCATAGTTTATTGCTTCTAGTAAATGCCTCACAGATTCGTATGTTTCTTTAGTGTTCAAATTGTATGCTATCGGAACGCTAGGTTTCTTTTTGTTGTAGTACAGCAAAACTGCTTTCACACTAGTTTTGGATGAATCAATAAATAACCTCCATTCTTGGGGAATATAAGTCATACCCATTTTTGCCACAAGTTTTTCAATATCGTTACAGTAAACGAAGGTGTTTTCTTCATTGGCAGAGAAAAACGGCTGAAATTTTGCTTGGCGAGGACGGTAACCAGTAACTTTAACATCAAGTGTCAATAAATTATTTTGTTTTAACTTATGTGCTATATACTCTGTATCACGTTTTGATAAATTGACATGTTTTACCACGTCATCCATCCAATTTTGAGATATTGGTATCATATTTTTGGAAGCTTCAGATATTTCATAATCAGGATTCTGCAACTGGTTTTGCAAGTTCGCAGTCCATATAGAAATCCTAGTAGGGCTTGGTGGCCGTGGTACAGGAATAACATCTGAATGCGATAATGGCAGACTTACATAATCTGTTCCAATATATTTCATTGATCTTCGCGATATTTTAGTTTTTCCATTTACATCATTCAAACACACATAACAACTCGCTTCACTATGCTCAACTGAATGCACAGCCATTCTGAATGAGTACATAGATTCAACACATTAAATAAAATAAACTTACCTGGATCAGTCCAAATCATCGGAACACCAAACTTCAGCGATTTTTTTTATTCCTTTAACCCAGAGACGTAAGTCGTCGTAGCAGGTTCTACATATATCTTTTGGAGCCCAATTTACGTCTAGAACAACCGGCATCTCAAAATAACGTTCATACCACTCTTTCGCACTAAAACTTATACCAATCAGATTGGTTGCTATGCTGAATTTACCGCAAACATAGCAATAAAGCGCTAACTTTCGCAAACATTTATTCATTTTAAATTTATTTTATAAGACGCTTTATGCTACCAAAATCATCAGAATTTATTTTGCTGCGGTATTGCAAGAGAGCTGACACGAAACTCACAGAAATTGTGATTGGTAAAAAAAAACTACATATATTAATACTATTTTTGCATGAAAAACTATCAAAAATAAGACAAATTGTATGACAGCGCCACCTATCGTAAGATTTAGGTAAAAGTTAATTAAAAAAATGAGTTCCTCGATCCAAAAAAAAGCGATATACAAAAAAACCCATCTAAAATTGCTTCATTTGAACAAGTTTTAATCAACTTTTCTCATACACAGGGTTGCCAACTTTAAATAAAAATAAAAATGAAACCAGACCTATAGGCCAAAAACCCAGTATCAGGTTTTGATATGGGAGGGATAAAGTTTCATCTCCAATTGGTTTCATCAATTACGTAGAATCTTGTTGCACAGTGTTATTAATTCTTTCTTGGAATGGGCATATTATTTAATTTGTTTTCAGGTATATACGTGTGACGCTTTTATACGTAAAAGAGGGTGAGTACTCCTTTCATTTCCTCTTCGGATTTCTTGTCTCTTTCTTTCAACTTCAGTTTCAGTTCCTCTCTAAGATCTATATATAGTCTATACAATGGGAAACAGTTACGCTACTGTGGTGTCAATTTGAGACTCGCTAATGGAGTGGATTGACTGTTGCGACTAAGACAGTCTGAGCACCGAAGGACCGTTCCACCGTAGATGATTAAAGCTGCATTCAGATTAAACCTCTGGAAGCGCGATGGGATGGATTTTCTAGGTCGTTTTCTTAACTCCTCAAATCATATTTCAGCTAGTAGAAAACCATGGTAGCGTGTAATTTTATTAATTATTATAGCTCTTCATTCCACTCTTAATATGACATCTGATCACCTTGATGTTTTACCTTCGTAGTCCAAATTTCCTTTAGTATTATTTTTTGCCGCGAGAGTAATCGGAATTAAAAATCAAAGATAATCGAACAAAGGAATAAAACTTTTAACCGTCTCGTGTCATTAAGCCCCGATAACTCCGATTGCAGTAAGTTACTTTGTATACAGTATGTAAATTGATAACAGTGATGAAATAAATGAATGATGAATAATAAAACTTTTTAAAATATTAGCTTTTTGCACATGCACACACTAACCAATTCCTAATAACGCCTGGGCTTCATCAGTCTCTAATGATAATACTGTCATTCAAATAATGCTTACAGGCCATAAAAAAGGGAGACGTGTCTTTCCACGTGAGTGTGGTCAAAAAACTTGTCCTAAGGTGTCTAATTGGATGTTGAGTAAATTTGGTACATTTTCTATCATGCGTTTATGCAAAGGCAAGCACCCAGCTGCACCAAACGGCAAAAGGGAAAAATGCTTGCTACATGCGTCGGCAAGAAATTGACATAAAGCAAAGGGCCGGCTGCGTGAATGTGAAAGTGCTGTGCAAATGAATGAGTGTTCCGAGCGTCGGAATAAAGTACCATAAGGCAAGGTGTCCCGACGTACAAAGTGAAAGTGCAGCCCGCCCCCTGAGGTTGGCCCAACATTCAACAGGACGATCTGCAAACGGCCCAGATAAATGTAAGCTATAAACAAGCCGCACCTAGGTAAGTTTCACACGTTTACTTAGAGCATAATCAATTATAATATAAATTTTTTTTTGCTTAAAATATCTTATTTTAACGAGACTTCAGAAATAATTTTATGCGGCTATCTGGTACATTGATTGGTATCAGAATTTCTAAAAACAAAAATTATTAAGTGTTCTTTAGAGAAATTATTCGATTAAAATTTCATTCGGCTTTACGGGCACATTATATTAGAATTTCTTAAAAAAGATTATTAAACATTCTTTTGAGAAATTAACCGATTAAATATTATGCGGCTTTGCTGGTACATCGATGTTATCATATTTTCCTACAAATTTTTTATGAAATATTTATATTTTTTTAAATTTACTGATTATAATTTTTCTGGCTTTGCTGGTACATTGCTGGTACCAAAAAATCCCACCGTGTAAGCAACAAGGCTCTACCAAAGCCCACCGTGTAATTTACAAGACTCTACCAAAGCCCACTATGTAAGCAACAAGGCTCTACTAAAGCCCACCGGGTGAGCATTAAGGCTATACCAAAGCCCACCATGTAAGTTACAAGGCTCTACCAAAGCCCACCGTGTAAGCAACAAAGCTCTACCAAAGTCCGCCACGAGAAGAAAGCTATATCAAACAGAATTTAAAGGTTAGTCTTTTGTTTTCTTGATATTCTTCGTCTCTTACTAAAAATACCCTTTTTCTGGCATTAATAATTATTTTGTTTCTGCGTTACATCGGAAGTAGAACAGTACACCGTCTCATTAATTTAACAACTAAGTAGTTGAACTGGTACTTCGAAAATACCAGATTCACATCTAGCGACAAAGCTCCGATAAAAATCTACCAAATATTTTTGATTGTATTAATTTGTGAGTTTTCTTTCAACGGCTTATATTCTAAAACCAAAGGAAGCTCTTTCATTCTATTGCATTGGTTTAATACATCCTCACTCAGACTTGTGCACAAGGCGGAAATTCCGAGGTGGAAGGAACTGTATCAGTTTCAGACACTTTAAACTGTGCAATAAGCTTGTTAGTATTGGCTTAGGGGCGAAAAGTCGCACATTTCGTTATAGGTTCTCCTGCAACACCTCGTTTAAAATTGAGGAAACTGGTCTGATTTCACCCCAATGGACAGGAGTTTTCGCAAAGTCTACAGTGAATCCATTAAGTTAGCCGATGCCAACTTCTTTGAGAGTTTACATGTCGATGTAACATAAAAAAATTGTTTTATGTTCATTTCTAGCACAGGAAACGGTTTTCGGATGGAATCTCACTGACCCACTTCTTCAAGGATCACACTGTACATTTTACTTCTCGGAGGTATCAGGAGAACAGTTAACGCGATTCAGGAAATTGGAGAAGATTCTAAATCTTAATAGGCAGTTTTATCAAGAGGCATCATATTGTGAAGGGCACTTCCGAAACAAAACAGGGGGAGATGGAGAAGGACGATACGTGGTGTCGTTCCCATTTCGACGGGAATTTCAGTTGGATAGTATACTGGGATTCACTGACAGAGTGTTGGCGGAATATATAAATATTGATCACATGGTAAGAACTAACAACATACAAGGAAAACCAGAGGATTCACATTACCTTCCTCACCATGCGGTAATCAAACCGGATAGCACCACTACCAAGATTCGGGTAGTTTTCAACGCCTCATTTCCTTCAGCCAATGTCAATATCCTAAACGATGTACTCCATCCTGACCCAGTACTCCAAGCAGATCTCGCTTGCCTGCTGCTGAAGTGGCGGTTCTTTAGATACGTATTTAACGCAGACATCGAAAAGATGTACTGGCAGATACGGTTGCAACCAGATAATGCTCGTTATTAAAGGATTGTCTACAGAGGATTACAGAATGAGGAGTTGGAGGACTATGAACTCCTGACCGTAATTTTTGGTGTAAACTGCCCCTCGTACATAGCAATAAGAACGCTTTTTCAGCTGACAGATGATATCAGCTCCCGTTAACCACTTTCCTCCAAAGTGTTGAAGCAGCATATGTATGTGAATGATGTACTGGCAGGAGCTCATGATGGTGACGTAGAGATTAAAACTCAAGATGAGCTGATCGAGACGTTGAAAGGAGCCGGATTCTCTATCACGAAATGGACGTCCAACACCAAAGATATATTAGCTGCTTTAGCTAAGGAATACTTGCTGAAGGAGGAATTCTTGGACATCGATGATGGAGCGAAGCAAAGATGTTGGTTTCAGATATAAGTCAAAACGTTTTTTATTTCATGTTCATAGCCACTCCAAGAGGGATGTGCTATCATGTGTACCTAAACTAGCCCGATAGTGATAGAAGCAAACTAATGCAGGACATATGGCTAGCAAAAATAGACTGGGATGATAGAGATCTCTACTTATGAAAGATGGAATATTTTAAGAAATTGCAGAAGCGTATAAAGTGGCCCTTCTCCCAACGAAACATTGAAGTGGGCGACTTTGTAGTTATTAAAGAGCATAACTTACCTCAAAAGAATGGCGAATCGGTAGAGCCAGAAGAGTTTTTCTAGGTTCCGATGATCCAGTTCGAGTCTAAACGGAACGCGGAATGATCACGAGACCAATCGTGAAACGAATCTATTTGCCAATTCCAAAGACTTAATTAATATCCTTATTTATTTTTAGAATTTTATCCAACAACCAAATATGATACAAGCGGCAGTGAACAAAACTTCGAAAAAAGAACACGACTAACGCATGTCCGATATGCCAACACAACCACCGTCTAGTATTCTGACGGGAGTTTTGTCGGATAGAACCTGTCGAGAGACTGTCCACGTACACCATAACTGCGCAAACTGCCTCTCACCATATCACATGGTAAAGGCCTGTGCCTCCTGCAAGAATTGCGACCGATGCCAACAGCGACATCACAGTTTGTTACACCTGGGCGAGCAAAGCCGGGAAGAAGACGCGCTGATGGTGCTGTCTGATGATAATTGTTCCACACGACGATGACATAATCTATATAACGCCAGTGCGTTAAATGAAAGCAGTGAGGGCGAAGAGGTGCTCATTTTGGATGCGGAAGAAACTGATCTCTAGTCGCCCGCTATTGTAAACCCTACCAGTGTGGCTCCACCGAACCTCAAACCCCCTCTGTTGGGGATACGGTCGGCGGTGCAAAAGGCACCCACACCTCCAGCTGAAAGACGGACAAAAAATGGCGTACGGCGCGGTATGAGAGACACTAGGGAGCGGATCGCGGGCTCTAATCGCACCGCGCTTGGGCAATCTGTCCTCACGCCGACGGTCACTGTTAAAGTTATGGCTGGTTGAAAGCTCCACACAGTGCGCGCCATAGTGGATCCGGCGCAGCCAAAGACACCGATCTCTCGGGCACTAGCACACCGTCTAAATGTAATCCTTAGAAGGTACAAAGGTTGCAGGCTCGCTTGGAAATTCACGCAGAGGTCAGAACAGCGCTCTCTCGCGTCACTCTGGAACGTATACTGGACCCTCGAATACGTGACCAGTTTGACAACATGCAGTTAGCCGACCCCAGTTTTTATCGCTCCAACAATATGTCGGTAGTGCTAGCGGCTGAAGTATATGAAAAGATTCATCATCCTAGGTAATGGCCGCCACCCCCACGCGCCCAGTAGCCCAGAATATCATCTTTGGATGGATGCTTTTGAGCAGCACCCATTCTAAGAAATAAAACACTCTAAGGAAAGCAAAAAGAAATGAAAGATGCCAACGATGAATATCCCAACATAGATTAAGAAAACAATGAAATGTATATTATAATGAAATATATATTAATTAATTATTAATTATATTTATAAATTCTCAGTGAAACCTGTTGTAGGTGTAGGTTGTTGCCATTAAAGGAAGGGGGTTTGAGCTGTTGTACTTTCGATTAAGTTTTTACGATACAAGTAGTATATGAAAGTGCGGTATTGTTGTCATCAGCTAGTTGCGACTGGATTGTAGTTTAGTTGTGAAGTATAACTTTTCCAGTTCAGACCGCTCACCATCTTCCGTGTTTCTTTTCTCAATTTCAGTCTGTGTTGATAGCACTCGCTTAAACTAAGACTCCATGATTCCCAATCGTAATTTGTAATCTGGCACTGAGAGTAACTTACCACCGGGTTGCAAGCTAACTTGCACAATATTTTTGAGTGTGATTAATAATAAATATGCCTTTACTAATGCAATGATGCATATATGTACAAATGTATGTATTGTAAAAAAGGAGGCCAACTGCCCTGATGTCGCTGCTGCTAAAGTTCGCGTAAAAAGCGGAGGCTAAAACGGCAAAATCGGTCTTTTTTGCCTTCCACAAGGTATGGAAGGCACAACGGGGCTTGGGTTAACAGAACTCTTAGTAATTTCATAACGTTGTTTAAACAAATCTTTTATCGTGAGTAAAATTTTATCACGGAGTAAGCACGCACCTACCATTAAACTTCCAATTCCATTTTGCATAACTTCTCACAAATCGTACCAGTAGGATCAAGGCATAGACATATCCAACTGGAAAATCTCAGCGTATATCGTACTGACAGATGAGGAATTCTACCAGACGAGCAAAATTGACTGCCTGTACATTTTTACTGTGTCTGCAGTAAGCGCAAAACGATTACTTATTATCTCACTTTGTAATGTTGGACAAACCATTTGAATATCATTTAGAAACTTCTGCGTTGTGGCTCGGCATGACGCGATGAAAACTAATCTCAATTTTGTAGATTTGCTATTGGACTTCAAAACACAATGATGTGGAATATAATAATGCAGCTCATTACGAATCGGATATTGTTGCATGATTATGTACCACAAACCTTTTTATTCTTCCATGAACATTTCGTGTTGCGACTTCAGCTCTGGAGATCTTGATAATCGCCGTTCCAATGAATTAAATCAATGAAATGCTAACGTAAATGAGGCTCCACGGTAAACTGTATCATCCTTGAATGGCAATACGACGATGATTCTGCCTTTTAAATCCCTAAATTATTTTTCGTAATAAAGACTAGTGGATTGCGTTTGTAGGATATCTACCAGAAACTATCGCCTAACAATGTTTTCTGTAAAACCAGTAAATGTTGTCCAAGTTGGATTTGACCGGAAACAAGAAGACTGAAGAACGTTTTCGTGTCTAGTAGCAAATTACTATTGAGTCAGGATAACAGAAAATTCCAAAACATTTTATGGCGAATTTCGCCGCCAAAGCCTGAATACATTGACTTGACTTAAAGCCTAGTCCTTCTGAGTATGTACTTTCCAATGAAATAGAAGTCTTCCTCATCTTCGAGTGAACGTGTAGCGAGTAGTTTAGAGAGAATCATTGCAGACTTCTTTTAGTACATACATTCATGTAATCAATTTTGTAAACTCATTTTATTATTACATATATTCCACTAAAATCTTACGCGTACTTATGTATATACATGCCTGAATTTGTAATAAACTCCAGCTCCTGATTAGCGCTATATATGGTTCTAAGGTTTATTTCGTTTTCAATAAAATTACAAAGAAGAAAGACATTCAAATTACAAAAAATAAACACAATCAAACACTGTTTTTAGCTAAACTAGTAGGAATATTTCAATGCGATTTTAAATTGTTTTGTATTGATTTGTCTGAATTATCTTTTTATTTTATTCAAAAATATTAAGGAGTTTACTTTTTAATAAATTTTAATATGTTTTTTTGCATTTTATGTAATTAAACATTCATATGATGATTACAAATAACTTTTATTATATTCAATACATTGTTATTCACCACAAAAATTAAATTTCTAAACATCTTCAATAAAGCATGCATTTTATGTATGTAAAAACAAAGAACTCAACTAACTGAGAATATGGCTACTTCCGTTTGCCTTTTCTTCGGCTATTGCGGCCGAGAAAATACGATTTCACCCGACTTCCGTTTGAACTAAAAAACGCACCCGCTCTCTTGCACTAGATGATATACTGAAGGAACACAGAGGTAAAAGATGTTATGTCTACATCTATGTTTGGCAAGGACGAGCAAGCCAAAATGTTGAAAAAATTTTCTATACGCTGGAAAAAGCGAATATAAAAGCACAGCTGGATAAATGTGAGTTTTTCCGTAAAGAAGTCGAACTTCTGGGTTTCAAGAATTTCCGTGTCCAAAAACACTGAGAGACTTGAGGTGCTTTCTTAGCCTATCTGGCTATTGTCGACGCTTCATTAGAGATTACGCCAAGCTGGTGAGACCTCTGATCTCGCTTTTGAGAGGGTGAGATAGACAGGCCAAAAATGCCTCAAGTAAAAAGCCAGTTGTGCTCGACCGAAACGCCTTAAAGCCTGCTAGTAAAATAAAATTCTAAAAAATATCGCGATCGCAATAGCGTAATGGTTAGCATTGCGCACTGCCGTTCGGAAGGCCAGGGTTCGATTCCAGGTTCGACCAACATCCAAATTAATGAAAGTACAATTTTGTAATTGCGGGCGCGCCTCGGCAAGAATGTCGAGCCCTTCGATTGTATTTCTGACATGAAATAAAAAGCTCTTCATAAAAATCCATCTACCGTTCGGAGGCGGCTTAGAATAAATAAATAAATAAATAAATACAGGACGGTACATCTAGACTTATTCACTTGTTTGACTTAGAGCAATACGAATGGTTTTCGACGGAGACTTATCACGAGATATTACTAAGCACACTAAAACCTTTTTATGAAAATACAATTGATATATTGGGACGGACCTGAAAATACTTAGCTGGACTTCTATAATAAAAAATAACCTACATGAGAATAGTGATAACCAAATTATAATTAATAACTTTTTCGAAAAACGTATAAGTAACATAAAGCTAAATACCATTTAAAGGATGACAATATTTCAACGGAAACCCTAAATTACTTTTTAATAGAATTAGATTATTAAAAAGAGCTTATTAACATAAGATATGCCGTTCAATGGGCAAATAATAATATTGCCAGCTCAGTAATGTTAAGAAAAGAAGAAATCAAATTGTAATCAATTGCAGAAGAAGCACTAGAGCTAGCAAAATAAATGCTTTACGCAATGATATGAAAATTTTGTAGAAAAGAATTATTATACGACCTGTAAAGAAGATAAATAATGCTGTAATTAAAACGGAATATAAAGAAAGACTGAAATGCGAAGATTCACTACATGGTATAAAAAATTAATGTGAAAATTTTAATAATTTAACAATTGCAAATAAAATAATATAGTAGTAAAGATTCATGTATAACTAGAATAATTAGTAGTTTAAATTCGACATGCTCTACAACCAATGGCCATCAAGTCCCTCTGGTAAAGGAAAATAAATCAGGAATAAATTTTTTAAGGAATAATATAAGTCGACGAGATACCTCAATAAATAAGCGAAACGCATGTGATTATATTTAATAACAAATCAATCAAAATCAACCATGAAGAATGCAGTAACATCGAAATAAAGTTAATTGAAACCATTCCCGCAATACTTCAGCCAACCACACTAGAAAAGGATCATGTAGATTTGCTTTCCCTAAAGAATTTGAAAAATTTGCATTTCCATAACACACACCGAATACATTTGCCTAAAAAGGTACGCTATCTTTTGGAAGTCTAACAACGGCAGCATTTTTTATAACCTTAATAGTAAATATTTTCCCAAGCAAACGATCCATAAAAATACAATATGTGGAAAAAGAGGGAAGAGTTAACACAACAATTAAGTTAAATCGATTGTAATTAGTTTAAAAATTGAACTCAATAGAACAACACCAGTTGGACACGAGTCCACCTATATTTTAAAAATACAAGTTTAATGTATAAATTAACTTACCTTATACACCGATGCAGTTACCCTGCAAACAACGGGAGTACTCCTTGCACGCCTGGAATATATACTCCACGCGGACAATAGAGTAATGCAATACCAACCACATACGAAACAAAAAATATGGTCCGATTAACATTGTGATGTCCTAGGGCTGGACCATATAATCCACCTCTGCATAACATTCGAGTACTCCATGGAGTATCTACAGGGGAATGTTATGGGATATATTCGAAAAATTCCATTGGAACATTCTTTTTAATTTCAAATATCATCTGCTTTGGTGAAACTTGTGAAATTTTAGTTTGCGTATTTGCATTGAAATAATAATAAATTCTGTACGTCTTATGTGTATCAGCAAGCAGTTGCATTTTCAAACATTTTCTGTACAGGAGTATAAATATTACTGTGCATTTGTAAAATCGTGTAGTGATTGCGATCGGTAAAACACCAAGAATGGTCGTGACGCGATAAGCTGGTACAAAAACATGAGCCCAATAGTTCACGGATATGAGTATATTTACTTACAGGTGAGATATTAACTCTACCCATGTATACATATTGTAACGTTTTTCGTTGCTACCCCCGATGATTTCCCAAATCCTTCGAGTCCGATCACTAGATTGCTAAATAAAACTCTCAAGACTTGTTCATTTGGCCTCTTAACCGTCAAGAATTAACTCAACGTTTATTAAGTCTTTGATAATTACAATTCTTTACTATAGCCAATTGCTTATTTTACAATTCTTTATGATACACAATTATTATCTGCTTCACTCAGCTTATCCGTTTCTCAAACACACAGCTTACAGCAATGTTAACTCCACTAAATTGTCTACTCGTCTCTTCTTGTGATAGCGGCTGCCGCTCCTTTTATACCTGTAGATGACCCAAACATTCTGTTCACGCGCTTAAGGATAGGCTGATTTTTCGTTTACCTGCGGTGGCTTCAGCTGCTCTTTTTTCCTTAACGACGGGGAATTTCCTTTACTTTACACTGTCAACTGATCAAAACAACAAAAGGAATCTTTTGTTTGTCCTTGGTAAGGGTAATTTGCATCTTACTGCCGCTTCTATATTTTCTGTCCTTTTCGGGGAATTGCCTTTACATTGTCAACCCTTATGTTTGTCCTTGGTCCGGGTAATTTGTATCTTACTGCCGCTTCTTTATTTTCTGTCCTTTTCGAGGAATTGCCTTTACACTGCTACTCATTCAATCTGTTCTTCGTATTTGGGATTTCCGTCACAATATGCACACTGAAGAACATAAGCGAAAATATTCTGCGAAAAAGTTTCTAAAGGGTGTTTTTATAGAGGTATAGAACTTTAAGTTTGCATTACTTTTCAAGATGGTGACCGATTTAACAGCTGTCAAATGATTTATTCTCAGTTTGGTTTGGCAATTCATCATGAGTAGACTCACGCCTGAACAACGCTTGCAAATAGTGCAATTTTATTTCGAAAATAATGGTTCTGTGCGGAAAACGTATCGCCCATATAATAAGCAAAATTTTGTTTAGCGATGAAGCGCACTTCTGGTTGAATGGCTACGTCAACAAACAAAACTGCCGCATTTGGAGTGAAGGTAATCCTGAAGTGTATGTTGAAACACCCTTACATTCAGAAAAACTGACTGTTTGGTGCGCTTTATGGGCTGGTGGAATCATTGGTCCGTATCATTGGACGTAGTGCGCTATACGTTTCCCGCCCAGAACCATTACTTTCGAAATAAAATTGCACTATTTACCAGCGTTGTTCAGGCGTGAGTCTAGTCATGATGAATTGCCAAACCAAACTGAGAATAAATCACTTAACAGCTGTTAAATCGGTCGCCATCTTGAAAAGTAATGCCAACTTAAAGTTCTATACCTCTATAAAAAACACCCTATATATAGGTACCCACATACTACTTCGTTAAATTATAGTATGTATATGCAAAAAGGCGAATAACCAAAAATCAGTTATGTATTTATTATAAACGAAAATATTGAAGAAATTACGAGAAGAAATATGATGAAGAAATCTCTTAAAAATGGTGAATGCTAATATGTACATAAAAATATATACATATACATACTATATATGTATAAACACATGCCAAAACTGGGTAAAAAACTAGATAATTTGCGCAAACATTTGTTCAAAACTGGACAAAAAACTGAGTAGCAGCATAGGCATAGCATAGGCATAGCATAGAAAGTGGGTAGGTAGTCTTGGCTGGCAGGGTATATTTGAAATGCAAATTAATAATTATTAAAGGATCATTGCTTTACAGAAAGCTATACATATAAATATGTAATGATAAAACCGAACGATAAACTGCAAGAAATTATTTTATCACAATTGAATAATTTTTTTCCCACTTAATTTAAAAACCGAAACGAAAGCAGTTTTAAAAAGACAATTTATGTACGCCAGCCAAAACGGAGTAAAAAATTAGATAATTTGTGCAAACGTTTGTTGAAAACTGAACACTTATTTGGGCACGTCATTAAGGAAATGTATAGCTGTTCTCTTAAAATTTTTGTTCTCAGCCGGCGCATGCGCATGATTTTTCTTCTTCTTTTGTATAGGCATCGCTCGTTCCTTCTTTCCACTATTATATTTCCAACCAGTAGCGGATCCAGAATTTCCAGAAGGGGGGGGGGGTCCTAAAATATATTCAATTTTTTTGGAGACCTCAGACACGAATAAACTGCAAAAGTAGATTCGAAGTTAAGATTTACATTGCTACCGAAGGGGCGGGGGATTCGAAAACCCCACCCGTGGATCCGTCACTGTTTTCAACGGAGCGCAGGTCTTCCATTTTATCTGCTTCCACCAGCCGGTACTACATCCAATACTTTCAAAGTTGGAGTGCTTTCATCCATTCGGGTGATATAACCTAGTGTAGCTGATGTCTCTTTATTCGCTGAACTATGGGGTTTTCCAAAATCACACTGTTAAGCAAATTCAAATGTTTTTTATTTAATGTAAAGTACAATCCATACAATTATGTTCTGAATATAACATAATTCAAATGGCCTCCAAGACTTTTTTTGCAGGAACGAATTCGATGCTCCCAATTTCTGAGCACTTTTTCGTATGTCATGAACAGCATGTTGAATATTGACATATTAAAAATGGCCAAAACAACACTTAGAAATCATATCATCCCTATTGAAAAACCTTTTATGTTAATGTAGCCTTACAGAGCTAATCGTTCCACCATATGCGGTATACGTCGTTGCCAACGTGCAAATAACCAAACTTATCGGATGTTGGCATCCTTTGAGATTCTGCACCATACATCACGGCGGGAACGTAGAGTTTGGTTTGGTTCGTCGAGAGGACTTTACTTTTCAAATTTCTACTTGGTCCAAAGTAGCACCTGTTGACAAGAGTGATTCTGCGTTGGATTTCAAGGCTGGCAATGCTTCTTCCTAGTTACACGAAATTACCTACAACTTCGAAGTTATGACTGTCAACATTGACCTGGGAGCCGAGTCATGAATGTGATGAATGTTCAGGAGATATTTCGTCTTGTCTTTGTTCACTACCAGACCAATTCGCGTTGTCTGATGTGGAGAAAGCAGAAATTACATTGTGGTTGTTATGGTCAGTGGCGTCAATATCATCGGTTTACGCCAACAATTGTACACTTTTGTAAAAGTTTGTTCCTTGTCTATTAAGCTCCGTGGATCTTATAACTTTTTACAGTATGAAGAAATGACACGATAGAGTCAACCTGTCTGAAATCTTGTTTGGTATCGAACGGCTTGGAGAGGTTCTTGCCAACTCTGTCTGCGCTTCTGGTATTATCTAGGGTCAGTTCACATAGATGTATGAGTTTCGCAAGGATATTAAATTTAGAAATATCGGCGTAGAAGCAGCTGCTTGTCGTGATGTCGTAGGCAGCCCTAAAACCAAAGAAAATATGGTGTGTATCGATTCTTTAATCGCGGGTTGTCGTCCAGATTTTTCGCATCGTGAATATGAGGTAAATGTTGGATTTACCAGTTCTAAGGCTACACTGATAAGGTCCTATCAGTAATACTCTAGATAGGACCTTATAAGCGATATTGAGAAGGCTTATACCATCGGTCAAGGCCGTCGCCTCGCGCCGCTTTGTTATTTTTTAAGCAGAACATGGGATCATGTGTAGAAAATCATCTTACGTGCAATGGACGGGACAAGGACGGAAGAAAGTCGGTCTTTGTGAAATTTACTAGAGCAGTTATATCAATTCACCCCGGTGGATGAACTTCTAGCCACAACCCACATCAAGGGTAAGCTCTACAACATATCGCTGATTTGCATTCCCTCCCTTAAAGAGGAGAAGGGCGATATCAAAATAATAATGGGCGATTTTAACGCCAGGGTCGTCAAAGTGGTATTTCTGGCAAAACAGTCGGAAAATTCAGCCTTCGCAAGAAATCATCTTCAAACGGGCTGAGGCTGATCAACTTCACCGGGGACCGAAATATGGTAATCTGTAGCACGAGATTCCTGCATTCCGGATCGAAAAATATAAGCATCAACGAGTAACTAATATTCTTAACCAAAGAATTAGATATGCTTGAACCTAAATACGTAACCAAAAAAAAGCAATTCATATGAGATACCCAGATATTTTAAATACTTTACACTCGTATAAGTAAGTGAAAATATGAGGTTTCTGTTTAGGACATATATCAGAAGTAATTGGAAAAAAAACAATACGATGCCAATTAGATTGAAATTTTGTCAAGATTAGTTCAAACACGTCGCTTAAATATATACCATATAAATTCTCTTGCGGCTATTTATAAGTAAAGAATTTAAAAAATATATATTCAGTATTTTCATTGTTATGTAAGATTTTATTATAAAACACAGCCGGGCTTGCATATGTGAAGCACAAAAGTTATCCACTTATTTCTCTATACATCTAACTGTTCGTTCACATAATTCTAACTTGTTTTTTTCTTTTGAATTGACTACAAATTAATAAAATAGATTCAGACATTTTCTTAAAAGCAAATGATAAATATTTTACATATGTAAGTAATATAAATATTTTAACTAATACAATGTAAATCATTTACTCACATAAAATGTCCAGCATTAAGTGAGGACTTTTTCCCTCTCCTTCAGAGTTGTGTGCGATGCAGGAAAAGTTCCCTCCGCTTTCCTTGCTGACCCCTTGGAGAACCAATGAATGATTGCTTATAATTATACCCTGGGAGATGTTAGCCGGCAAGGAATGCTTCTGGAAGAGAGATTAAAAAAACATCGTAACATATCGATCTGTTTTTCACGAGTAATTATGCAACCGCTAATTTGTATTTTCAGTGCAATATAGGTCAATAAAAATAGTAATCAATAAATAAACCTAAGAAAGGTGGTAGAACCAAGGTCGGTCTTTTGCGACATCTTTATCTACTTCTAAGTAGATCAAAGGACATATGAAAATGCGCATAGATCATCTAATTTACGGAATATGGTCGGACGAACATATCGCTGACAATTGTAATATCAATGTGCTCTGCTTATTCCATAAAAAGAGACCCACGGACTGCACCAATTATGGTAGTATACGCCTTCTCAACATCGCATACAAGGTCCTGTCAAGCGTATTGTGTGATAGATTAAATCCCACCGTCAACGAACTGATTGGACCTAACAATTTGGCTTTAGACTTGCTAAATCTACAATTGACTAGACATTCACCATGCTACATAGTGATACATGGAGAAGACATCTGAGGGAAGAATCAGTACACAACACATTTTCATCGATTGCAAAGCTGTCTTCGATATGCTTCTGTGTCTGAATTTGGTATCCCTATTTGGCTATGTAAACTGACGCTGGACAAAATCTCAAGCGCAGTCAGAATAAAGAAGAACTTCTTTGAGCCGTTCGGTACCAAACGAGGCTTCAGATAGTACAATCAAAATAAGCTGACGTAAGCCGATGATATGTATATTATTGGCCTAAACAACCGCAACGTAATTTCTGCCAGGTTAGATAAGGAAGCGAAGTGAAAATGTCTCGTGGTGAACTGAGACAAAACGAAGGAGACACGAATTGCGTGAAATTATTGATTCGGCTAACCTACTGGTTAGCATTGCATACTATACTACAACATCCAACATCCAAAATTATAGAAAATTAATTTTTCTAATTACGGTCGCCACTCCGCAGAGATTGTCAAGCTAAACATTGCAAGGAACAATGATATTCGGTGAATGCAAATATATATGTATATTTAAAACATATTAAACATTTAGAACAAATTTTAACAAATTGGAGATAAACAATTAACCGAAAAGGAATGTTAACATTTTCAAAGTAAGTTTATTCACTCATATAATTATCAAGAAGTTACACAGATAGGTAAAAATTTTAGAATATCAATAACTTTGTACATTTAATATTTTTGATCTATGCATAGCAAGCGAATGATTAGAAATTACCTACATATTGATGAATATACAGTACCAAATATAGTTATTTTTCCCAAAGAAATTAATTTGGTGACTGTAACCTAAAGCTTTCGTACAGCTAATGCTCTTCTGCCTACTAAATAACAGTGACCTGCATAATTCAGAATCGGAGGACACTTTCATACATACATACATATAATATCTCTCATAAATTATGTTATTATACACCTTGTGAACTTGGTTTCATATAATATCTATAAATATTAGTAATATAGTACCCTGCAAACAAGGCGAGTACTCCATGCATGCGTGAAATATGTACTCCACGCGGACAGTAATCCAAAACCTGCCACAATCCATACAAAAGATATGGTCCAATTAACATTGTGATGTCTTAGGGCTGGACCATATAATCGATCTCTGCATAACACCCGAGTACTCCATGGAGTACCTACAGGGGATTATATTTTGGAGCATATGCGAAAAGTTACATTCGAGCATACTCTTTAATTTCGAAAACAATCTACTTTGGTGAAAAGTTAGTAAAATATAATATTTATATATTGTTATGATCTTGCTGAATCAACCTCGATGATTTTCCAAATCCTTCGGGTACGATCACTGGATTGTTAAATAAAAGCCACAACTATGTTCGCAGTTTCTTTATTTTACAAAGAATTTATTAAATGTCCTCTTTTATAACTCAGTAATTCACAATTCAATTACCATTCACTTTACTATTTACAATCACTTGTATACAACTTTCACAATGTACTGTTTTTACTGTAATGTAATCATCAATGCGTTTACTTTACAACTGATTCACTTGGCAGCTGAGTGTCGCTCTTATATAGTAGTCGGCCGCTAGCAACCAACCGTCTAGAATAATCGAAGCATTCTCGCTGACGAATGTTCTCGTTTCACGCTATAGAACATGCCAGCTATCGGCTTCTCTCTTTCATCTGACATTCGCTTCGCATTTTCGCCACACTGCCCTCCACCTAAGTCTGATCGCCCCGATCAGACATATTCGCAGTTCCAAAAGCAGCAAGCCTCTCTAGGTGGACCACTTTCATCTTGTTTCTTGGCTTCCCAGCGGTTTGGATTCGATAACTAAGTCGTTTAGTCGTTTGATTATCTTGTATGGACCTTCCCAATTGCATTGAAATTTTGGGGAGAAACCTCTCTTCCGTTGTGGATTGTACAGCAACACCAAATTTCCTTTTTGAAACCTTCGGAGTTCATCGCCTTGTCATAGCTAGTCTTCATTTTATCACTCATAATTTGAGTTCGCTGTCTCAGAAGAGCATGTATCTCTCCTAACTCTTCCTCGAGAACAGTCGACGCTTCCTTGCCCATTCTTCTCGCATCACCAGTTATTCCAAATTTTAAATCGCTGGGCAACCGAAGTTCACTACCAAACATTATCCTCGCAGGTGATTGGCCTGTTGTTTCATGCACTGCGGACCGATATCCCATCAGGAAAAGCGGTATATTCACATCCCAATCATCTTGATGCTTGTCCACTACTTTCCTC
This sequence comes from Neoceratitis asiatica, assembly GCA_030068015.2. Classification (NCBI taxonomy): domain Eukaryota; kingdom Metazoa; phylum Arthropoda; class Insecta; order Diptera; family Tephritidae; genus Neoceratitis; species Neoceratitis asiatica. The sequence goes on from CM061529.1 coordinate 14,921,321, forward strand.
AAGTGCTCTTCCAGGGTCCGGTTGAATCGCTCTACCATGCTCTGATTGAGGATGCAGGGCTGTAATTCGTGTTTTTCGAATACCAAGTATCTGGCACATCTCCTGGAACACCGCCGATTCAAAGTTTTTCCCTTGGTCTGAATGCAATTCTATAGGCGCACCGTATCTGGTAACCCAATTGTGAGTGAATGCATCCGCAACTGTTTTCGCTTCCTGGTTTGGAATTGGGTAGACCTCAGGCCATTTACTAAAGTAGTTCATAACCTTAGGAACGTATTTGTTTCCTTGTTGCTCATAGGGAATGGGCCGGCTACCTCCGTGGCAACCCGCTCAAATTGTGCACCTGAGTTATACTGCTTCATCTGCCCATGACTTCGTGACTTTGGGCCTTTGGCTGCTATGCACTCCGTGCAATTAGCAATCCACTCGGCGACCGATCGACGACAGCCAACCCAATAGAGCCGCTGTTTGATCTTCTCCAGCGTTTTTGTAATGCTTAGGTTCCCTCTACTAGGACCATTATGGAATTCCTTAAGAACTTCCGGAATTCTTAACCTCGGAACTGCTATAAGCTTCCGAGAGCACTGGCCATCTTCACTTTCCCATATTCTATGCAAACAGCCATATATCAAACATTGTGCCCAGTATGACTTCGCGATGGGACTTTCCGCTGCCATTTGTTCCTTACTTGGCCGTCCATTCATTTCCAATCCGTGCATTAATAATTCCAAGTCGGGATCTTCTTGCTGACATTTCCTTAAGTGACTTGCCTCCCACTCTTCTGCTGATGTAACTGTCATAAGCCGGACGTCTATTATGTCTTCCTTACCCTCGGCTTTTAGCAATGCTTACATTCCAAACTACATGGTCGACGGGGCATAGCGTCAGCATTTCGGTGCGTATTACCCTTGCGGTGCTCGATGGTGAAGTCATAACTTTGCAGTCTCTCAATCCATCGAGCTAGCTGCCCTTTGGGATTCTTGAACTGTAGTAGCCACTTCAGCGCTGCGTGATCCGTTCTAACTCGGAAATGTTAACCATACAAATATTTATGGAAGTGTTTAATGCAATCCACCAACGCTAATAGTTCTCTCCGAGTTACGCAGTAGTTCCGCGATGGTTTCCCAATAGACCGGCTATAGTAGGCAACTATCTTCTCCTGCCCATCAATCACATGCGAAAGTACACCTCCTATGCCATAACCACTAGCATCTGTGTCCAGAATAAATGTTGCATCTGGAACCGGGTACGCTAGCATAGGTGCAGTGCATAGCCGTTCTTTTAAAGCTTGGAAAGCCTCCTCTTGTTCAGTTTTCCACTCGAATGATCTATTTTTCATTGTGAGCTCATGGAGACTATGAGCTACGCTGGCGAAATTCGGAACAAAGCGGCGATAGTAAGTACACAGCCCAAGAAAACTTCTTAATTCATGAAAAATTTCTGGGTCTCGGTCAATCTTTCACTGCTTCTATTTTTTCCTTCGCAGTACAAACGCCCTTCGTGGTTACTTGATGACCTAAGTGATTCACCTCCTTCTTGAATAAAGAGCCCTTCTTAGGACTTAGTTTGAAACCAGCGCCAGCTATTCTCTGGAAAACTTCTTCCAAATTACTCAGATGCTCATCGAAGCTTTTTCCCAATACAATGATGTCATCCAGATACACCAAACAAGTCTTCCAATGTAGTCCTTTGAGCACATGGTCCATTAGTCTTTCAAACGTGGCCGAAGCGTTGCATAGTCCAAATGGCATTACCGTGAATTACCATAGACCGTTGCCGACACTAAAGTCTGTCACCTTTTTATCTGTTTCAGTCACTACCACTTGCCAATACCCGCTCTTAAGGTCGAGTGTTGAGAACCATTCTGTGCCAGTTAACGAGTCTAGTGTATCATCGATCCTGGGCAAAGGATAGCTGTCTTTCTTTGTGACATCACTTAATCTCCGATAGTCCACGCAGAACCTCAACTTACCATTTTTCTTCTTTACAAGTACTACCGGAGAGCTCCATGGACTTGCCGATGGTTCGATAAAACCGCTTTCGGTAATTTCCTCAATTATTTGGCCAACAGTGTCACATTTAGCTAGTGGAACGCTTCGAGGAGCTTGACGAATTGGTCTTGCGTCACCAGTATCAATGCAATGTTTCACTACGTTGGTCCTGCCTGATTTGTTGCCATCCTTGTCGAATATGTTGGAGTATTTGCGGATCATTTGGCTGGCCTTGTGCTTGTACTTGTCTTCCAACCCTTGCGTCCAGGCATTTATATCTTCCTCCATGTCCTTTCTGCCAATAGAGTCGATTCCAGATGGACCATTGCATTTGATGATGGCTTCTACCTCTTGACATTGCCCTAATACAGTTCCACTGGGAATTTTTAATGGTGATCTGAAGTTATTTAATACTCTAACTGGGATGCGTCCATTCTTTTGTGTCTTACCCAGGGTTTTACCAATAAGTACGTAGAATCTTGTGCTGCTTCGACAACCCACAATTTGTTTGTCCCACAATCTCCATTAATTTTCGCCCAAATAACTGCTTCTGACTTTGGTGGAATCAGTTCACTGCCTTCTAAGACCACTTGTTTGCTACTGTATGTGGAATCATAGCCAATGCTTATTGGTACTTCCATGTTATTATACTCCATAATTTTGTTATTCAAGTCGATCTTGATACCTTGATCCATCAGGAAGTCCACTCCAATGATTACCTCATCTACAATCTGCGCGACTATTAAGCTGTGTAACACCGTCACATCCCTACTGTGACCTTCTCCCACCACTTGGGTATCCTCACCAGTCGCCGTTTTCAATCTTGCTCTAGGTAATGGTGTCACTTCTTTAGCGATCAGGTCAGTTCGAATGATGGAGTGTGATGCGCCCGTATCCACTGTTAATATTCACTCTCGTTCATACACATATAGACCAATAGTAAAATTGCCCGTTTTTCTACCAATTTTCGAGACGGATATTATGGAGCATTCTATTGCAGGAGCCAGCATACGCCCCTTTAGAGTGACTCGGTTTAGTTTAACGACTGAGAAGTTGGTGGTTCATCCTCCTCAGCCTTCCGTTTTCGCTGTCCTTCCTGTATACTGGAATCCGTTTTGCATTCGTGTGCGAAGTGACCAGGCTTTCCACATTTAAAACATTTTCCAGCTTGATTTTTGCCACCAGAACTATTCATTCCTTCTACCGACTTCAGAGTTCTCAATATTTCAGTCATCACATCTGGTGTTTCAACCTCCACTTTGTAATTGACTTTGTATGCTGGTCTGCTTATTAGTGCCGCCGTTTCACGCGTTTGAGCATACGCAACAGTTTCAGCGAACGTTAACTTTGGATTCGCATATGTCTCTTACTTGGCGTAAATGTCTTTTATTCCGCTGATGAATCTCTGTATTTTTACCCTTTCGAGATGCTCGTCCGTTGCATCCCCAATGGCTAAATGAGACAATCTCTCAATTTCCGAAGAATATTCCTGCAGAGATTCGTTGGGTCTTCGGTCGTGTTTTTCCAACTCCATCTGGTAAATTTGTCTCCTGCGTTCCCTCTCATATTTATAGTCTGCTTAAATTTCCGCATCAAGTCTTTCCAACGCAACGAATAGTGTAGCACATTTTTTCTCTCTCATTTGATGTAGCTGTCTTTTTAAACTGGAGATTAAAGGAATTTCGCCGTCAAATTATGGCGTTTTTTACCCTGGAAGCGTTCACTGAAGTGGTTGGACGATTTAACTGCATATCCTGTACACGACCTTCCAATGCGTTGGCTTTGGCTTCAATTAGCTTCTCTGTCTCATCTTGCCGTTCTTTCCTTCTGTTCTGTCTGGCTGTGCATTCAGCTTTTGTTAGACGCTGGTATCCAACTTTTGTGACATGTTGGCATTGATTTGTGAAATTGAAGCCAATAACATGTTCCTGTCCATACCCGTAGCCTTTGTTTAAATCTTATCTGATGGCTGCTCCAACTCCTTCCCAGAACAGCCTCTTCCTTGTCTATATCTTTCGAGGATATATCTTAGTCCTCGCGACGGAATTCGTATTGATTCAAGTCGATGCCTTCAAATTTAATTGCTTATCGCAACCCCGATTGCAGCTCTGCCTTATTTCCAGTTGTAGATAATTCTCGCTTTGCCAATTCCCTTTTGAGGAGAGTTATCGTCAAATCCTGAATCTTGACCATCGATTGCCCTTATATATTAGTCGATTGCTCACAATATAGGCACACACATACTATCAACTATATTAATACCAAATAAATGCTGTCGTTACAACTGTGAAATTGTTTGCTTTATTACCTATTTGGAAAATTCTATGGTTGGTGCCATTGAGCAAGAAGAAATGAAATAAAGCAAATTTGTATTACTTTCATTCTAATTTAGAAAAAAATTACAGCAGAGCTCAACAGCGAAACGAAGCTGACTCAGTTTCATTTCCACACATTTTCTGTATACGAAAATAAAACTTATTGCGCAATTTTAAATTCGTTTCGAGGTTGCGATCGGTATAACACGAAGAATTTTTGTGCCGCACTAAGTTCGTGCAAAAACATGAGTTGGTCCAATAATTCCCACAGAGGAGTATATTTGTAGGTACTCCAATGGACCATATGGTCCACAAATATTTGCAGGGTAACCCTTCAAGTTACCTGCGCACTAAGTCTGAGTATTTATTTAAATTTGAGAGAATTTAAAAGTTAAGAAAGTCTGCAACTGTGACAATTTTGGCTACTATTAATAATTTTTTATATAACTATAAAGAAATTGCGGGTAATATAAATCATTAAGTAATTAATGCCCAGAGCCATATTGTGCACGTAATTTAATGTAATATGAGATATGTACAGTGGCGGAGAAAAGTCTACATACACCACCAGGCATACAGTTTTATTTTAAATCCTTTTCTAATTACATGTTTTAAAACAAATCACAATTATGGTGAAGAAACGCAAAACTGTCCTTGACAAAAGTCTACACACACCACAGGTTTACTAGCAGTTTTGTCGATATGCTGTGTTGGTATGGCGGTTTGGTACCCTTTTTAAAAAAATTTTTTTTTAATTATGTTTTCTAATTTGCTGGTATTGAATTTAGATGTGGTTTACATGCATTAGCATCAACAATGACTTCGCGAAAATAAATATCTATTGATGTACGAGTCTTGGTTATTCAGCATAGAAAAGAGATGAAATCGTATGGTGAAATTTAAGAAATTTTAATCTTAAGTCCACCAAAGTTACAGACCATTGTAAAAAACTGTGGAAAGCATAGATCCACTGAAAAAAAGCGGAGTATTGGCCGCCCGAGGAAGATAACTTGAAGAGACATCAGCTTTATTCCCAGAAAGAAGTGAATGATGATTCTAAAGTTACTGCTCCAAAATTAGCCGAAAACATCGAACAATTCGAAGGGTTCTGAACGATAATGGCTTCCACAGTAGAATGTCACGTAAAAAGCTTTTTATTTTTAAAAATAAAATCGTGAACTTCGCTTGGAGTTCGCTAAAGCCCATTTAGTAAAGAGAATGGATTTTTGGCAAAAAGTCTTGTTTACAGACAAATCGAAGTTCAATATATTCGGCAGCGATGGAAGAGCAAAAATTTGGAGATCAGAAAACACTACACTTAACTCCAAAAATATAGTGCCAACAGTAAATCATGGTGGCGATAACGTAATAGTTTGGAGAGCGGTTGCGGCATCTGGAGTTGGAAAGCTTGTTTTTAGTGAGGGTAATATGAATCCGTTGAAATATAAGTGATTGTTGGAAGCTATTCTAAAGCCTTCGGTTCGGAGCTTGGCGCAGGCTGGATCTTTAAACCAAACAACGATCCATATTACTAAGGATTATCATGCTCCAAGCAACTACCCACACGACCTGAAAGCCCAGATTTGAATGTTATTGAATAAAAATATAATGGGAGATTTTTGAGCGAAAAAATAGAAAATATCAGATTTCCAGTCCAGCATTACGCAAAGGACATCTTATTGAAGCTTGGGACAGTATTACTCCCTCAAAACTTATCAATTTAGTAGCCTCGATGCCACAACGGCTTCAATCTGTTATTGATGCAAACTGTGCACCAACTAAATACTAAAAAGATCAGTTTTTGCGCTAAGATAAGTTATATATGTACTGTAGTAGACTTTTGTCATTGTTGGATTTACGCGTTTTTTTGTCATAGCTCTACTACTTTATGGTAAAAAATTATTTTTTGTTGGTTTTTATGATAAGGGAAAATAGTTAAATTAAACCGTATCATTAAATTTTCCAATTAAACCTTTTGGACTTTCAATTCAACGAAAACAGGGGGTGTATGTAGACATTTGTCCGCCACTGTACATATATACAGGTGCTTCGAGCCGAATCATCCAGTAGAGGAATTATTTAACATAAAATTGAAGCCAAACATAGTGTATTAAATATTATATATTTTCTGCCCGCTCAATTTTTGCGTGCCTATTAATCCCTTTACTTATTTACATTCTCAAGCGTCAAATTTGTAAACAAAGGTTTGTTTGCCTACTCAGCAATAGGTCGGCAGAACAGCAGTAGGTGTGAAAGCGAAGTTCATAATAACAGAAGGTAAACGCAAGAATTGGCGACAATGTGCCTTCGCCAAAAAATTCTATGTTAAATCTTATATTAGTTTGTAAAGATTTATAAAGTACTATAAACAAAAGTGGTGGCTCTTAAATAAATCAATTTTTAAGTAATTTATTTAATAAAAGTAATTTTTGCATTTTGAGCAGTGCCTTCACGA